>VWZZ01003040.1:1322876-1399112 GCA_013399095.1 Psophia crepitans
TCTAATATTAATCTTAAGAAATTACAACCAAATTTTTAACAACTATTTAAATATTCCTTTTGGTGACTTATCTGTTTATGAATTTCCATTAGAAATCAGCAAGGATAACATAAGGCTCTTACAATTTCAGTTTATTAGATTTTTTGAGAGTGAATATCAGTGTGAGGTATCAATGCTGGACCAAAGTCTTCAACTTTGGAAATTTTTCCCACAAGAGGGAGCCGTGCTTATGGGTCATCACACTGTTCTAGTTCTTGCACCCTTGATTTCTCTAACTTTCTGTAATTTGAAGTATTAAACAGTCTCATATGCTCACTTCTGAACGTAGTCGTAAATAAATACAAGTAGTAGTATAGATACAAGTAGAATTTAGTTTAAATTGGGCAAATGATGTGCCCTGGCTTTTTTTTAAATGAAGAAGAGAATTATTGTAAATTTCCCCTAGCATAGTCTTTCTGTGTGCATTGATTCAATGACATTGATTCAGTGACAGTATATTCAGAGTGAATAAACAAATCTTTCAGGTGAGATCTCTTATTCAGTTTCTTGAAGTGACAATGTTTCTAGGTGACATTCCCATTGGTGCTAGCCAGACAGTTAAAACCTAAAAATTAGACTATTTGGAAAAAGCAGTCCTCATCCCAGCCCAGTGCAAAGCAAACACAGGATGTTCCATTGTAAAGAACAAATCAGTGAAGAGAGGTTATTTGTTTATTAGAAGTAGCAGTGGTTATAGAAATTGTACCAAATAACTTACAAAAATATTTGTAGTATTTCACTCAATTTAGAAGAACTGAAACGTCATCTCAAACTTACAGTAATAATTATTACAAATATACAGTATGCCTATTTTATTTTACTTTTTTACTCTTGAGTGAATGATGTTTGTGTTTTAATTCCAGGTGCAGTTTTCCTGGTTATTTTTTGCAGGGGCAGTCCCTGTATTTTTTTCTTTTTTCATTGCAACTCTCTTATGTCACTATAACAACTGGGATCCAGTGATGGTGGGAATCAGAAGAATTTTTGCCTTTATTTGTAGAAAACATCGAATTCAGAGGTAGGGCAGTCACAAAGTATAATCTTACCTTTTCTTTAGGCTTTCCAATATCCGATACTCTTTTGTAAGCCACAGCGCTCATGCTGTATTTATTTTCATCTAATTTTATATCCACGTGTATTCAGGCGTACTGATTTCTTAATAGTAGTAGTTGCCAGTCCATTTATTAACCTATGTAATGCTCAGAAAATGGAAAGATGTGAAGTCTGTTTGTCTTTTAAAAGAAGTTTCCTAGTGGCTGTAACAGTTTTCTTTTTCCCTTAGTGCCTTTCTGATAGTTGCCATACCCAGAACATGCACTGAAAATTGTGCTGACTTGAGTATACCTTATGAAGTTAAGGGGTCTTTGTATGTTTTTAGTGGCTGCAGTTCAGACAAGTAGCATGCTTAGTGCTTATGTTGGCTTCATAACAACCAGTTCAATATTACTGTATAACTTTAAATAAATAATTCTGTTTCTTTTAAGAATGCCAGAAGAAAGTGAGCAGTGTGAAAGTCTCATTCCTATGCATAGCGTTTCACAAGATGGAGACAGTTGCTGTTCATAGACAAAAGGTATGCTTAATAAACTTCAAACAATACAGAGAGAGGTGAGGATTGGTTTTCGTCCTGGCATTTGTGTTCTATAAGCACATGTTTTTACAGAACATACAGTTAATCTTGTTCTGTATTGATGGATAGAGTTTTGAAGGGTATCTTCAAAATTATTGTTATTCATTACCAAGCATTATTCTCACCTTGATACAGTTCTTAGTTAATGGTTTTGAAATGTAAAGTAGTTTTTTTACTTAAGAGTATTACAATGTTCATCAAAAATTGGACATGAGCCAACAAACCAGAAGAGCCATACAACTTCTTGATATGTATGATGTGTGTGCAAGAGATCTGAAGTAATTATTTCACTCTCGTTAACGCTGTTGAGCTCTCAGTTTGGGCTGCTGCAGTTCATGAAAAACATTGATCATCGAAAGAAGTTTAGAGGACGTGACCAGACTTTATCACTATGGGTCTAGAAAATGGGAAGGAGTCCTTGTGTTTGTGGTTGACAAGTTGTTAAACTGCATTAAATATTAGGGGAAATATTTCTCATGATAAGGATAGGGAAAATAGAGTAGAATAGCTAGGGAGTTTGCAAAATACCCCTCTCTAAGAGGAGGTTATATGAGCCTCTTAACAGGCACGTTACATCGTTCGTTGATATGTCACGGAGCATGAAGACAGACAAAATTTAGGACTCTCTGACCCCTATGCCTCATGGCTTTAGTTTTCAAATAACACGTGCAGAATTACGTGATGAGAAGTATATTTTTATTTTCCAGTGTTGCGCAAATCTAATAACGAAATTAAAAAATATTCTAACCCAGGCAGTAATTGTGATGCCTTAAGCTTAAGACACACAAGTTATTTCCTTAATTAATAAGATGATTACAAATACATATGGTGATTCCTTTTTGTAATCTTTAGTTATGAAGACCTGATAATTTTTTTCTTTTTTTTTCTTCTTAGTTTAAAAATGGAATGATGCCCAGCGAAGAGACAATCTTCTGGAAAAGTCCCTAAGGAATCATATTTCAGTGCCTATTCTGAATTTGTAGTAAAATTAAGAAGTTTCAGTTCTTTTGAAACTCTAAACTTTTCCTCTTTCTTGCTTTCATCTGGTTTTATAAATGAACAAATTGACTACATGCCTACCACCATAGGGAGTCTTAGTCCATCTGAGCAACCAACCTGCCTTATAACACTGAGCTGGTGAAGTTACTTGACAAAATCAAGAAAACAAATGCTGTTAAGTGATTTCTTTCTTTTTTTAAACTCACAATTTTGTTAAATGCTGGACAATATTATTTTTAAAAAATACATTCAAATGAGTTGTGTAAATAAGTTTGCAGGTCATCAAATCTTACAGGCTTTCAGATGAAAAGCTAAAATAGATACATTACCTGTAGTAGGTACAAATTAACTTTTTATGTTGTATAAACTATTTACATATTAATAGAAGAAAATAGAAAAATAATTTATTAAGTACATTCTTGTAATTATTGAGGCAGGATCTTTGTACGGTCCTGGAACACTACATATATATTGTCTTACACCATTTTGAGAAGCCTTGTAATGGCAATGGGTGCCGATGTTTAAAAATCTTTTGTTACCTAACAATCTGGAATGTTTAAAGTTTTAGAGAATGGTAAAATATTTCTAGTTACAGTACAGTTGGGTGTACATTCTCAAAATCAATGTTTGTTTGAAACAGACTGATTCTGTAGCCCATTCTTATTGCCAGTTGTTTAACACGGAAAAAGAAATTTGAAAATTTTCACATGTATAGCTGACAAGTTATAAAAGAGATCAAATTAATTCTGAAAGTTTTCAGTCAGTGGGTTGGTGCTACAGTAATCTGCTAAACAATCTGAAAGATAAAGGTGTTTGCATTGATTTCCCAGTTGCGTTAATAAATTTATTCTAAAATTGATCATTTTCCTTATAACTTGTATCTTCCACTGTAGTGCTTCTGTCCTATTTGATTCTGAAAAGTTATGAATAATCATATTCAGGAATATTTGAAATTAGTCAATACCATTTTCCAACTTCTGGCCTGTAAGACATTTATATTAAAGTCAATTTTGGCTTTTACTTTTTTAGAATAAATGTAGGATGGATTTTGAGCCAACAGTGTTCGCTTCCACATGACAAGATTATTAATAATGTAGGATACCTCCACTGTCCTTCCACACAAATATAGAAGGATGACATAACACAAATGCCTTTTCATGTTTTGACACTCAGTAACAATCCTTCCAAAAGAAATTTTGGTGATTTGGTGATATAATTACTAGACAAGAGGGAATGCAGGAAAGCAATATACTTAGCTATACGTTTAGAAGGATTGATTAGTGAGCAGCTAGAATTTAATGTAAAAATCCGTAAGTAGAGAAGGAAAAAAAAAATTAAACCGGGGACTATTCTGGGCAAATATTGCACCTTTGTAAAGCTTTTCCTTCCAATTTTTAATACTGGATTACTCTGCAAGTTTCAGTGATCTGAGGCACCTCTTTAAGATGAGGTAGTAAGTCCTTCTTTGGACACCTGAAGCAGAAGGGAACCCCACCCCTCAAACCACAACAAAACCGCAAACCTAAAACAAATTAAAAAGTTTATGAAATTTATGTAGGCATTTTGAGAAACCTCACATTTTAATTCCCAAACCCCACAAGTAGAAGGCATGAAAATGCAGTATGTAGAACTAGTTTTACATTTGACTTTGGTAGAATTTGCAGGATTTTTTGGTAAGCAGTGTTCCCTTAGTTTGACGTGGGTTTTGTTGGGGGTTTTTTGTTTGGGTTTTTTTTTTAAAGATTTTTTTTTTCCTTTGTTCTAAATTATGACAATTTAGAGCATGTTAGCATCAACCTTTTTATTTTTCCAAGAAGTAATGTTAAGGCCTACTGGCAATAAAAATCTAATGTCTGTTTTCAATTCATTCTACATATCAAAGAGATCATACTCAATATATAATACCAGGCATTAACTAGAAATTTCAGTCAGTTGGGACTTGTGGCATCAGCAAACTAAGCCTGGGAAAACTGAGTTTGCTTTTGGATGGGCAATTACAGTACTTTTAGTGAAACACTCTAATACTGTCTTTTGAAATTGGTCGTACTGGTAGAATTGGAGCTGCAATGTGTGATGGGCAATTGCTATTCGTATTTGTGCTTACGTTCATGGCTTAAAGTGAAGGATCATAATAATCTCCTACATACATGACTTTTGTTAACTTGCATTATTCATTAGTTTGAGAGGTTAAGAAAATAAGAGAATATTCTTCTGTGTCTGACCCCAGGAATGTTAAAGAATGTTCAGTAAACTCTTAAGTTAGGGCCTTCCCACTGGTTTTGTTTTTAACAAAAATTTTTAGATATTGAATATTTTAATCTCCTGGCACTAAGTAGCTTGAGCAGCCTTTTTGCATTAAATTACAGTTCTTTAAAGAATAAGAAACAAAGCAAACTGTCCTTCCTGAAAGGATTTTTAAACACTGGTGCCCCTGTAGTTACAAGAAATGTGTTACAGTTTTAATTACGGAAGCTATGACATGTAACGTTGTTCCTGCATTTAATAGAATGTGATGAGGTTTTTTCTATAAAATCTTGTGATTTTTATTACAATAATATTTTATAAATATAATGTCTAATTTGAAATGTAAATTGCATAGCTCTCTAATGGGTGCTTGGTAAATGCACAAGAGATTTAGCTTTGATTCTCAGATTCTCAGGTACCTCTGACGTAATGGAGACATGCTGGGTTTTTCTTTCTCATTATACAACTGGAATGTGAAGGAGCACTCCCGTAAATGCTTTACCTCTGCGTGCTAGTGTAAATTGTCATTGCTTTTACTGTTTCAATTTGGGAATGTCTTTATTCTGACCTATTTCTTGTAGGAAGCACGTACACTTTAAAAAAAAAGTAGTGAATTTTTATCTCAAGCATTTCTTTGAATGTCATTAGATGCTTAAGAAACAGTGATTTCCCATGCCTACAGAAAGGAAAATGAATACTACATGTGTTGCTCTGTCAAATAGTTGGACTAATTCCTGTAATCCTGTGAGACAACCAACAATTTCTTCTGTGTGTGATTGAGGTTTTGGAGCTGTTTGGGTTTTATATATGGAGGAAATTATGATCATTTGCCAAACGCCATGAAGCATGCCTTCACTTATAGAGTTTTGGTGGGTCTTGCATAGTGTGAAGTACTGGGTACTGCACTCGAGAACAAAAACAAAGAAGGATTCCAGTTTTTCTGGCTGCTTTCTGTTAGGTTTCAGTCATGCTGAAAATGTGTTCTCTACAAGGGGCTGCTGTAGATGTAACGCTGATTCAGCAAAGGGCTGATGTACATGCAACATCAGTACTCAACAATTACATAGGAAGTATGGGGCACAGGACTGCTGCTGAAGACACCGAGGGCCTGACGTTTCGGTTGCCTGGTGTGCCCTCCATCTTCCTTGTTGGCTTTTAGCCTGTGGAAATCCACGTCAGGCAGTGGGGGCTGTAGGACATGACTGATGCAGCTTGTCGTGGGCTGGGGCTGGAGTGGGCTGCACACTGAAGCAGGGAGGCTAAGGTACCGCCCAGTTACCTCACCGCAGTGCTGCACACGCTTTGCAGAAATACGGGGTTAAGCAGGACTATTCGAATGACAAACCATGGTGCTGCATGTGATACTTGACGCAGTATGCTGGTGCATGCATTGCATACCTCCTTGGAATGTACCAGCAAAAACAGGAGAGCCTGCAAATTACTGTTCTTGGTGTGTGCTGTTGTAATTGTCATTCTCTTTCACAATACTCATTGTACCTAGGTATAGCTAGTCACAACTATGATTGCTTTAAATAAGGTGGTAAAACGATTTCTTTGCAATTCTTGGTTCCATCTCCCTTTGTGTTGAATGTTATCATTCCTATTCCCTACTAAAAGATCCTCCTATCTTAGAGAAATTAAGTTACTGAACTAAACTAAGTGATCAGAGGAGGGGGAAAGCCAGTTAAATTTTAGCCGGGGTGAGTTTATGGACATGCTCTCAAATTTCCTATGAAAATAGGCCTTGGTAAGGCAGAGTGTTTGTATGTTTGTAAATGAAGTTAAGTGGCATACTCAAAAATCAAGAAGCAGAAACTAATGTTAATATCACATTGTTGAGTTTTACGGCTAACTACAGGATGGTACTTTTAACCAGTTTTCTTTATTTGGGATAAGTTTTGAGTTATCTGTTATGGCTGTCATATGTAGTGTCTGCCATTTAATAGTTACAACTGCAGTAGCATTTAAGTTTTGGTTCACAAACAGTTGTTATGCATGTGTTGTAGCGTTTTGGTGGGGGATTTTTTGTTTTGGTTTGGTTTTTTTTTTCTATCCAGGATTGCATTAATGCTGTATTTTGTTTTACACAGTTATTGCAGGGCATGATTTCTCAGGGAAATATGGATGATACCACGCTTTGTGAGAGCTGATAACTAATTCCTGCTTACAAACATTTTCAGGTTTCACTCGAACATTTCACATCGTGTCACTTTCATGTTGAACTTCTTTAGGCTTATCAGGTAAATCATGGTGAGAATGTTAAGAGCATTTAAAAGTGTTAATAAAACACACTCTGCCCAACACTTCGTTACTTTTTGGACAAACGTCCATTCTACACTGATGCTGTGATTTGTGTGTGGTTTTCTACTTACTGTGCTCTGCGCCATAGATTAATCATTACCCCGCTGATTCTGAAGCTGCAGTTCTGGCACGACAGTGACATTAACTTTCAGGGTTAGACAATGCTATAGTAATACATAATCTGATTCTGGGGTAGACTACCAGCATAAATCTTCTAACATTCTATATACTCATTTATATCATTAAATTTTTACAAAGTTGTTCACTTTGGGGATTTTTGTTTGTTTTTCCAGTGAAGTTACTTTGGCTTGACTGGGGTTTGATCCAAAGCCCACGAGAGTCATCGACAGCATTAATAAAGTAAAACTTTATTGAAAAGAAACTCCGCAGTCAGGTTGACCTTTATGCCTTTGCAGTATTTCTGTCTGCAGCATACATTGGGAGTGGTTTGCTTTAAGACTTCAGTAATACAAGTGTGAGAGACTTTGATGCTGGTAAAAATGGTAAACATACTGCTGTAACTGGTCACAAAAAAGTATTTCCCTATAGCCACCATGCAGCTTAGTAATGCAGAAGGCAAATTTGTCTTGCTACGTGACTTTAAAATCAGCAGCAGAAATATTAACCACTTCACTTAGTTGTATAAGAGATTTTTTTTGTCAGTAATGAGAACATGTGATTATAGTCATCAGCCTGGAGGATCAGCTTCCTCTTGATGATTTCTGATTTGCCATTTCCATTTGATTTGCAAAGAATCTGACAGGGCATTTCCTCTGTAGGTAAAGCTACTGTGATTGTATTTTGACTGCCCTAGTTCTCTGTATTGTTAGAAATCGAACATAAAACATAAATGTAACATACAAATATGACTCTGCTTAGTTGTCTGTGTTCTCACTCTCCTCTGAGGTTAAGTATTGCATCATTACATCTGGTATTATTAAGTAATCAGACTTTTTTCTGGAATGTCTACCATGATGTGGAACACATCCAGAATTTCTTCTAGTTTTCACTTCCTGCTTTTTGAAAGCATAAAAGGCTTTTCTCTGAGGATTTTCATAGAAAGCAGCTGTTTAGTTTTACAAGTGCAGAGTTCTGTAAGTGCATCTCAGCTGATAATGTTGCATCCAATATTCTTTTTATTTTTTAATAAACTTTTGACTGTTTTGTCAGGGAAGGTGCACAAATTTTGTGTATGTTCCACAGAAGAAATATGACTGGGTACTGGGACAGCCTCAGAAATAAGAATTCAGGGATGTTTCTGTAGTTCTTCACATGTTTCTGAAGTTTTTCCACAGCTTTTTAAAACAAAACCCAACCCAACCAAACCCAAGAAACCACGCTTATCCAGCCAAGGGGAATTAGCCGTTTAGCACAGAACTAGCTTTATAATATGCAAATGACTGTGTTTTCGTTAGAGATATCCTTCAGTATATTACTGATGTTGCCAGCCCACAAGTCTTTTTTTCCTTGTCTGTTATAGGTGATGCTTCTCTTCTACCTGAATCTGACCTTTGCATGCCAATTAAAGTAGTTCCTCTTCCTGAATGATAATTTCTAAAATACTTTAAAAATCACTTTCTTTTTCCTCTAGCTCGGGGAACAGCAGGGGCTTTCCAGCCAAATAGTATCCCTTTGCTATTGGAGAAGAAGAAGAAAAAAAAACCTTCAAAAAATAAACCCCAAACATTTTAATTGAAAATAAAGAATCTTAGAGGGCAGCATATGGGATCAGCTGTAAAATCATAGGGCTAATGCCTTACCTACATTGGCCAGTTATACATGGGAAGTGCTTAGGCAATGATGTACTGGATTGATCTCTCTCTGGGTGGTCTTGATTTAATACAGAATGTGGCTATTTTAAATATCATTTCCTATTGAAGCTGCATGCCTGCATTAAGCCCTGTGATTGTTAAAGATTAAAAAATATTGGGGAGGATACACACTATGGAGTTTCATCTCTGTTTTGGGTCTTTTCTTTTGTGACGTGTTAAAAGGTCCCACATACAATCCAGTTACAAATGAATGCTGTATTAATTGAGAATCATGAGAGGCTGTTTCCACAAAGCTCTATCGAAGCTTAGCCAGTTGTGGAAGTTAGCGTTATCTGAATGGAATTAGGGAAACGCGGTGCATGTGCGATAAAACATCAGCGTTGTACAGCTGAAGAGGTCCTTGTAATGATTTAAAATTTGTGTAAGTTCTCTTTGGAGTGGGTATTAGTAAAAATTGTTCATGCAACTTTTTCGTAGCTGTTTAATCAGATCAGTGCGTGAAACTTCTAAAGCTTGTGTGTATTAAAAGATGCACAAAACCAATAGTTTTGATGGTCTTTTTGGCATACGTAACCCTTGAAGCAGAAGCAGCTTTAACCGAAGAACTTCCAGCTGAAGAAGTCTTTTGCTTGCAGAAGTCTGTGGGGTTTGCTGATAATTCCGCTGTTCCGAGAGCACAGCTAGTTCCAGGTGTACATCCTCGATGAAACGGCTCTACGCCTAATCTTTTAACCATTTTCCCTAGTGAGACCAGGACGTGAATTGCTGATGTGTATAGCATTTGCACTTAAATACCTGATTTCAGAGTGTGTTAAACCTTGATCTATTTTTGATAAAAAAAGAAGTGTAGCATTTTTATCTAATTTCCGTTTAATGATAAGTGTATTCATGCAGAGAAAAAACATATAATCGTGGCTTGATGCAGTGGTTTTAAGCCAAGAAGACAGCAGGATGGCAGTAGTAAATCTGAAATGAAATGCGTGTCTCTTCAGAAACTCGCTTCTGGTTTCTTCCGTCTCTCTTTACCAAACTGGTGTCTCCATTACTCCAGAATTACACAGGTGAAGCAAGGACCAGAACTTTTACCCTTTCTTTTTTAAAAGTGAACATTGGCTTTTGCCTGGAGTGTCTTTGTCCTGTCACTTCATTTTCTGAGGCGGGGGTCAGTTAAATGAGAAATATAGAATAAATATTTTTAATTAAAATCAGATTTAAGCTAAATTACTTTGAAATTCTCTATATTAATAGAGATCTAATAAATTTAAATTAAAGGCCTATATTGCAAATAATGAACAGTTCATATATATTTTTAACAAAACCAGTGTGTATATATGTATATGAATATTTGAAACATACGTAAAGGTGAAAATTGGAGAATTGTTCTTGTGTTGATAGGTTTATAAATTGAAATTCTTAATATCCAATACCAAAACCCTATCAAAGGGCTAATGAAAAGAAAATGTAATGTATTCTGATAAAACAGCCTCTGTAATACAATCAATGGGTGTGATGTTTTTGTTCTGTATTGTATTTATTATATGTAAGTAAACAATAAAGATTCTAAATCTTACTTTTCTTAACAGGAATTAGTATTTGGTTGGGGTTTATGCTTAATGTATTTTAAACCATCAGTTAAGAAAAAAATGAATGGTCACTAAGGCTGGGTTGCCTCGAGGGAATAGTGTAGTGGTAAAAAAAGTCTTTGAATCGACCCACTTAACGTTTAAGGGTGGAAGAAGGGAACTGAGTGTCAGGACAGCTCGTTTTACCTGAAGTCAGCTAGGAAGCCAAAAGGTTATAATTTGATCTCCAATTGGTAATTTAAGTAGTAAAATACCAAATTTTAATCCATTTTCATGGCTGTAGGTGATTTTTACTTGCTAGTACATGAATTATAAGATACACAGGACTCCTTCATCAGCAGGGGGAGCTACTGTAGTGTCCATCTAGCTGTTGCATTCCTCAGCGCCAGTGTCAGAAATTACACGAGCGGTAAAAAGACAATTAACTTACCTGTTTATCATCCTTGATTCCTGGAGTTAACCAGGACTGGATACTGACCTGCCTTCATGCAGCTGAACTTCCAGTGTCTTCCATCATTAAAAGTCTCTCGGGGATGATAGGTATTTACCTAAATCTTTCAGTATTTTCCTACCATAGGCTTTTCTGAGTTTTCTGGATTACCTACAGCTGAATTCTGTTTAGTGCTATAATCCGTGCTGCTGCACAGCTGTAGCAAGAAGCAGATTTTTATACCAAAATGGGGGTACTTGCTGTGCCATATCTAAAATACGCAAAAATGAAATATGATGTCACTGACAGTGCAGGTACCAAATAGGCCAGTCTTAAGTTTTAGACCAGAGTTTCTTAGAAAAATTATAAGTATAGGCATAAAACCATCATGCAAATATAAACCACAACGTGGAGAAGCAAGAGTGCGTGTGAAACAAATGGCAATTCAGGGAAGGACGTGGGGTGGGGGGGATTCCTGTCTGAGCCATCTTCACAGATCTACTGGGAAGAGCCACTTTACTTGCCACGGCTGTGGCCTAATGTCTGAAATGAAAACTTGTAATGAGCAAGGATGATGTAATCCAAAGAGTTATTTCATGGAAGCTTCTCCTCCAGTGACTGCGTTGTCTTGTGTGTGCTCCAGGACCAGGAAGAACGATTAAAATAAAAGAATAATAAGCCTGTGACTTTTTTTTACAGCAGAATAAATTGTGGTAAGAAACTTCCTTGCTTAATAGCTTTGAAAAAGATTCCTACTCTAAAAAGGGTTTATAAAAATCCACTGAAATTCTCACACAACAATTTATTCATGACACCAAATGGACAAGTATCGTACGTCCCCCTTTTTATTTTCAGTGTGGAAAGGTCTTTGTTCTATCTTACTTGGCAAAGAACTTTGAGAAACATTTAATGTAGCAAAATTTCTTTGTCCAGGCTGTAGTGCACTTCAGTACCTACAGTTCTGGGGGAATGTTCTAAATAATTAATGTGGAGTTCATCTCATCGTGTTCCCTGACAAGCAACAGGAATTCTGGAACTCAAGAATGTGAAGCAAGTTGGCTTAAAAAAATCCTATACATTTGCAAAGGCAACTTGGCAATAACACGCCTGTTCTATTTTCTAGTGTCCTAACTGACGGCTAGAATCCCAGTCGTTGTGTGATCCCTACGTTTTAGGTCATAGACATACGTCAAATGTGGATTAATTTTCCATTTTTGGCAGGTTCTCTTCTTAAAACATGAACTTTTAACCTAAAGTTTACCGCTTTCTTAGGCTGCATCAGTACTTCCTGAGTTGTGCTGAGTGGCCAACTGGCTGCAGAAGCAGCCTGGACAAGTGGTGACTACAGCATGTGAAGTAGGCTTTCCAGTGGAAGTTTGGATGAAGGTGTGAGGCCCGTAATGGATTGCTGGGAGCTGGCAATAGTTTGCCATTGTTCGCTAGTGGGGGAGCTGCTGGGAAAATGACAGAGATGAGTTGGTTTGTGGTTCGGGTTTTTTGTTTGTGGGGGTTTTTGTTTATTTGGGTGTTGGTTGGGTGTGGGGTTTTTTTTTCTTTACCCAAGACATGAATCGATGTATTTTTATTCTGTTAGGCTAGTAAGATCTAAACTATTTTCTGTGATATCTTGACACCTAGTACTTTTCTGTATACGATGGGATAAGCTAGTCCAGCTAGCTAGATTGCTTTCAATCTCTAGGATGTAATTTGTTGACATATTATCTTGTTCTACTCTGTATCCTCTTCAGTTTTGGGAGACGTTTCATACATGAAACTGCCTCTTGCCAGAAGCTTCTGAGAAAGATGATTTAAATTCGGTTTTCAAACAACTTCTGTCAATAGTATGTATGTGGGAGACATTCTTGGGTTTTATTTATATCTGCAACCCAAGTATATCCCATTTATACTGATTTTTACAAAACTTCACAAAGCTTAAGGTTTCCAAAGAAACGGTTGGTTATTAACTCAATGTGAACTCTTCCTCCTTTCTTCCCCTCATTTTCCTTTCTTTGCTCCCAACCCATACTGCAAGCTTAGGTGAAAGAAAACCCAGATCTAGTTTGTGGGTTTGCCAGCTTTCAGGACTTTTTTTTTGGTAGTGTTTTCTACTGCGTTGCAATTTGCAGTGACATGAAGATGCTCATACCATAAAGATTCCTTAAGTATCTGAATAGGTGGTTCTTTGTGGGAACCTTCCAGTGTTGTGTCATTAACTAGGCTTCTTTGATTTAACTACTAGGGTCATGCTGCTAATCACGATGGAAAACTCATGATTACACGGCAAGTGTGCACTTACACAATGCAAAAGAAGCTTCAAAAAATTCAAGTTATAAGCAGATGGCTTTTGTGGCTGCAGTGTTGCAGGCAAATAGGCAAGCAGTGCCCCAAGAGAGGTTTCTGAGTGTGGGGCGTGTGGTGACCTGAGAGGAATGGGAGATGAGGAGGAAGTCTGATGCTAGGACCACTGATGAATGGACTTTGGTCATACACATACCTTTCCCCAAGTCCTGCTTGCCTTTTTGCCTATTTCCTTACAAAGGAACCTACAGAAGACTCCTTTCACTAATTGAGAGGACATGATTAGTTCATAGTATAAATATTTAAAAATATTATGGAAGTGTTTACTAATTTTACAAATGTATTTTGTTAAAAACACATTTTGACAAAAGTGCTGTCACTGACTTCTACCTCCGCTCTTCAGTGTTAGGTAAAAGCTGATATATCTCTGTCTGTCACTCTCTTTCATGTGACTTGTTCCCCACAATTTGCGTATGATCAGCCACCAGTGAGTGGAAATGTGTCTTGACTTAAGTAGCTGGTGCTATTTAATTGAAGTGGTTCATTCTTGTAAGCAAGAAGTGCTTAAAAATGAAGCTGGATTCATCCATCTTCTTCAGGAGTGTGTTGGCCATAGTGAATTTCAAGTGTAAGAAGAGAAGCTGCTGAATAACATGTTCCTAGAATAGGGTAAAAGAGTCTCACCAAAGTAGTTTTCTCAAGGAAATGGTATGGACTAAGCCAGTGTCCTTTCTGAGATGCAAAGGGAAAATCAGGACCAGCCTAACCTAGAAAAAAAAAAGAACAAAGCGATGATTTATCAGGAGCTGGTGGAGAGCCATGGAAAGAGAATGAACAGCCCTTCGGAACTAGGTGATGCATAATGGATTTCCAGGAAATGTGGTGTACCTGAGCTCTTGCAAAAGCAGTCAGCCTGAGTTGGAATTATTTCCGTCCTTGCCTGTTCTGTTTGTACTTGAGGGTAGGGTAAGAGATGGAGCTCTTGATAAAGCCTTAAGAGAAAACAGTTCTGTGAGAATCTCAACTGTTCTGTGAATAGTGGATAAATAAGCTTCAAATTCTCATGGATTAAAAGTTTCAAAACACGGAAAAACTTAAATGGTAGAAGTGCTTGATTATTTTAAAAAATACTAATTTGCTTTTTGGGGTCTAACTGACATAAAGGTTCGGTGACACATAGAGTCTGTCAATACTAATGTTGTGCTGGCTCTCTGCCAAAGTAATTCCTCAAAGCATCTAGTTAAGGCTTTTAATGATATGTCTCTGCTTTCTGGCTCTGGTCTGCCATTATACCTGCCAATCCACCTCCTCCCTCTGCAGATGATTTCTGAAACTGACACATTTGTCTCCCTTTATAAATCCTTCATTTCCCCCCTTTTTTTTTCTTCCCATCCCACAGATTTAAAAAAAGACTGTTCCATTCTACACTGTTTGCAAAATTGGCAACAGAGACATCCTAGCAATGTAATGAAGAGGCACAAGTGCAGAGGAGTTGAGAACACTGGCTTTGCCCATTTCCCCTTACCAGACTTTAAATCTGAAAGAGTACATTGGCCTTGAAGCGTATCTTCAAGAAAGCTCTTAACAAAGCTACTTGTTTCACATAACGGTATTTGGGAGCTTGCTAGTCTACATGTAGAAAACATTGTACTTTTTGCTTAGTTTAGTTTTCAGTAGAGGATAATAGTTTTGAGGTAAAGGTTCTGTGTGTAAACTCGACACAAAATGGACTCTAAAGAAACTCTACAGTCTTACAGCCAACTCCATACTGTTTCTTCTGAATTTGACCCGTACCAAGGATTGGATCTTTTATGTGATGTTGAATGTTGAGAGTCAGCACAATAGTGCCTCTTCCCCTTCCTTATCATTACTCCGTTATACTTGGGAAAGTCCCTTCACCTTTCAGTGGTTTGGGTTTTCCCCTTCCTAAAATTATGGTAGTGATTATAATTTTATTTTTTTATGAGGTAACAACATGATAACAAATTGTTGGCAGGGTTCTTGTGGGGCTTGGGCAGAAAGCTGTAGTTCATACTTCTTTAAGAATAATTCAGTTCTTAAGGAAGTAATAACTGCAGCTTTCAGCCCAAGCCCTGCAGCGACACTGCCATCTTTTCTCTCATACTCCCTTAAATCTCCCTAATTCCTCCTGCCCTGCCCGACCTGTGCTACTTGGGCAGTCAGTTCTCTTCCCAAAGTCCTTCATCAGTCCTCGCTAGAGATGCCAGCAGTAATAGATCAGTGCTGGGCCAGGACCTTTAATACAGATGCCACTAGAGAGACACCAATGAAGATTAACTACTACTTGTTAGATTTCTAAAGGAAGTCTTTTAGCTGTTTAAAAAGAGAGTAGGGATTGCTTCAAACAGCTAAAAGACTTATTTTTTCAATGTAACAAATGTCAGTTTATCTCGATGGCTGTTGCTACAGGAGCTGTGCCCGTATCAAAGGGATCACTGTAGCACAGCCACAGTAATGGAGATGTAGAAAAGTTAGAAATTATGTCTGAGATTCTCAGTGCTTGAGGAACTGACCTAGGCTCCCACAAATGCATCTATAGGAGACTGAGAAAAGGAATAAGCCAAGGAGGAGAGAGGTAAATAGGTTTGCACAAATGCAAAGTGAGGCTGTGCAAGTCCGCTCCATCTGCCCGTCTCTAATTCTGATTCTTAAAGTAGTTATCAGCAACTCCAAAACTGCAAGAGATGGATCAGAGAGCCCAAGTCTGAGAGGTCCTTCATACAGGACATCTCTGTAGATTAACTTGACTCTGATGAGGTGATCCCTGCAGCTACCAATATATGGAGGGGACATAACATTTACATCAAATTCACAGGAACCTAACAGGTCATGTTGCCATGCTGAAATGAAGTCAAGGCACTCAAGGGTGTGCTGAGCAGAAGCCCCCATCACAGTGCAGTGAAGTTGAGTTTGATCTTCAGGTTCTGGAGTTGGCCAAATGCTGTAATGCCAGTTGGACCATGTTGACCATGGCACTCTTGGTTTTAGCTTTATCTATATCAAGACGTGTCTCATTCTGCAGAGTCACCTCAGGACTCCCTTCTGCACAGCTATGCCTTTAATGCTGCAATGTAGGACCTGTAGCAACAGATTTATCCTAGTACGAGTCCACTTACTTAGTTGCTTTCATAGCCAGGAGATAACTCACAGAGAACATGACAAAAACAGGCCCAGTCTAGACAGAACATTTTCCGTGTTTAATTATTCTATGGCTATTTCTTTTTAAAGTAGTGAAATAATTTTTTGTGTTCTGTGTCCCCTTAGCCCAGATGCACCTTGCACCATCAAAACACCCAAGAGATATCTGCATATTTATTTTTCTGTCTTGGAAAAATCTGAATATAGTAAAAAACATTTTGAAAACATCATGGTAGCAGTATTATTTCATCAGTCTCCACCCACAATCTACTGAGACTGAATGCTTCCTCTGAGCCACTTTGTTGCCTCTAAACCTATTCATGTGCCTCTAAAAATGCTTTTGCTGCACTCCGCAAATCACCAAGCTCAGGTTAGGTAGGAGAAATTCCTCCGCTGGTAAATTGACTGATTATAGTAGTACCCTGGTGTGGTTTTTATCTATTTTTTAATCACGTGGTAGTCTCACAATCCTACTGCATTTTTCTTCTCCCCATCTTTGTATGCACAAACTTAGTCCTTGGAGATAGCCTAGCTTCCAGAAGTTGGGAGTCTGAAATGTGTGTCTTTTACAGAAGGGATAATTACTTACATGTAAATTGTAGTTCTCTGAAGATATATCTAAAAAATTACCCCTCGCCCACATACTCACCTTCTCACTGAGTTGAGATTTCTCTGCATTTTATGGGCTTTAAATATAGGGTGTCCCTCCCCCATCCTTCTTAATTTGCTGCTGTATTGGGAGGGTGTTTTACTTTCTTTTGCAGACAAAGCGGACTTTTGGATAATTCAGGGTAGCTGAAACATCTCAGCAGGTGTGGTGTGAAACTCTGCTTGCTGTGAACACTGACTTACAACTTGGAGCTCACAGGCATCCCACTGAGTCTCTGTTCAGGTGAACAAAATCCCACTTCTTCCAAGAACATTACAGGCTGGATCAACAACTGGGACAAAGAGGTATGGCCCCATTTATTTGAACAGAGCTGTGCTAATCTATATCAATTTAAAAATCTGGTTTTAAAGGATAATCTGCAGTATAGCCCTACAGTGTTTCTAAATGTGGTTCTAGTTGTGCTTATTTTCTGTTAATTTGATTTTGTAACTTTTCTATAGATTTTTTTGAGCAAATGAAAAGTTATATGACTGAATGGGGGAGATATACCTGGGGTTCATTGTTACAGTGAAAATGGGAGTAGGAGCAACGGAGATTTGTCTTTCTCCTTGCTGATTGCAGGAAGTGATGTGGATCACGTGAATTAATTCTTTAGCCTGGCTTGTTTGTTGCCTACCACCCCCAAAAGTAATACAGAATTTTAAATTTTGTCTTTCTTAATTACTGCCTCAGTTCTTCTCTGTTCTGTATTTGGAGTGCTGTCTTTCAGTATTATTATTAAAACTAGTTTGGTTTATGAATTATATGAATGGCACAATAATTATATTATTGCTAATCATTTAGCATAACTAAAGTTTATAGCTTCTAGATTTTAGTAGTTTCACGGCTACAGGCTTGTTACACATTTTGGATGTGGCTTAACAAAACATGCCAGGAGAGCAAAAGGGCAGACTGCCCTCTGCCTTTATTAATATTGTAATTTTTCCTGTAGGAACTCATTCTTATGTCACTAGTCTTGATCCTTTTGTAAAGTAGGTACTTGGTACTGTTTTAACTTTTTCATCTGCAGAGGATCCTTTTAAGAATCAGTTGCACACACTGGAATAATTATTTAGTCTTAATTAACATGCTAGCTTTATTAATAGCTATTGATGATCCCTTACAGGTAGTCTCATCTTTTATTTTAAATCCAGGGCTGGCAAAATTTCTTTGCCTGTAGTTGCTTGACAGAAAAGTAAACAACTAATTGAACCCCTTGGCTCTGGTCGGTGGCTGGTAAACATCCATCTTGCTCAAACAGCAGGATAGGATTTTCCAGGCTGGTCTGGTGTTCAGAGCTCAGCTTTATTCACTCAGTTCAATTATCATTTGTCCCAAGTGAAAGGAAGGTGAAGACACCTTGTAGAGAAGTATGCTACAACAACTAGGAAGCTGATTCACACTGCAAGTCTTTAGTTATCAACCAGAGATCGTGTTATCAAATATACACTGTATGAGTTGATTTATCGAAATACTAATATCGTATTAGACACAATTATTAAGATATTCAGACAATTACAAGATAAATATAGGAGGTCTAACCTGATAGCTGACACATAACACAAGACAGGGAGATCACTTACCAGTCACCCTCATGGGCAAAACAGACTTAACTTGGGGAAAATTAATTTAATTTCTTGCTGAGGCACTGGGAGCACCACCTCCTCCTCCCCACACCTGGACACTCACTGTTTCTCACACTTTTTTTCCTCACTCCTCATCACCTGTGTGGCATTTTGCCCTTTCTTAAGCAGGTTTCCCAGAGGTGCCACCAGCATTAGCTGCTGGGCCCAGCTGTGCTCTGCTGTGGTGGAACTGGCTGGAACCGGCAGGCCCTGGCTCAGAGCCGCCCCAGCCTCTCCTCACAGAGGAGCCCCTGGGACCAGCACCGGGNATCACCTGTGTGGCATTTTGCCCTTTCTTAAGCAGGTTTCCCAGAGGTGCCACCAGCATTAGCTGCTGGGCCCAGCTGTGCTCTGCTGTGGTGGAACTGGCTGGAACCGGCAGGCCCTGGCTCAGAGCCGCCCCAGCCTCTCCTCACAGAGGAGCCACTGGGACGTGCACACCTGTTGCAGCAGGATTTCTGGGTTGTGGTCTTGAATCTGGTAAGTTTCTGGAGGATTTTGGTGTTGATGGCTGTGGAGAAGGAGCCCCAGTGGTGGCACCTTGGCTTCCTGATGCCAGGAGGGCCAGGTAGGTTCATGACAGGAGCTTATCTCTGTGGGTATGGGGGGGTTATAGTGCTGTTTGGAGTTAAGAAGCTGGCTAAGCTGTTGAGTAGATGTCTGGCTCTGTTAGTTTATTCTTTCCCCATGAGGAAACATCTTTCCCTGTGTCTTTCCATGACCTTGTCCTTTGGCGGCCTTGTAGTCATGACCGTGCACCCACGGGTTCTTGTGGACAAAGTGTTTTACCTTTTGCCAAAATGCTGTAAAGTGGTTCTCAAGAACCTGCCAAAACATGGCCTTGAAATCATAATCTTATTAACATAAGCTCATATTGGTGCTGTTTCATTTTGATCTCCTTCATGGCCTCTACAGACTTGTTTTAACACTGTCTTTGTTTTGTGTGGACATTACAGCATGGCCTACATAAATACCTACTAAACTGATTTTACCACTGGCTTCAGCAGGATACCATCCCACACAGCTGACCTGCTGTGCTCATCAATGTGATCATGTAAATAAGCTCAGAAGAACACTACAGAAATTACTAGTTAGCTTACTTAGTAATGCAAGTGAGCTGTATTTCTCCCATACGCCCTGCAGTGCCTTTGGCTCGGTGTGGTTTTGTTGCACTGGGGAGTTTGCAGGTATGTGCTTTCTTTGCAGAGTCTGAGCATTCACCCCCAGCACCTATTACTCTGGGGATGGCAGCACATCTTGGCTTGGTCAGATGGTTGTTGGGCAGTAGGTTGCTGGCAGAGTTGATCTTGGCCCTGTGCTGGAGCAATTTTAAGGCTCAGGCTGAAAGTTGCAGGTAGAGGGATTGCCTCAGTCCCTAGAAGTGTAAATCTGAATCCGGGTTCAGTTGAAAGTGCCTCACTGGGAGGCTCCTGCGCAGGGGTGTAAGGGGAAAGGCGTTCCCTGGATGAGGCATGCCCTGTCCACTCCCTCGCTAGTAGTCTAGCCTGGGGTTCAAAGAGCAGAGGCAAATAGTAGACATATCTCGCTCTGTCCTGCGTGGTTGCTCCTACTCATATTCTCTGGCTGCCTGGGTAGAGCTCTGCATCCCAAAGCACACTTTTTTATAACAGCAAACAATATGTTTGCTGCGTTCTCTGATTTGAAATTTACTGTGCAAATGCATATTGAATTTTAAAATACAAAACCTCTTTGTCATCCTTTCCTGCAGGACGTTGTGTTGTCTTGCAAGTCAGGCCTGAGGTGACTGAATGTGATAGCATTGTGTAATTTTTGGTGGAATAAGTAGACTCTGAAAGTGAAACAAATCTAATGGCTCAGGAAGGAGTCCACGATCCACGGATCGTGATTTTGTGGGGAAGACACCTTGGCTTCTTTGTCCAAATGCAGCAACTTTTTGCTTTAGTAAAAATTTTAGAAGAAATGAAGGGGGGAGCTAAAGGACCTGAAATATAATCTGTTAAATACAAAATAATTTAGCAAAAACATACATTTTTGTGTAGTCTTTTCTTACCAAGAAAGAATGATTCCATCACCTACGATAGTACTTCAGATAGTATTAGCAGTAGTATCCATTGCTCTTCTGCATAAAAAAGTGAATTCAAATGGGCACAGTTGATGTTGCTCCAAAAATTATCTTCCTTGAAAACTAAATACAACTAATATACAGAACAGCAAAATATATTTATTTTGTTGAGAGGTAATTCTCACTTGCAGCCTCACAGATGAAGAGTTACAGAGACAGCAGATAGTCTTAGCCACTCGGAGACTGCATGTTGGCATGAGAGCCAGGCTGGTTTAAATTGTTGCTTTTCAAAGCTTCTGTCCTGGCCCACAGCGCCAAAGACATAGGCTTAGCAGCCTAAAAAGATTCTCATTAGAGAAGAGGATTAACAGTAAGAAGAGTAGTTTGCAGAAGGAAAAGGATACACATCAGGGGGAGGACAATATCAGGAACTAAAAATCCATTTACCTGGTGGTATGGGGGTCGCTCAAGATGGCGGAGATAATATTTCAGATTATTTCATCTTCTGTGTCTGTTCAGGATTTCTTCAAGTATCAGTTTGGTGAGATCTTGATAGTGACATACTATCTCAGGAGCTCTTGAGGATGACAAGTCAGGAGAAAGCAGCAAATTATTTTGAGTTCATCTATATATGGGATATGTTTTGCCTAACAAAAATCTTTTAAAGCTACCTCCAAAGGGATTGGTAAATAACTACCACCACTATATTTCTTAAAGAATTTGTTTTTAATCTTGGCATATCATCTTTGTTCCACTGATTTTTCTAGTTCATTCTACTTTTGCTTTCTACTCATAATCAGAACACAGTTCTTGGTAATATTAACAATATTTACTTGGATATATTTAGACCTAATAATCTTTTTGTACTAAAAAGTTGACAACATTCATCATCACCAGTAACTGACCGTTTATGAGCTTTCATCCGTGCAAGACCAGTGATGTTCAGGATCCCTTGAGACTCAGTTGTGAAAATGTACGAAAAATGAAATTATAACCTTACTGAAGCCAGTGGAAAAACACCTTCTTCAAAGTCAGGGATAAAAGAACACTCTTTGGGGAAATGCTGGACATCCGTAAATATAAGTGCATGTATTATGTCTTTTTTTACATCACCTTAAGATCTAAGATGATGTTTATTAAAAGAGGCTACAATACTTGCTGTGTTCTCATACAATTTCTTCCTTTCCAGCTCCTGTCACAGTGCCTTTTAGCAAGTTTTGGAATCTAAGTAAATTTCTGACTCTTAGACTTTTAATTTAAGACGTAGGAGTCTGAAATTTCTTACTCTTTGTAATGTATTTTGCAAGGGAACCATATTCAGCTGGCCTCCATAGTATGGTTACCCCCAGTAAATGTGTGGGCTAAATGAATTGTCAGACATTAAATAACAAACATAAGCACTGTGGATTTCATACAAATGAATGAGTATGCACTATTCATTCTTGTACAGTGAGAGCACAGCTTCCCTATATTTCTAAAACTTTTTACAAAGCTTCATGATGGTCTTAATTATTCAGTACCTATTATCAGCCTCCAAAAGTGGAATGAGAAGCACATTTCCTCGAAATGAAACATGGAATTGTTCTCTAAGATATTTTAATGCTAATTCTCGTTCACTTTTTCAGAGCTTGGGCGTTAAACACCACAACTATGGAAAGATCAGACCAAATTGAGAAATGTATTGTGGCTACAGAGATGAAATTGTGAATTGGCATTTAATTGTGGAAAGTGATTCTGTAGCAGGTTGGTTTAGGTTTTTCAATTGGTGTGAGTCAGTGAGCTTTTATGGTAACAAAATTGCACAGTAGGCTTTAATTGTGCATAATTATTGCACTGCATGGTGCAAAGAACTATATTCTAGGCATTCAACTGCATTCTGTTAAATTTTTTTATTGAACTCTGAAGAAGTGTACCTGATGGCATTTGATATATGCTTGTTTAATCTGCTAATGCTTTTTTGTCTTAGGAAAATGAAAATAATTATAATATATTTTTTCCTTTTTTTTTTTCCAAGTTTCCAGATGACTAATTATACTGTAATGGGCTACCTGTGGGCATCTTCTAAAATTAACTGGAGTCTTATTTCTGATTTCAGCTGCAAGAATCTTATAAAAGGTCTTTGGGTTTAGGAGTGTAACAGGGTTCAGGTCGTCTTACATTCATCTGTGCATTCTTAAAGGCTGAATGAGACGTAGTGACTTTCACCTTGTTCCTTCAGTAATCTGTAGCTGTTTCCAGTTTGATTATTTTTCTTTCCTGAGTATTTTATGTCTGCTGGATCTGACCAGTGCATCCAGCTAGAACACAGCCTGTGATTCAGGATTAGGAAAATTTTATTTCTTCCTCTGTAAGTATACCCACAGTGATAAAAATGTTTTAGTGATTTGTGAAATCCTGTTGTACTTTGTTTTTTTTCCTGTTAAACTTTCAAATTGTCAGGAGTGATCTGATTGTTTCTCATCTTTTCACCCATAATGGAACCCAGGCCAGCACTCCGTTGCTCTTATAAATTCAGTATCACAGCTCTCAGTCATGTTTCTGTGGAAAACCAGCTTTGGGTTCAGGGCTTGGGGTTTTTTTGGGGATGAAAAATAGTCTGATACTATTGTAATTACTCTATCCACAAGATTCTGTAGTTCTCTTTCCCTGCCAGGGATCAAAGTATTGTATAATGAACAGTGGCTCTAGCAGATCTTTTTCCTATCTGTATCGATGAACTTGCCACTGTTATAATGTAGATAACAAACCTTACAATAGTCCTTTTTCTTGTTAGCATCTTCCAGCACAGCAACTTCTGTAGCTGGCCTCAAAGAACAAACCCCAGGAAGAATGAATTTTGATTGCACCACTGCAAAGCCTTTTTTGGTTTTGTTGCTTGTGTAGTAAAAGTGAAGTAGCAAGAAGTTGTTGGTTTGGTTTTTTTTTTTAATCATCTATTCTGTATTATTCCAAGAAATTCTGAAGAATATTGTTACAGGAGCGGTTAAGCCAGGCAGGGATTTTTTCCCCCTTTCTGCCTATTTACCTACACTTACACCTAGTGATCTATGTAATTCAAAAGGAACACGTGAACATTTCTCTAATGGCTTTACAGCTCTTTCTGTAAGATGTGTGTATTCGGGATCAAGGCAGGGTCATTGGCATCCCACCCTACTCTGAATTGTTAAATTTTACCGGGAGGGTGAGCAGTGTCTCTAGCTTTTATCATTGCTGCCTCACTACTTATATCAATGGGCAGTAATTCTACAAACACAAAGTCCCATCTGACGCCTGCCTTCCTGCAGTGCTCTCAGCCAAGAGTGCAGAGGCAACAGACACCTCTGTGGGAGCGTGAGGGGTAACTGTTGATAGGAACTGCGAAAGAAAACATTTAAACACATTGAAGACCCTTCTCCTTTTTATAGGCACTAGCTGTTAAGTGGGTTCTGATCCTCAGTTAAATAAGGTCATTTTACAATATGGCAGATTTAAATGTCTATTTACTTCAAAAACCATTGCACTTCCAAACATAATCAAGTCTTTGATGTGCCATAGAACTGCATCAACTGTGATGCTCCAGTCTGGTTTTTTTGTTTTGCTTTAACAAAAAGGTTGGTGTGGGGTTTTTTGTTCCTTTTTCCTTTTGCTTTTGTTTTTAAGGGACAGGAGGAGGAATGAGCAACAATAAAAAGGAAGAAATTCTTACTGATTATCTTGTTGCCTTAGACTATTTGGATGTAGTCCCAGATTATACATCTGCCCCTCTAATGTATATCTGAAATAATATTAATACCAAATCAGACATCTGTGTGCTATATGTGTTCAGCTGCTTGTGAGTGTGCTGCTGCATCTGCAAACAACAGCCCGAGCTTCCTCCTGTGCTTAGCAATGCAAGAGGAAAAAGCAGCCTTTGTGCCTGGGCTCACCACCTAACTCAGGAAGGTCTGTTTGGCATTTCGCTCTTTAGTTTTCATCCTGCTTGTGCTAACACCTATAATGTTTTCCAGCTCACATCCAGAGTGAAGTCATGCTTCAGAATTACAAAAGCAATTAAAATAAAAATGTTTTCTCAACATATTGTTAACTGGACAGATGCCAATGTTGAGGTCCTGATGGATCTCTGATGGGAGGTCAGGGCAGTTTTTCCATGCAGGTTTGAAGCCTGAAATAGAGAAAATTGCAATGGCCTGCCTGCACCAGTTACTCAGGTATACACCTTTTAGCCACTGTGATTAAATTAATTAAATTTACTTAAACACCTGCAGCCTTTCAAAGAGAGCTGAAGCTGCTTTGCTGCTCAGGTGAAGTTACAGGCTGGGGCAGGACAGTGAAAAGGTTTGCCATCTTTATTCATATAAATGTATTAATATATTTGTATCTTGCTAATACTTCTAACTATAAACTAGTCCCAGAGTGGAAAGACTCATTTAGATTTGACATCTTTTGTGAGATAACTGATATTCAGTAGGTCCCTCCTTTCAGGTTCCTTTTCCAAAGACTTCATTTATAGGTTGCCAGGTAACCAGAAGTCTTTGACTTTTAAATAATATTTCATACAGGTACAAAAAGTGAGATTTTTTCCAGAGCTGAAATGACAAGAACTATCTGAAATGAACAGTAGTCTTAGCAAATGCCTACGGAGCTGACCACTGATACACACACACGCAAATGTGAAAGCAGCAATTTGCTAAACTCTTCAGTGGCTGTATGGATCCAATTTCAAGTACAGACAGTATGGATTTTCCTAGCTGATTGTAAAATTGAATCTGCATACTCTTACTTAAGGTCATATTGCTGTTCAATAGGTAAATGATATTCTTCATCACCTCCAGGAAAACCAGGTGTGTGCTGCTCCCAGTCTGCTTTTGCTTCTCCACTGACTTGGCTAGGGTTTCTGCAGCAGGGCAGAGAGGGATAAAAAAGACAAGGGAAATTAAAATTGTCAGCATTAACATGACCACCCAAATGTCCCTAGAGGACAGTGACAGCTTTTTGTTCCTCCTCCTTCTACCTTCATCTTAGAGGAAGGAGCCCAGTGCTGTGGATTACCCAGATTCACTCATGGAGCTGGAAGAAATGTGGGGTGTCCCAGAACAAGCTTAGTCACGGATCTGCCAGTTTCTCAGCCATCTACAAGGCTATGACTCAGTTATCATTTAGGTAGCCACCTTATTCTAAGGATCTAATCCAATATATGTCAAAGTTATTGCCCTGTGTTAACTGGTATCAGTGAGAGGATGCAGTTGATATTAGTTGTAACTAAAGCCCCTGAGTCTTGACTGTGAGTAGGGGCAGGAGAGGCCAAGCTGGGACTGGAGCCTGGGAAACAGGATCTTTATGGATCTCAAAAGTTGGTGTGGCCAAAGACAGAATGAACTTTACAGCAGTGAAAGTCGTGACAGCATGGAGCTAGCCTTAACAACAAGAAGGTTGTGCAATAGGATTGCTTGAAGATTACTCCTGCCCTAGCTGGCTTTGAGGTGAATCAAAGAGCAGCTTTTGATCTGCATCTTGCTGTGGTGAGTCTAAGGGGCAATTTGTCTGCCTTGAAGTGAGTGCCTCTAGTTCTTGCCTGCCCCTGCTGTTCAGCAACAGGGCAGGAGTTGCAGTGCAGCCCTGTGGGCAGGGAGCTGCCCTGAGACCACTGTCTTGTTTCATACAGTTCCCTGAAAGACCCAGTATGACAACAGATTTCTTACTTGACCAGCTTTGAATTTAAGCTCTCCACACAACAGCATCTTTCCTTTTCCTTTAAAGCCTAGGTTTTTAAAGTTTTCTTTTTCACAGTATTTTTACCGTGGAGATAGTTCCGAGATCATTGTGAAATATCGTGCTCCAACATTCCAGCCAAATCAATTCTATTTCCAGAGCTTTGTCATGGCAGCAATGTATTAGAACAACTTAATAAAATGTTTATATCAATGTCTGAAGTTCACTGTAATCTGAGAGTGTGCAATGACATCTGTAGGATAAGTTATACAGCTCAGCACTGAAACATGACCATAGTACAAAGTATATTGTTTGGAAATCTACTGTTGGACATGAAATCTAGCTTTGCAGTTTTTGCTTCAGAATTTACACTGACAACTTCTTTATCATAAATGAGACACACTTACATGCCATCCTTTGGGTATTCCAGTTTGATTTGAGTACTTCAGGGTCAAAACCAGTGCAGGAAACACAGCCTGTGTACCATTAAAAACAGCCAGACTTTTCCTAGCGGTGTGCTTATGTTAGCTATTCAGGTAGGATAAAACTGATAACACCTTATGTGTTTTGCCATGTCTGTCCTTCTGATGAAGTGTTCTGAAATTATGGCATAAAGACTGCAGGTTTATTTCAGCACAATCCAAAGACCTTAATCCTTTATTGCTGCAAAAGCAAACTGTCCTTATAAGCAGCCTAGAACAGAACAACAGCACACAGAATTCTTCCACACAGAGTCACTGCAGTTCTTAGTAATAGGTTACCCATTTATAACTCAGTATATGTTTATTTATGTGTCAAACTAGGAGTATCTTAGTAACATAAAGTAGAAATTTGGTATCCACGGCCTGCATTTTTCTGTTTTGTATTCCTACCAAAACCCAGGAGAAAACCACACACCTCCCAAAGTACCAAAACGCCTACATCAAAGCTAATACATCAATTTGCTAAAATTGCAAATGGAAGTGCTTCATCTCTTCCAGATACTGGCTTCCTACTATTAGTTCAGGAATAGTAAGGAGGTGGGGGGGAGCTGGAAAAGCTCATTTCAAATATCATTTTCATTGATAATTCAGTTCAGGTTGGACCCAAACCTGTCGAATTATTGCAGTTGATAGCAGTAGGATTGTGGTATCCAGCCCTTTACTACACTGAAAGAGAAAAGAAGAGCTTAGAAACCAAGTACAGCAATGATGTGATGCAATGGAATATTCCAGTCAAATCGCAGCCAAATCCTTCAGACCCTACTCAAGTGTTAGGCTGTTTCCAGGTGCAAACAGCAAAATTGTTTGTAATGATTCAGAAATGTTCAATGAAGTTTTCTGGTCGATATCACAGAGGGATGACTAAATCAGCAGACTTGGATGCCTTGCACTCCTCAAAACTGAAAAGATGATTTTTAACAAGGCATCTCTGGACTTGTGATGATGTGGGGTTTTTTTTTTTTTTTTTTTTGTTTTTTTTTTTTTTAAATCACGAAATGTGGGGTAAAATAGCTAATATAGTAACATGTTCCTAAGGCTTAAATACCTGATATGTGTAAAAAACTGTACTCTTAGCCTTGTGTCAGTCCTGGGCAAAATAATGGAAAAGTTAATAAGGGATTTAAATGATAGAGAGTCAAAGGACAGAAGTATAGTAAATGTCAATCAGCGCAGTTTTTCTGAAAAATATAGCTTATGCAGCAAACCTGATTTTGAATGAGATTATAAAGGTGTTGATAATGGTAGTTTTGTAGATTTTGATAATATTTTATCAAATATTCTGATGAAAAATTTTGCATTCTACAGCATCAGTGAAACATGCATTACAAATGAGCTAATGGGTAGATCTTAAAAATGAGATATCATTGGCAATTATTACAGAAGTCTTAAAGTGCTCTAGGGAGGTTGGTTTGGGGAACCTTGAACAAAAAGTGGCAGATAGACCATGCAGCTAGGGCTAATCAAGGGTTGGAGCCAGGCATTCCCCTTGGGAATCAGAAAAACTTGGATGTATTTAAAACATGTGAAACTGCCGGACATTTTCATCAATGATCCAGCTGCAGATACGTGAACTGCCTGTGCGGTAGTGTTGCAGGATGAGGGTAGGGTATCCCAGTTTGCTGTATGGGTTATTCGATAATTTGAGTCCACGCACAAAGTGGAAGCGATGCAAAAAGACAAACTACAAAGGACACATCTGCAGATGAGAGAATTTCCGAGAAAACAGCAACTTCAACGGTCTTTTAGGAGATCAAGTGAAATTCAATGCACGTGCCAATATGATACTGTACCAGAAAGGAGGAGGACAAAGAAACAAGCTCAGGCTGAGGAAAAGCTGATAGGACTAAGATGGTATCTCCCAGTTGTACCATCCTGGTGTGAGCAAATGCAATAATGCCTTTTCATGTGAAACCCTGACTTAAAAGATGCAAAAAGCTGGATACCATGTAGAAAACAAACAAATATGACTAGAGGGCCACAGGTAGCACCTTGGTATAAATGGGAGAAATAATCAGAAAGGCCTCACATCAATGACAATACCTAGGTGACGGGAATAGACAATAAGTACTTTTTCAAGGGCTGTTAAATTAAAGTCACAACAAGAAGTAGTGTCTGGAGGGAAAAATCAAAAAGTACAGATGAGAAACTGTACTCACATTTTTAAGGAACTACAGAAAGAAATGGTGTCTTCATCTCTTGAGGTCTTCAGGTTAAGGGTATAGATACTTTAGCCAAACAGGAGCTAATGTGCCCACTGCAGGGGGACTGGGTGAACGTCATGGGATCCAACTAACCTGTTCACTTTTGATCTTAAATGTACTGAACCTATGAATGGAAAAGCAGAGCTTTCACTGAAGACAATTAAAGTTTTCCTAGAGAAGCACTGCAGCATAATGTTCAGTTTTCAAAAACCTGGAAAAGTTCTTCATTCTGAATACAAATCCTGCCTTACAGTGTTGCTGTTTGTACACTTCACAGAATTCTTGAGCTATTTAATCCTCATTAGTGAAGCATTATGAATCCACAACACTGAAGGACAGGAGGTATAATTTAGAGAAATCCTTATGGGAAGGATTTCATAGGAGATAAAAAGGAGTTACAGTGTTTCCATAGACTAGTAAGACAAATCATGGCATTCTAATGCAGTTATTTTTTAATGTTGCAAATTTAAAATTCTGCAGAAGACTTTTGGTTTCTGATGGATGCTATAGGGTGAGGGAGTAATTTTCATTTTTAGCCTGTGTTATATCTACCCTTGGTCTATGGGATTCCTGTCTGTGTTCCATAAGGTTTTCCAGTACTGTAATGTGTTAGAGAATCACTGAACTGTTCAGCTCACTATCTCGGGATTATTTTCTTTTACTCGCTAGCAGTTTAACCTGTCAAAAACAATTATTAAGCAATTTGTAACATAGTAGAGACATAAATGGTCTCAAAAAGCTTATGACTGAAAAGAAGAGCAATGGCTTGCTAGAGTTCCCATATCTGTAGGAATCTGTAATAACCTGTTTCCCAAAGGTGAGAATATTTGAAAAGAATTTGGGAGGTTAGAATATTTGGAAATTATTCATCTGGATTTTTTGATAACCTCTCTACTGAGATAAACGTTGCCATCGTGTGCAACGGCTACCGCTTTGCTGTTGAGCAGGTGCAGCCTTCCTCAGACAGAAGGCCTTGCAAAGACGGTAGTGCCTTCAGCTGTGCGAACTGGTATCTAATAGAGTTGTCATTCCTGGTCAGCTCATGGCTGTGTTAGACAGGAGTGCTCTTAACAGAAACCCTCAACTGAGCCAGATCCACCATGAAAAATACTACAGCCATGTCAGTATGGCACTCCAGAGGCAGGGTTTTTTTCCCCTCACTTTCTCTCAGCATTTAAAAATGGACCTGACCCCTCCGTCCATCCCATATCACATCCCGGGAGAAAGAGGGATGAGCTTTATGGCCACCTGCTCACGGAGAGACAAAAATCCCTCTGTGCATGGGAGTCTCTTCTAACATTTCTGGTAAACATTGTGGAGAGAAGCATTTCTCAGGGACACATCCCAAGTCCTCTGGGAACGACGTGCCTCGCCTCAGTTTAAGAAGCCGGATCTGTCATCCTCACAGCTTAAAAGTAAGAGATGCAATGCCTTGGAAACAGCAATCTCCATGAATGATGCTGCAATCAAAGTGGAAATGAAACAATGGTGCTTTACACAGCACAGTCACAGAAAGGGTACAGGCGTGATACTATATTCCAAAATGTTTCAGTGTGGGAGGCAAATTATCTCAGTCAATAACAGCAAAGTGAGCAAGTAAAAGAGCTTGTATTTTCACTTAACAAAAGGAAATGGCTGTTTTGACCACATTTAGTGCTTCCTCAGCTCCTTCTCACTGGATCCATCCTATAGTGGTGTCAAAACCATAAAGTACTTACATTTAATACTGACACTTATTTTTACTGCAGTGCTACATTACTTCCAGAGCAGCAACCTCCAGTCAGGGGCTTCCTACAACCCAAGCAGTAAGGCTTGACCTCAGTATTGGTAAAAGGAGACTTTGCCATTTCAGGACACAAATACCAGGCAGAGCCCAAAACAAGAGAGAAACCTCAGCATGTAGGAGTCTCTTACTAGAACTCTGAGCATGGTCTAAAATGGAAGATAACAATCACTCTCTGGCACCCACTGAGCCTCAAACCTGTTTCTTGATTTGCTCATTTCTTTCCTTTCCTTGGCAAACTTGTGAGTACATATACCTCACCTAGGAGACAAGGAAGTTCATGAAACTGCACTATCTTAGCCATGTCAGGGTTTCTGTGTCCAAAAGTGGTCTTTGGCTCTGTCTAAGCATAGTTTTGGGTACAGATCCTCTACCAAGCATTTCTTTTGGAGATGGGTGCTGAAAATTGGCGTCTGCTTTAAGTCCTGACTGTAACTGCAAAGTCCCTGAGTCAGTCATTCATTTGGAGACCTCTGTGCAATTCTTACACAGGCTTTGCAAATGCATTTTTAAGCATAACTTACATGTAGACAGAACCCAAGGCCGACTCTAAAACTTGCAGCCACCTACACAAGAAACACTTCCTAGGAGACCTTCCTGCCTTAGCAACCTTTTAGGATTTTAATTGATGTTTTGCAGTTCCATGTTTCTTTCTTCCTAGACAGTCTTTTCCTCCTCTAGGTAGTACACAAATCTGAATTAAAACTTTCTATTTTAACAAATTCCAGTTCCTTCTTTTTGGGTAGTATCTGGAGATGATATCTGGAGAGCCTATCTTTCTAGAATAGTGTCTCCAGATAATGTCTACTCCTTATCAAATGTTTATTTAGGAGCACACCAGGCAAAGTCCATCCTGGAAGAATTATTTCCTTTGGCCTAGAGCCCAGTCTTTTATCTATTTGAATGAATGTCCTTTAAAACTAATGACTCTTGAGCAGTCTGTATTGCTGGCTCTTTTCTGTGTGCAATGATTCTTTCTGATAGCTCTTAAGTCAAAGAGAAGTTAAGACTGGAAGCTACAATAACTAAGAAAAGTCACCCAATAACTGGGCAATCAAAATAACATTCACAAAACATGTGGAATATATCAGCTGATACATACACAAAGATTGGATTTGTCTCACTTCCCTTTACATGCTGTCTCTACTATGTAGATATTACAGCTGTTATTTGTGCCAGGAACCCTTTTTGCCAACAGAAAGAAATTGGTACTCCTGGAGCTGCCGGCATATTTTACACTTCTTTATTAGGGTGGTATCAGTCCAATATCGGCTCCACTGTGAAAGATCCTCATTGACATTGGGGTGACAGTGTCAGATGCCAGGGCAGGCTTTGTGGCAGCAGGTTGGCATTTCAGCTGTTTAAAGCATGTATTTTCTTAGTAGGAATAGTATGCCAAGGAACAAAGATAGAAACTATTGTCAAGAGGGGAGGGAATGAGGGGGAGAGAATTAGAGATTCAGAGAGCAAAGAGAAAAAAATGATAACTAAAATATTTTCCCATGAACTTTATATAATTCATGCTTCAAAAATTATATAATAGCAGTTGGTTTGCTCCAGACAAAGGAGTTTCTGTATTTTTCTGAAACCGAAGAGCTCTACTTACCTGGTATGGGAAGTCATAACAATTTATTGATCATATATATGTACTGATAGGTCGTCCTGTTTGTACTTTAACAACCACTTGGACAGAATATGGTACCACATAAACACAGGTGAAAACACTGTTGAAAAAACAGTTTGTGATACAATTTCCTATTTATTTTCAAGTTCAGTTTCAAGATTTGGATCTGTAGGACAGTGACCAGCCACTTCCTATGTCAGTGTTTAGTAGAAGAATTTCAGAAGTAAAGGAAGTTACACAGATAACGTAAGCATAACTGCATGTCCAAAGCAAATGTGGAACTCCCAAACACACACTGTCCAGGGGCATCAGAAATAAGCATTGCCAGCAACGCAGACGTAAACTCCTAGGTAAAGTGTGTGCTCTAAATTTAGATCAGCTCACTTTCACATTTGTTTGTTTTATATTTCCTTTGCTTGACTTACATTTACCGATATAGTACTAAATTGCCAAACAGTCCCATTACACTGTTAATATTTGCCTCTGCATTTCAATGACAGCTAAAATGCAGTGAAGAAAAACAATCCTCCCATGAGTCAATGCAGAGCTGGTGGAGAAGTATGGCACTGCCACGGAGTTAATTCACTGCCTGGTACAAGTGGAGAGCAGGAGATGCACAGAGCTGCTGGGGACCGGTGGGGAGCGGTTTCCCTGTGTCCACAGGGCCCTGACAAGAGACAGTGAACCTTGCGGAGCCTTTACTGCTTGTCACTCCCCAGCCAAGGTTTCCTTCCAGGGCTGCCTCAGATCTCCACAACACCTCCCTTGTCCTCAGGCATTGATTCAAGGCTCTCCAGGCTCTTTTCCACCTGCATGCCGGTGCTTATGGTGTGACTGGTGTGCATGGGGCTTTGCATCAGACTCAGCATGCTGCCGACCTGGAGCAAGGCTCCAGCCTAAATCATTCCAGCATAGATTGTCCTCCAAAGCTTTCTCAGATTTCTCAGGTACTGTGTGCTGGAGTGGAGGAACAGANCCGAAGAGTGTATCTGTCCAGACCATGGGCCGCCAGCTTCTCCAGGAGAATGCTGTGGGAGACCATGTCAAAGGCTTTGCTGTAGTCTAGGTAGACTACCTCAACAGCCTTTCCCTCATCCACCAGGCGGGTCACCTGGTCATAGCCCAGCATGCAGCAGCACAGGACATCGGCCCCAAGAAGCCTTGGTGATATGCACTAATATGAGGACAGCAAGAATGAGAACAACTTGGGCCAGTGATTGGAGTCTGGTGGTTCAGCTGACTGAAGGTTCAGTGACTGAAGGTTCAGTGCTTCACAGAGCCTTCAGTGATGGCATATCCTGGAGCCAAAACTCCGGAAATTCACCTAGTGTTTTCCCTGAGAACAAGAACTGAAGTCCTGCATTCTGGCCAAATTTCAGCTCTGACAGATTTTACATGTTTTACTTAGAAACCTCGATGTGGCATCCCCTATACCCACAAATTACTATGTAATGTTAATTATCCTGCTCTACCCAGAAGTAGCTGTTACCATTGCAGCGACAGGTGAAGCATTCTGTCAAATTTTACAAGCTATTTAAAATTGTATTTGTTGAAGTTCCTGCAAGGGGAGGAAGTATATAATGGTAAAATACAAGTTCCTTAAAGTGAGAAGTTGGATATTTTGAGCCTTGGCATCTTGCATGTATTGTAAATGAGAAAGAAGAGGGTGACAGAAGGGTCCTTGCTGTGGTGACATGCTGCTAGGACTCCTCAGAAGCAGGTCAAAAAGCTGTCATTAGCTTGCTTCAGGCTAAACCCCATCAGCTGAGTTTTGAAGAGAGGAAAAATGATTCTGTGATAGCTCAGCTGGACATGAGTGCAAGTCCTGATTGTGATGAGATGGCAAGCACAAGAAGGAAGTAGAGAGATAATTTTTTGCTTCTCCTTGCTAATCCTTGCTTAAGTAAAGCTTAATAGTGCTATAAAGAGATTTTTCAGGAGACCAAGAGTGAACCATCAATGTTTTTTAGCAAAAAAAAGAGCATGTACTCTGAACTGCAGTGTTTTGGGACCTGCATGACAGCCATTTCCGTCGATTATTGACCGTGTCGCCCATTCAGGTTGTGAGAAGCTGCATTTTTAAAGAAGTTCTTTCTCTCTTGCAGCTGTAAGCAAGTAGCTACATTCAGAGAAAGAAATCTGAAGTTTTTTTCTAGGGCAATAGCATAACAACATCCAAAAGTATGAACTTCTGTTAAAAGATGGGTTTGAAAAGTACAACACATAAAAGTTTTACTTGACAGCTTAAAAATATGGTGTAAGGAGCTAAGTATGCTCTTAAACAGGAGCTTTGAATTTTATTTTGTAACCATTAACATCTATTTGGACAAGACAGTTTAGAAGTTACACAGAGAAAAAAGAGATTTGATTCTGGGGGCTATGCCCCAAGGCTCACAGTGGTGATTTCTTGAACCAGATGTTGTGCTTTGGTGCCACTGTGCTTCAGACAAAGGCAAGTCTGAACAGATATTTCAGGAAATGCATTCAATATGGTTAATTCATGATTATTGAGACCTGGGCTTAGCATACGTGTTCATTTTGGTTTTAAGTTAGAATTCATGTATCAGGCCTGGGATATTAATAAACTGATTTCCTTTGGTGCCTCATTCCCAAAGGATGCAAAAAGGACCATTCCATTTCAGGAGGAGACTTGCTTTACTTGCTTTTCCCAGTGCATGTAATCAGCTTCTCTCCATTTGGGGCCACAGCTGCTGGACCTTTTTTGGCCTCCTAACAGCTACTGCAGTGTCAAGGGACGGAGACATGCGCATCTCTTTCCTTACTCCAAGAGCAGAAAATTAACCCTCTCGCTTTCTGGCCAGGCAGAGTGCACTCGCACCTGATCACAGCAATCCACAGATCTCCTGGTGCATTTGGTTTGCTTCAGACAATGCTGTAATTGAGTGAAGGCTTTGAACAGCTTTAATCTTTTTAATTTACCAAGGTGATCAGAAAGCAGGTGGTGTATAGTTCAACAATTCCAGTTATGACTAAGTACAGTAATTATGTGTTTTGGTGCTGTAAATGTGTTTTAATTATTATGAATTAACATCAGTTAAAACCACCAGAGCAACTAGTGAAGAGCTGTGTAAATGCATTTCTTGGTCTGTGGTCTGTATGCTGCAGTTGCGTGAGGAAGTTAGCTGCAATCTGGCGTATCAGTGAGGAGGCTCAGGTGTTGCACAGATATTCTGTATCTTGGATAAACCATTTAGTCTCACTGTCCCCAGTTTCTTCTAATGTTGCATACCACTTTGTAAAATACACTAGAAGTAGTGAAGTGCTTTGATCTATTTACTTAGATGGAATGGTTTGGAGCAGAGATAGCTTTTTACTGTGTATCCTGGAAGCATATTTGAAAATCCCTTCTCTATCCTCCAGATAGGCAAACACTCACAATATGATATTCCAAGAGGATGGCATTACAGCGGGTAACACTGCACACCATTAAATAAAAGATGGGAACTTTCCATATGTCACCTTTCTAGTGGTAATCTAATAAGATTAGAATTCATTATGGATGTGCAGGTTACACAGCACAGCCATTGCCCAGATTGTATAACCCAGTCCCTCATATTGCCAGAAGAAAAGGAGCCAAGCAGGTAACAGCACAGTGGTTGGTAGACTGTGTTGCCCCAAATAAAACTCTAGGGGAATTAAGAAGGAATTTCACAAATTACTTGTAATTATTTATATTATTAACTATCATCATAATCTTCCCAAGAAGAAAAATATAATTCAATAATAACTCACTAAAAGAGTACAAAGGGACCTGAACGGTAAAGAAGAGGCTTGTTAGATTTTTAGTTTTCAGAGAACAGAAAGAAACCTTAAGCTCTCTGAAAGTAGTTTTTAATTATTTAAATTTTTAATGAAAAATAATTTTAAAAGCCAACATGAACTGTCTCACTCAAATTGATTTCTTAAACCATTTAAAATCATTTGGACACTTCACTTTTGTCTGTGCTGTTTCTTTCTTTTATTCCCACAGCACTTTCCCCTCTGCCTGTGCAGATCAGAGTAGCTGCCTTCTGCAGAACAGCAATCTCATTTTGTTTACCTTGTGTTTCAAAGAGAATTGAACAAGCCCAGGATTCTCTTTCTCTAAACAAATACTGGCAAGACAAAGGTATCACAGCTATTCTAGGCACAAGAGGTTTGTTGAGATGGAGAACGGTAAAGACTGGCAAGAAAAAAAGTCAATGTGTTTTTATCTGGAAAAAAAAAAGTTAATCCTTTTCACAACCTCATTTTCTTTGCTTTTGAGATAGCTCTCCTTTTTCATTTAAGTTTAGAGTTTTTGAGCTAAAGGAAGCAAGAAACGGAGGTATTTTCTTTGTTCCTGTCAAGTAGCTTGAACAGTTTGAGAACAGAAACCAGTCAGAGCAGTGTGATTAGCGTAGCCAATTAGGGTGGATTTGCATATTCAAAACACAGCTATCGAGAAATAATTCTGCAGAGATAACGCAAGCGTGGCAGTGCCTGTCTGCCCATCAGAGCACCCTGGCTCCCGTGCTGTATGGTAGTTGAGAAATAACCATGGAGAGATTCTGCAGATTGGGCACCCCGAGCCAATCCACGTGCTGGCACTATGCAGCTGGGGGAGAAAGTGCATTTATAGGGCGGCAGCGATATGATAGCACTGCACACTGGAAAAGGTTAATCTACAATCCATTTACCTAAAATGCAACAGCATCTGTCCAGTGAGTTTGTTCTTCCAAGATTCATTCCAGCTACACCTGGTGCTAACTGCCACTTTTGGGGGCCCAACTGCATAAGGAGTTTGGGGGACTTGGATTTTAATGAGATGGCAGTTGGCCAAGGACTGAGTGCCTTGCAGCCCCTCCTGCCTTTCAGCTCAGCCAGTGGTCCACAGGCACGGTGGGGAGCTAGATGGTGCACTACACAAGGTGCAGAAGGTGAGCTTTGCACAATGTCCTAAAGGATGGATGGTTAACTTCTGCTTTCTTCTGCCTGAAAAGGCCTTTTGCCAGGGTATTAACCAAGGACCAGGCAGGAAAGCAAACAGCCCTTCAGGAAATCTTGTAGACTCTGTTGGATAACAAACTAGAACGGATGATCACTGCAGCTTTATTATCTCTGAAAGTGAAAAGTCACCTTGTATATATACAGCAATAACGATCCATGCTTCATCTCTGTTTCTCTGGCTCCTACCGTTTGTCATCTCTTACCAACAACTGCATCGCCACAAGCATTTGGGTGAGCAAGTCTGTGGCCAGGCAAGTGGCACACAGAGCCAGCCGCCATCCTGTGCCCATGTCATCTGCATCTTCAGGATGCTCTATTTTCTTACCAAAGTGATTGGCTGACAAAGTGATTGGCTGCAGCGCACAGCATCCATGTGTGCTAGTTTTAGAAAGAAATATGGTGATCTCCATCCTTAATGCTTTTGACTCCCCTTTGGTGCTGAGGCCTGAAGTCATGGTGTGCTGTTGCAATAGGCTGGGTCAGGAAGGACTCCCTGGAGCGTTCTCTCAGGTACAACTACACAGGCCACATTCACTTTCAAGACTGCAAAGGGAAAGGCAACCACACAAAAATTAACTTGTGGTATCAAGCAATTAGACCATTACACAAATCATGCATTTATAAAGTGGTATCATATCCACCAGGGTAAAGACTATGAGCTCTCAACCTCCATGCCACAAAGAGGCATTAAGCGCATTTAGTTGGGAAGAAATGTCTCCCTCCAGGAAGATACATTTTTAAATAATCATCCATGATCAGGATTTTATATCTATCTATGGAATACTCACTGCTGGTTTGTCTAGTCCAGTAACCTATGTAAGTTTATTTTTTTTCAATGGTTTCAGTTTATGAGTATCCACAATTGTCTCTTTCCTTCCCATCCCTTTTGTGGCACCAGCTCTTTATTAGAAAGTTAATAAACTTTGTGTATGTTCTAAAGATAATATTGAAAACTGCAAAATTGTGTTCTGCACTTTATAATTGGTGTGGAAAAAAAGGGGAGATCTAATCCTATTGGGCCTTCTCTCTCTTGCTCTCTCCCTTTTTCCCTTTTGATGGTAAGCAGCAAATTTTAATTAGCTTCATTTCCACAATTCAGTCATGCATATGTAATCTTTGTTCACACTTCTATAAAGTAAAATTAAGTGAAAGAAATTGGGTAATAATAGAAAGCTTGTCTAAGCAGAACAAATGTGAATTATCAAACATAAGGAAAGATGACTGGGACTACAGGGCTTGAAGTTGTGCAAGGTTTGAGGTGATTTTTCTGAAACAGGAATGCATAAATAATGCATAGAAACAGGTGCTGATTATCCTGTTTTGGGCATCTTTTGTTCATTATATACTTGGGCTGCTGAGGTACAGTGATAACCACTGAATGTGAGGAGACTGCTTAATAACAGCTTTCTAATGTTTCTCTTTTATCATGAGCTGAAAGTGTCACATGAGCTTGTCTAGTTAATAAAAATCACTTTGTGAAGCCACTGTTCTTAGATTTGGTATTGGAGCAGATCACTGTACTGGGCCTCTCCATTATAGCTGCAAAATCTGTTCTGCCATTTTGCATTGTAATTTAAAGGTTTCCTAATCCATATACACACATTCTAATTAAATGTTTCCAGGGGTTACCTTGGGAGCCTTCAGTGCTATGGTTTGAAACTAAAACTAAAGAGTGCATTAAATTCATTCCCCCTGGGGTAAGCTATGGAAGGGGGGAAGTACGTTTTCATCTCCTGCTACTCCAGATTATTTGAAAGCATGAGCATGATTGGGATTCCAACTTCATTATTTTTGTTATCTAACACGAGAAGATGGAAATTTAAAGGGAGACAACTGATGTGTTTAAATCTAGAGTACAGCTTATTTTATAACTTCTGAGAAGACTCTTTACAGTCTAACCAGTTATTTTAAGAAGCTACCAGTTCATCAGCAACACCAAAACCCAGAATTTCCTGTTGATGTACATGTCCATGGCTGCACAAGCTGCCTGACAAACTGCTGCGGCAGGTGCCGGTGTCTTCATTACAGGAAACGTAAAGTAGTGAAGCATGATGGTATTGGTGCCTACAGAAGTAAAGTCTGAAGCACAGTTAATGTTAAACACGTGAGCAGATAGTTTTTTCTTTAACGCCCGTTCACACATGGAGCGTGACCCCACCAACCTAACATCTTTAGGAGAAACACCTCTTTTTTTTGTAATAGGAGAAGAAACTCGTATTACAGGAAGTGAATTTCAGACATGGGTGGTTTTCTTCCCCCCCCCCCCCAAACCTGCTTTGCTGCCAATGACTAGGGATGGCCAAGATTTAGGTTAATGGTTAACAAAGCAGCTATAACCACACAGAAACTCTGACTGCTTCCTGCTGGGGCTGGGACTAAATGCTGCTTTTGCTTGCAGAGGAAGACACCAGTGTTGAGAGAAGAGCAGTTCACACCGCGAAGGGCAGGAGAACGGGAGCTTCACTCAGTAGAGAAAGGAGGAGGAAAATCCAAAAGGAGCAAGAGTTGTTTGCCATAAAGATAGGTAAGAGCTGAAACACTTTCCCGCTTGTCTTATTGACTCAGTGGCTGTTGCTAACAAAACCCACAGGTGTGGCTAGTTGAGACACACTCATTGTACCTGACTGCTCTGACCTGTGTGTTTCTGTCGGAGGGACAAAGTGAGAAGGGCTCTATTTGCTGTGAACTTGAACATCAGCAAGGGCAGGAAGGCTCTTCCTCCTTTCCCTTACACTCAGGGGCTGCTCATGGCAGGACAGACTTCCCCTTCAGACTGTTCTCACCTTATTGATCAAAGCCACATCCCTGAGTTTGAGGTGTCTACGTGGATCAAGATCACTTTGGCTTCAGCGTATACCTGCCTCTTTATTGTGGGCATCTTGGGCAACAGCATCACTATCAAGGCCACTAGGATCCTGCAGATGAAAGGCTACCTGCAGAAGGAGGTCACGGACCACATGGTGAGCCTGGCCTGCTCTGACCTGCTGGTCATCTTGCTGGGCATGCCCGTGGAATTCTTCAGTACTATCTGGAGCCCCTTTTCCACTCCCAATGGCAATGTGGCTTGCAAGCTGTACTACTTCCTCTTTGAAGCCTGCAGTTATGCCACTGTGCTGCATGTGGCCACCCTCAGCTTTGAGAGGTACGTGGCTATCTGTCACCCCTTCAAATTCAAGGCAGTGTCTGGACCCCGCACAGTCAAGCTGCTCATCGCCTTTGTCTGGGGGACATCTGTCATAGTAGCTATGCCCCTGCTCTTTGCCATGGGCACAGAATATCCCCTGGAAACCATCGAGGGCTACACGGGTATGACTGCCTGTGTCAGGCCTACGCCCAGGCACCACCTCCCTGAACTGAAGCACAATATGACCATCTGTACCAATTTGTCCTCCAAGTGGTCTGTCTTTCAAGCCAGCATCTTCGGCGCCTTTGCTGTGTATATCATAGTGCTGGGATCTGTCGCCTTCATGTGCCACAGCATGATGAAAGCCCTGATGATCCACAAGGAAGGAACCGTGGCAGTGAAGGGTGGAGTAAGACAGCAGGAGCAGTACCTAAGAAAAAGTGAAAGCTCAGAGGGCAAGAACTCCAGGAGACAGATCACTTTATTCCTGGGTAAGAGCCCTGTTCTACTCTGCTTCCCCTCCCCTGCCTGCTTTCCACATGGGAAGGAAACCCAGAAGCCTCCATTTTATCTCACCAAGTTCCCCCAAATGGGGAATGTATAGTTTGAAACTGGTGCAAAATGAGGGAGGGGGATACTTTCGGTTGCAGTGATATATTTTAAGAAATCTGATTTCCCTGCATGTTTTTTACTAACTCTTTTTGTCATTAGAACAGGTGGGAGGAAAGAAGAAGAAAAAAATCCATTTATTGTCTGCTATTTATGTTCTTTTATTATACTGCATGCCTACATGCAGGAATATGGGTAACAGGGTGTTACTGCTTGACCTTTGCAATAGGCAATGGTGGCCTGGAAAAAAAGTAGCTCCACTTGCATGTTTTCCCATTAGATTACAGATATGTGTGTGTCTAGTAAGGGTCTTGATGAGAGGGAAGACTGTCTTGCAAATTCGGAAGCTTGTCCCACTCCGAAGGCTTATCCCTGTTAATTCAGGATGCTCCCTGGAGGGGGCTTATTGAGCCTTGGCAGTTGTGGCTGTGTTGCGTGTGAGCGTAAGAAAGCCAGGCTGGAGAGTTGATTTGGTCTTGCAAATTGCTGTTGCCCTCTTCGAATTTTTTTTCTGGTTTTATTTGAAGGCCTATAACCTTGGAATTATGTTTGATTCTGATCTCTCTCGCCACATTTGTCAGACAAAAAGTAATCAAGCTGTCATTTCACCAACTTGGAATCTTTCTGGGCTGTGATCCATGTAGTCTCCACATTTGTTGATGCTCTTGGAAGCACCCTTAATCATGCCCTGGCTGAATTACTGCTAGCTCTCATTTTGTTGGGTTGCTTAATATGATACTGGGTATAATAAATGAACCATCCAGAGTATGAATGCACAGTAGACCTAGTATTCTGTGTTGCTTTTTGGTGCTCTGCTAGATATTGCAGAAGGGGAATTGAAACTTATGGTACTTTTTTTTTTTTTTTTTTTTTTCTTTGAGCATTCTCTGCTTCCTCATGTAGTTCTATTTTTGTTGCTCTAAGCTCCAGGCTAAGGAGTGCAGGGTGTGCCCAGCTCCTTTTCTGCTGCACCTGTATTAGAGTTGGGAACGTGGTGAAACCTGTCATACAGACAAGGCCTATGACTCAAAGGTTTGGGGAAAGGGTGGAGCTGCACACTGTACCAGCAGAGAGGGTGAAAAGTTTCAAATGGGAGATGTGACATTCCAGGCTGTACAGAGCTCTTCCTCATTCTCAGGCTGCACATCTCACAAAGAAATCACCTCCTCGCACAAGGTCTGGGTTAGTCTGGGACAAGAGGCCCCATATCTGGGTGATTAAAAGGGCTCTCAGTATCCTTACTCCACCAACAGTACTGATTTCTGGGGCAGAGACTTTGCAGCTAGTGCTAAATACAGCACGTAGCACAAAGCAGAAAAAGAGATGAGGCTCTGCTCTTTAAGTGTTACTGTGGGATCCTTAAAGGTCTGTGGATCTCTGTCCCCTTGTAAATTATTATCCACTGCTACATTGAAGTCCAGTCTAAGATCCAAATCCTGTAACATATTCTAGCTAGGCTGAGAGATGAAGGTAAATTTCAGTGGCTTTTCATCCCATCCTTGATTCTTGTTCTTGCTTGGTGATGGTCTAGTGTGGAATAGGGCACTATTTAAGACTTCTGTTGCTTGCAGAAGTCTTAAAAAACTGAATGAAAGTGATTGGCTTGTTCTTTGTCTTAAGAGCATTTGCTGCCAATATTTGATGTTTTGTCAGTTCTTTCAGCTGTCTGGAGCCAGTAGATACTTCTGTGAATTCCTCAAAATTATTTCAGTGGCAGGACTCTTAATATGAGTCTTGCTAATTTACTTGGGTTGGGAAATAAATTAATAAACTGAGGAGGAAGAAACCATAGCCTGCATCCCTGAGAACAATGCAAAGCAATTTAATTTGGAGATTTCATAAGAGTGATGCTTTAGGGCAGTTTTAACCCAGAAGAATTGAACATATAAATTGTTTACAAATCGCTGAATTTAAATATAGTGATTTAGAAGTCGTCTTTGTTTTTCATTTAACAGATGGGTCAAATTAAAACAAATACTTACTCATTCCAAACATATTTCACTTTTAATGTGAAATGTAAATGACAGTATATAACATGATGTCTTTGAACATCTAACAACGATAAAAACAATTTAGCATTTTCTTCTAGTTGTTAAAAGTGATAAGTTCTATAAAACAGAGATTAAATTCATAAATCTCCTGACGATGAGAAAAAGCTAAGTAGAAGGAGACACAAGAAGGAACTGATGCTTTTTTAGTGTCAAGTTATTGTGTGGCACTTAAGAAAATGAATTGTAAGTGTTGAAAGTGAAAGACTACTTGCCGTGGGATGCTTGCGCGATGGGCTCCAGATGGGCTGACACCACTGCTGTGATGGAAAAGGAAGGTGACAAGGGGCCATGTGAGGAGAGCACCACTGTGCTGGGCAGGCTGAGCTCATGTGGGGAAGAGCTTCTGTCCAAGGAAGGTGGCTGCAATTTTCAAATCTTTTGGCTTGAAGCCCAGATGGTCTGGTTGGAGATTTGAAGTCCTTGATGCAGAGATGTCAGCTCCTTCTACTTCTGGCTACCTTGCTACGCTCATGGTGGAGAGGAGGGACTGGCCCAATGGTTGCAATAACAACTCTATGCCTGATGCTGGGGAGGGGGTACTTCCAGGGGCTGTTCAGCTTGAATTTTGGTAGATTTGCCCCAGTGAAGGAATGCAAATTTGTCCCAGTATTTTGGAGAAAATCAATTCTTTTTTTATAAGATAAGCTGTGCAGGGCTATTCCTTCCAACTTCCTTCTCACTATTGCTGGTGGCTTCAAGGAAAACATGATAGCACACCGAAGTCTCTGCTTTATGCTCTTGCTCCTGAAATTAGGAATCTTGTGCTTTTGGATGAACTGGGGCACACTTCCCACAATCTCTGTATGCATGATTTATTTAATGAATTCTGAGTCTAGTGGTAAAACTCCATTGCCTCCAGTGGGTCAGCCCATCCATACGGGCAGCTGGGTCAGACTGGTTGGCACTGTGTGGGTTACCTATCTTTGTTGTTGTTAAAGTAGCTTTGTTCATGTCGGGACAGCACTTCTATTGAAGAGCTACATGGGTCTGGATGAGTGTGGCCTACCATGAATAGCAGGGAAAATATAGCTGAATTTAATTTTTTTAGTGATTCATGGCAGCATTTGTTAATAAAACTTTCTCCACTTCCAGTACCCGAAACTGGATAGCTACAGTGCCTGTGAAAATGTTTGGCTAATGGCACTTCAGTGAAACACAAGCTTCTAATAGTATTTAAAAACCTCCTAATGCTTGGCCCACCCAGACAGGAATTAATTCTGTTTTCGTGGCTACTCGATGTCTTCTTTCTCCTGTCGCTGTAAAAGGCAGGGCGGCGATCAGGGTGCTACCTACATCACCATGAGGTGCCACTGGGGACTTCTTGCTGCTCCAATACCTGAGTTAAGGCCTCTACCACTGTATCAATGAGCTCTTAAGAAAGGGTGAATCTGGAGACTTATGTGTATTATTATATATATTATAACTGGGTTATAGCAAGCAAGGCGAATGTAATGGAAGGCTCCTGTAAAAGAGAGATACAGCTAAGGTAATAAGTATAAATGTTAAAAAAAGAAGGCACTTTCATAGCTGAAACTATGTAAGCTAAAAATCTTTAGGAAATGTTAACAGATGACCTGCTCACTGGGAAAGGGGAGCAGTATGGGACAAGCCCCCACGCAAGCTGCTGGTGGGGTGGGCTTCAGCACCAGCAGCTCCCGTGCCAGCAGTGCCTGCTCGCTGGCCATGGCTGCATCCTTCTTAATCTGATCAATAATATAAAACAATGTTTATACAAAATTAGCTGTGTGGTTTGTCATCAAACTAGATCTGACCAATTTGAACTTGTACTCTGCAATGAAGTGAGTTTTTACTATCCCAGAGAAAAATTTATTGCTTCTAAAGCTTCTGTGATATTTCCCTTGGCAGCTTCAGTTTTGTCCTTCTGCTAAAAGCCTTAATCATTTTGTACAAAGCAGCCTCAAGCCTACCACGGTAAATACATTGAAATAAAAAGTCCTTTAGTGTTGCTACACCCTCTGCTTTTCTTATATAAACTTCCAGTTTGCCCTGTTCTGTTGGCACAGCAGAGGGGTCCCACTCCATGGGGCTACTAGGCTCTGTGGGTGCTTGGCCATTTGCCAGCCAGCATCTCGGCCCCACTTCTGTGTCTCCTGACAATGATGAAATGTCCATCCATCCCAAGCTCTTCCTTCCAGGAAAGAGAAATATCAGAGTAATCTGGCTGCTATGAAAGTGTTGAGGTAGATGCATTAAAGCACTGCTGTAACTGCAGCAGTTGCAAGAGCCAAAGCTGCAGCTGGACCTACCTAACTGGAGACCCTGCTGATACCAGCTTGTCTCCACCAGCTCCCTTGTTCCAAGCAGGGCAGGTAATTTTCTCTGCTGTCTCTTGCCCATCACTACAGAAGTGCAGCTTTTCTGCTGTGAGACCTTCTAATGTAAGATGAATTCTACCTACATGCCTAGACAGTGAATATCCTACAGCTTCTTTAATGAGCAGGGAAGGGAATTACTTACCGTAATCTACGACAGTGCCTCTGTCTGAAAAAGACAGTGTGGTGGTTTGTTTGGTTTTTGAAACTTTCTTTGGTCTAACATTGAAGTATGTCAAATACACTGAATGTCAACCTGAAGACAGTAGCAGTGGTGGTTTTGTGTGATGTGGTATAGTACAGCTAGCTTCGGGTCTCGTCTGCTTTACAGAGCAATAGCAGCTAGAGGCTTTACTGAGACTCTGGTAAGTGCTGTAGAAGGAAGGAGAGTCCCTGTCTTCCAATCCAAATAAAATGGGCAAAAGGGAAGGGCTGGACAAGCTAGACAGAAAGAAGGCAGTAACCTGACCAAGGCCACAAATGCTATGGAGAGTCACGAATGCATCTGCTGGACCTTGTGCTAGTAACCTGTCTGCTGGGCTGCCTGTCCCCTCTCCTGCCACTTTTTTGCTGGTAACTGTTAAAACAATGCCAGGCTATTCTATAACAACATCAAATTCTACTGTAAACACCATGGACACAGCTCTACCTGGCCATAAGCTAAATCTAGATAAAACTTTAAGTCAGAAATTAAAAAGACCTCTTAGAACTTAAGATGTAGCACGATTTTTTCCCCATGTACTAGTGCTGGCAGATTAATATTTTGCTCAGAACAAAGGTAGGGTGTGTAGAAATAGCCTTTCCAAAGATCACTAAAGTAATGTATTTTGTAAGGCACTTGGCAAATGGGTTTTCAGGAGGCAGATTACTTCAAGTAGTTGTGAAAAATACGTGGTTGTCATCTAGTAGATGACTCAAGCACAGTATAACTTGACAATGGTAGGACTTCTGTTACAGGAAAATTAGATGCTTGTTCACAGGCTGGAAACTCACTGAGTTTTTTTCCTTACTGAAAAAGGTAAAGCTTGGGAATAGAACAAAAATTGAAAGAATAACCTAATTCCAGAACACAGCTCCAGCCCATGTTCTTTAAACTCAGCTTCATTGATTACTCTTGGTTAATTTCTTTAATCATTCCACTCAGCTGCCTTTCTTCAGAGACTTTGTTGGAGAGGTGCCTGAAGATGAATACATTGTAGGCCGGGTATGATTTTCATCTCTCTGTTTCATATGGTGTCTCCGTCCATATATTTCCCTGAGCAGGGTTTCGAATTATGCAAGACAAGTAGGAGACTGAATGCACTTGAATGGCCATCAGGGGCTGAGCTGGGAACGTGAAACACTTAAAGCGAGAGACCAGGGTCTTGCTGTTTCAACTGAATGGGACACCCACCCTCTGTCACTAGTAGGATTTTTCTTTTAGGTGCTGCTTTTTGGAAAAGAGAGAAAAGCAAAGGATTTACCTACTGGTGTTCGGTAAAATTTCCTCCTCTTTGCAAAAATATTAACCTGGTGTCAACAACAAAACCAATCAATGCTGCTGAATGCTGGTAGCACAAAACTGAAGCTCAACTACTCAACAGATGACAATGGAAAGGCTGAATTCAGGGATTATGGCTTCTTGGGGCAACTGTATACAACCAACCTCCTCTGAAGAGCTGTGGGACTTCTGTTGATTTTGAAAAAAGTACATAGCCACAGTAAAACAGACTCAAGGCAAACTTCCAAAATCCAGATATCTGTATGTTCAGTTTTCCCACACTGTAATTTAAAACTGAACATAAGCAGAAACCAGCATAATTTTTTCCGTATTGTACAGAAAGCAATTTATCTACTGCTGCTTTTAACTGGACTCACGTGATAGAAGATTGTGCTTTTGGCTTAAGTAGACAGTCTTCCTTTCCTCCTGTGCCAAGGGATGGCAAAATGGTACAGAGAGAAAAAAAATGGAAGAATAGGGACTAATTGTGGCCAGCACCCCCAGGGGATTTAAGACTTTTGTAGTTTTAATGGAAAAATCAATGTGTGATTACACTTTGCATTAGAGTACTTAAAAATTGCTTCAACATGAAAAGGCTGCAGCTTTGAAAACAACCTAACCCTGTAAATACTGTTGTCAGTGTACCAAATTCACCACTAGTGTAATCCACATAGTTCTCCATATGTGATATCCTGGCAGATATGGTTTCTGTGGACTCTGTGACTACTGTCTCTGCTTCTGTGCAGGAGAAGCCCACGAGGACAATGAGTACTTTACTGGTGCTTAGTGAAAATTGCAGCCATGCTTCTGTCTTTCAGCAGAGGCCTATAGGGAAACTGGTACTTCACATCGTGTGATAGTGAGCTATAGGTGTTGGTGCACTGCTCCAGCCTAGCTCATCCTGTGGCACAGGAAGCAATGGTTTTAAACTGAAAGAGAATAGATTTAGATTAGATGTTAGGAAGAAATTCTTCACTGTGAGGGTGGTAAGGCACTGGAACAGATTGCCCAGAGAAGTTGTGAATGCCCCATCCTTGGAAGTGTTCAAGGCCAGGTTGGATGGGCCCTGGCCAACCTGATCTAGCGGGTGGCATCCTTGCCTATGGCAGGGAGGTTGGAAACAGGTGATCTTTTAAGGTCCCTTCCAACCCAAGCCATTCTATGATCCTATGATCTTGCCAATTCTTTGTGCTCTACCATCTGTGTTGTCCAGAGACTAAGTGGACAGCTGAGATTTCTTTAGTACTTCTGCCCTATATTTGCCTCTGCCCAAAGTCTTTAAGCCTCATTAAAAACTGTTACCAGTGTTGGCCTTAAACTTAGTATTATTAATCTCTCTCTCTCACTCTCTCTTACAAGCTGTAGATAATAAACCTATTGGCCCTTGGTTCTTCCAGCAGCCGTAGGTATATGCTAAGGGAAGGAAGGAGGGACGTGCATCCAACTTCCCTCACCGTGGCAGCGAGAGCCAAGAAGCAGGTAGAAGGCTGCTGCCTTTGGAGAGCTGATGTCTGGCTGTGTCATCTCAGCTTCTGAATAACACAATCTCTATCATGGCAAACCCTCTCTAGGGCATATTTTCTTACAAGTAGAAGCCTTGGAAGCTGTCTCTTTCTTCAAAGAGTGGGTAAGAAAGCAGAAAGATTTATTACCATCAAGGTGGAGAAATACAGATGTTGCTCCAGGTATGAAATGAGTTCAGGGAGATAGCCCTCAGATAGAACACAGCAGCTATCCATTCAGTAGCCCTGTACCATTAATTTTGGTTTACTACCCTCATTCCTTGGTCAATAGACTATTGTCTTAAGCATTAATTTTTCAGTTTCTCTCTGTTTTCTTGCTAACTCTTCTGAACCAGATGCCATCTCAAATGCAGATTGCTCTTGCAGCTCCCCAGTTTCAGTAGATAGGACTCATTTGTGGCAAGTTCACAGATGATTTATTGAAGTCTTCACCTGTGAAAACTAAACACATTATCTATTCTTTTATTGTTTCGTATTCCAATTGTACCACATTTCACAAAATTAAATCTTTTGTTTTCCTAGCTGATGTTAAGATCATTATCTTTAAACAATGATTGCTACCCTGTGAATTTTAATGGAAGACAGCTTTAATATCTGAGCATTTATTAGTAATGGAAGCTTTTCATTTTATTCTACATAACTTCTGTTAGAAACTGAGACCTAACCAGCTGCCAACCATTAGGTTAAAGGTTATTTTTTCCACTTTCATTGTTGTGAGTTCCTAAACATATAGTTTTACTGGCTAGGTAGTACATTCGAAAAACTAGTAAGAAAGAATTTTAAAATTATGTTTTCCACTGATGATAAACAGTGAAAAGATTTCCACTAACATTTGGCACAATGTGCTGTAGCACTTTTTTAGCCTTTTTTGAGGCCATTGTAAGCATGTTTATGCTGCTAGATGCCAGCCGTATACTTAAGTGAGAAAGCAGTTATCCTGATCTCTGTTGTGGATGCATAAGTAATATCAAGGTCAAAATATTATGGATTAAATGAGTCTGCCAAGAACCTCTTAGTTGTATAAATAATGACTTACCAGGGAAGGTGAAACGGAGAAAAGGTTTGGTATTGTTGTGAGCTACCTTTTCTTCGTTTCCCCTTAAGGTGTTTTTAGACCTGTGGTGGTTGTGTTTAATTCTCTCTTAAAAGTACTTACTGTATTTGTTTTTATGAATTTTTAAAAGAAAGTATTTAAGTTGAAAGTGCAGCTTATGGGGTTAGAGTTGGGGATTTCTCTGATGGCAAGTGTATGCTTGTTACGTAAATGTGTAGAGAGAGTTCTCTGAGTACTCAAACAACACTTGACATCTGCCTGCAAAGAAGTGCACATACATAACAATTACCAGGAAACTAAACTCTTCTCATGAGTATAAAGAAACCCAGACGTGCATTAGAGAAGATAGCATTGCGTAGCTATTCGTCCTTGTCCTCACTCAGTATAAATGGCTTGCTTTTCTCATGTTTTATTAGGTAGCATCTGCCCAGATATTCAGGAAGCTGTTCTGCTCCAATCTCTAGCAGAACCCTGCAAAAGAGCTCAGATACAGCCCCTTTCAGAGGCTAGTCTAAATGTTTTGTCCCTTTTTATACAGCATTTCTGTAAATCCAGCTTGCTTTGCTCCTCCGTATTATATTGCCAGCTTGCTTTTTGTTGAATGTAATGTTTGTCTTAGTTAGCTAAAGGAGGGGCCGCCTCGTGCTCAGTCTTTTGTTTTAGTGGTGTATCTAGCATGGTGCTGCTGAAGGTGATTTTGATTTGAAGAAAAATTAGAAGACTGTCCTGGTTGCTCCGTCCTAGAAAAATCCCTGGAGTTCAGTAGACGTGTAACCCTTATATTAAACTGTAGTAACTACAATTATTCTAGCACTTTTTCCATGAAGCATAAAATTTAAAATGTGGAACTTATTGTTGTGCAGGCCAAATGTAAAAGTGGGCTCCAAAAGAGATTAAGTGCAACCTTGAAGGATAGTGCTGTCAAGAACAAGATATAATCTCCTCTTTAGAAATTCTTAATATTGCTGAGTGCCAGAAACTTGGTGTGAATAGTACAGGAAAATCCCTCTATGCTTGTTCCTTCTCCTGCAGATGTCTATATGGGATCATCATGGAGGGAAATTAATGGACAGATGAGTCCTAGATCTGTCCATTATGTCTGCTCTTAATCTGAAACTTTCAGATGCCAAAACAGGCAAGTAGCAGAGTCTGCCTTCATCCACATACAGGAACCTTAACTTTTTAAGATAGTAGAACAAAAAATTTGATTGGACAAGAAAAAAACTGATTAAAATGCTCTCCCTCTAATTTTAGGGTTGTGGGGTTTTTTTGTACACCTCCCTTCCCCACCAAACGTCAACTTTTCAAGAAAAAAAATATTCATTACTCTGTGTGTGTGAGAGAGAGAGAGAAAATGTGTCTTGTTTGATCAGCTTTGGTATTTGTTGATTTTTTTTCTTCCTGTCTCTCCAATAAAGACAGCTTTTGACTTCCCTGGTTTTGAAAATAAAACTGAACGTACATCTGTTACTTAAAGGCATTAAGAATGAAGGTCCTGAGTCTCTTTGTAATGCTTAAGGATATCTATAGAAGAGTTCTTGAAACTGCCAGGACTGAGCAAACAATCAGAATTAAACTTTTAAGGTAACTAAAGATTGCAGTACCTCAGCAATAAGGTACACAGAGATTCAAACAGTATTGTGGACACGACGTTAACATGTCAGGTTTTTAACCTTTAGATAAGAACGTTATATGGTGAAGGACAAACAGAAGTCAAAAGAAAGCAGGCTTGGTCAAGTTTGCCCTTGCCCTTCAGCCAGTGAAATTGCTAAAAGCTTTCCGACTTTCTGTCACAAGTGTATTCGACAGATCTTTCTGATCAGTTGAAAGAAATGCAGGTCTGAAATGGATGGAATGGGTTGTGTCACAGCTGTTCAAAAGATTGTATTTAAGTGATCTTGTCTTGAAAGCCGAAATACATAAATTCTAGTGATAGTAATGATGACATCAACTCCTGTCAAAACGTGTAAAAGCATCTACTGGTATTTGAAGATGTACACATACCTTTGAAAATCTTGGACAATGATTCTAGGGCAGTGAGTACCAAGGATAGAGGAAGATCTGTTTTGTATCATGGTTTGAAAATCTTGCAAAACTGATTCAGTAACAGCCATATGAGGAGTGCCTCTGGGTACAATCAATCTGATCTCATTGTGCGATGAGTTAAGCTTGGCAGTCTTGCTGTGTATCTTTAGAAACTGCCCAGGGAGCCCAGCCTGTTTAAGTTAGGCCTTACGTTAAGGAGTTTACCTTTGTTTCAGTTACAGGGCCAAGGACCTTCCCTCCAGCATGCACAAATCTTCCTCTTCAGCTTAGATACTTGATTCTGAAAGTTGTAGTTCCCTTGATTAACTCTGAATTTACGGAGCTTTAAATCTATGTTGAGTATGGATTTGCTAATTTGGTCTATAAAAAAACCCAAACCAAACCAGCAACAGAAGAACAAAATGAGAGAGGAGTTCTGAAACTGCTATCTGCTGGTCCAGTGGGTACAAAGGGCCATCACCCCTCAGTTGGAGCAGTCTCTGAGCAAAGCCAGAGCAGATCTGATCTCTCTGCCTGTGGAGGTTTGTGAGTATATACCTCTTCTCTCTTTTAATGCTTCTCTTGTGCCCTGTCTTAAAAGATTTTCCCCACCTAGTGTACTTGGAGGCAGCCTTGGGAGTTCATTCTTAAAAGGTAATATCTGGAGGTTGAAACTTTCCGTTTTCTTGATTCCCTTCCCTTTTCCTATTCCTGCTCATATACACATCTACTGAATTCTAAAAAGCTTTTTGATAGTGACTTGAAATTCAGTGCCTCCTTTCTATTTGTCTTCTGGTCCAAGCCAACATTTAAATGCATTCTTTTCGATTATGAAGAGCATATTGACAATTTAGGAAACATTGTCCTGCAGTGCAAATGCTCTGATACTGCAAAATATTGCCATGTTCTCTGCATTGATCTAAATGATGGCATTGGCACAAGAGCTAATAGGTCTAGAGGGGCCATGAATGAGTACAGACAGAAATGAGAAAATTTCTAACCATGAGTAGGACTTGTTCAGGAACAGCTTTCCAAATGGAGAGCTGGACAAACTAGTTCAGTTTCTGGGGCAGAGAAGGTGGTTATTTCTGCAAGTCCATGATGTAGTTGCCTGTGCTGGGCGTGGAGGCGTGCCTCTGGTCACAAAGCCCAGATCTCTACTAGGTTGGAAGGAAGATGTTATGTTTATTGCTCCTTTGTGTGGCACTGCATATCTATGTGACACAGTATCCTCCTTTGGGAGGGTGCTGAGCTTGCAAAGAAAGTCCAACAAGCTTTCCCAAGCTGAACATTTTCTTGGCAAATACCTGTTTGCAAAAGGAGACTTTCTGAAAGCTGTCCTGGGACTACACAGCTTGGTGGTGCACACATGAGTCTCTGCCCGTCAATGAAGGATCCGTTTCCCGTATGTTTTAGTCTCTGAATCAAGGGTGAGATACCACCTCTGTTGCTCCTCCTCTTGCTGCTGCAGGTCCACTCCGCTAACCTGCCGTCATACTCTCCCTCACAACCTACATGGCCATCTGTCTCCCTGTGCCCAATGACTGGCATTCAAAACCCTGCCTCTGAGCCCCTGTCTCCAAAAGAGAATTGCTTTAACCTTATCAAGTGGAAGTGAAATTTAAAATGACTTAATGTTTATTTGCTGACGGGCGAGAATGTTGTCTAAATTGACTGTCACTGCTTGAATGCAGTGTTGTAGGATCAAATCATAACCTCTTGTTGGTCTTCAATGAAACAATGTTAAGTCTGGGGATTGGAGATATTATTTTGACCTCCATGGATGGATGGATGGATAGCATTCTCATTTTGAAGTTTTATACAATGAAGTTATATTTTATATTTGCATAATTCAAACAGATGAAATCCTCAAACAGGCACAGAAGACTTGATTTCATTAACTTGGGATGCAGCCATTCCCATCTCTCATGCAAATGGCAAATACCTTTCCTGTAAGTATACTTTAAAGATTCATTTCACTCTCTAATCAAGTGCTGAAATCCTACCCACGGGAACCAGAATTGATTTCTTTTCCCTTCAGACTGAATAGCATAGACCTCATTGGGGTTAACTTCTGTCACGAAATGTAAGGTTAACCCTTCTGTGTGCTGCAAATCAGCTAAACGTGTTCCTGTTCGCTGCTTCAACCCACTGAAAATGCAGGCAGTGCAGTTGTCCTGCAAATGTAGCCATCAGCTCTGCTAAGCTCAGGTAAGCTCTGCTGACTGTCAATAAAGATCTATTTCCACTGAAACCCAGACTCTGAAAGCTGGTTTTCAGATTTCCTCCTGGGCCCTGAATGCTGTAAATGATTATGGTTGTTTTGGTTTTAGTCTGTAGTAACAAGGTGAAGAATTGCTCCCAAATTTGTTAAGATACCAGGAGGAACGCAGCTTCCCCACACCACATGGACGAGGTCAAGTAGCCACGATGATCTCCCACAAGCCTTCCAGGAAGCACTGACGTTTCTGGTTGGAAATGGAAATTCAGACAGAAATGCTTCTCTCTCAGAGCTGGCACCTGTGCCTTGCTCTCTATGGGGGATCTCTTGGGGCATGAGAGCGCTCCACTGCATTAATGCAATTTAATAGGCATCAGTGGAGAATTAAAGGTATCAGATGTTGGTCCAAGCAGTCTTAGGGAATAGTTCCTCACACTTTGTCGTCTGAGCCCATGGACGGGACTCCTGTCCATAGCAGTGCTTAGTTGAATTTCCCCTCTCCTTACTACTGAATTGTCCGCATATCTTTGTATGCTATTTTCTTGTTCACCTTATTGTTAATAGAGTTCCACATTTATTTTCTGTCTTTAAGATATATGACTTTTCATTTCAATTATCCTACGTTCGTTGAAACTGATAGCCTGACCCCTTGGCCACTGTGCTTCCCTGAAACATTTCCTAGTGCTTTCCTCAAAAGCAGGCTGCTCTGCTACATTCTAATGAAGAGCTGCTTTCAAAACAAAAGAAAAAAGGGGAAAAATTGAGGGTTTTTTTAGTGATTTGGGATGCATAGTTTTCTGGTTCTCTTTGTCTTCGAACACAAAGTAGTCACCGGGGAGGGTTTTTTTTCTCTGCACTCAAAGTGAATTTATGGTGTGCTCTCTGCCTCTCCTGCCCACTAACCCGCCCTGTAGAAGAAAGCAGTAGGAGGTCAGCTGCATTGAATGGCTCAAGAGAAGCCAAGGTATCCTGGATTTTCCGCTTGTATTAAAGGAAGATTTTACTCTGTAATTGACACTAATTAGTAAATCCTCTCTTAAGTGTATACACATTGTGGTATTTGACCTCTAAAATTCCTAGTGTGGGGGAGGAATGCACACTGGGTAGCAAGCACTGAGCTTGGTCTGGTATTTGTTCCTACATCAGATGTCAGCTGCCTTTCATGAATGAGTTCAGCCCTGTGGTTCCCAAGATCAGTCTGGCTTTACTGCTTCTTTTAGTTAAACCTTGCACTGCCCCTTCAAACCTCTGAATTACCTGCACTGCTGGGGCATGCAAGGCCTGATGGCCTGATATCAGCTCAAAGAAAGCTAGCAGTAGACCAAGATATATTTTGTCTCTGCTTTTCTGGGGTTTCCTGTGACATCAAAAAATGTGGGGTTTTGACACGCTGGATGCTGAAATGGTCTATATCTATAGACATGTGTGTATAGATATGTAGGAGTATTGACTAATTGGAGTAGCCATTCTCGCCAAATCGTTGGTTGTATCCCAAGGCAAGTTCCTTATGCTGAGCAGCTTCCTCAGACTTTGGAGTTAGAGCAGTGCAGAGCCCTCTTGGTTGGCAGCATGATGCATTTTGCAAGAAAAGCATCCCAAAATCACAGGGCCTGAAACAATTGCTTTGTCTTTGTGTATCTGGAAATTTTGGAGGTTTATTTTCAGTTTTGGGGTGTGTTTTTAGTTTTTTAGTTTGTTTGTTTTAGTCTTTAAGCAGACTCAGCTCAGGAGGCCCCAGCTCCCATCCTGAGCAGCCGCATTCTGGAAAAAGTCTCATTCAGCGAAAGCCCCAAGAGCCTAGAGAATGAGGCAAGCACGATGCTTGTCAAGGTGCACTGGAGATCAGTGCACTGAATGTGGTAGGAACTAGAAACGTTTCAGACTTTTGGTGACAAAAATCTTGTTGACTGAACTCTACTTTCAAGTCATTTCAGGTCAAAAATAATTGCCATCTTTACATCACCATTTTCAAGTTCTTTATCCCTTGAAACAACAACACTGATAAAGTTAGTGTCCCTAGAGGTCAAATCTTTATTTAATTTTTCTACTGTTTTAGTATATCAATGGTTGTGATCATTTTTGCTCAATATGGTGTTGAGGAGAAAATTCTGAGGCATGAAAAAATCTGTTTAAAGTGAAACATCATACTTTTGATCCAAGGACTGATGTTCTATAGGAGAAATGGAAACAAAAATCTCATGATAACCCCTCTGCTTTCCTAAAATAGAAAATCTGCCTAGTTAATGAATATAAATTAATGTACATTCACTTCCTCTTTTTTTTGAGGTTACTAAAGCTGATTAACATTAGGTACCACAATTTATTTAAAGCAGTTGAGTAATTATTCTGCTTCTTATCCCATGAACATGCAACTTATTTATTACTGAGAGTTTAGGGTTTTTTTGAAGTGTATCCTTGAAATCACATTGGAGACATACCTTTGTCATCATCAGAGTTTTAAAATAAGTATTTTACATGAATAATTCTGGTATACAAGCAAAGAAGAAAAATTGGACAATGCTATAGAAATTCAATAAACTGTGCATTGTCTTACAAGAAAGGACCTGAAATCTTTAGGAGCAAAATAATGTATTGACAATTTGGGATTACCCAAGTAGAATTCAATATTCAGCATAATTAAATTAGAAATTGATAGCTTCAGCAAAACAAAACAGGTTTTCATATAAAATTTAAAATGTGTGAAGCTACTTTGCTTTATTGTGACACTGGGTGGATCAAGGTGCTTTGGCTGAGAGTTATTTTCCAGCAGATCATCATAAAGTGACTTGTATGTCTTCACCTTTCCTTTTACGTTAGTCTAATGAGAATTTATTCTCTGCTTGGTAGTAGAGGCTGCCTAACTTCTGCCGTGTTGTTAGTTACGCCAAGCAGGTTAAGTTTTTCTGTCTAGGTCTGTCTTTGCTAAAATTACATCTTCTCTTCTCTCCAACCATCCATCCTCAGGACTGAGAGGGGCAGAGAAGTGAGCAGATACTGGCTGCAGTGAGAGATAGCCAGGAGCTGCGCAGTTGTGGAGGCTTGCTCCTTTTTGTCCCTTTTGTTAACTTTAATAAGCTGCTGTTGAACAGAAACCCCTTTAACCTGGTTAAAAGTTGTTCTCTAAGTCTGCATAGTTTGAGATATTATCAGAGTCATCTTTGGGCTAGGAGCACTTGAATTGCTCATGCTTAGTAATCGTCTGTAAGGGCATGTAATTGTGTGTGAAGGAAAATAAGCCTCGAGATTCTTAAACACAGTATTATTATTTTAAATGTAGTTACGCCATTTTATATTAACTATCACTTACAGTATGAAAATTCTATTTCAGGATTAATCACTAAATCATAGGCACCTCTAGCTAAAATAAATTAAAACTGTTGATGTGAGCACCGTAACAAACCAGAGAGTTTCAGTATTAGGTCTGCCTTCCCACAGGAACACATGCAAAGCTCTCATTAATATTTGCAAGTTCTGTCTATGTACCCATAGAGGAACATACGCCACTTAAAAGCCGAAAGAAAATCAGTAAGAATCTGCTCTGAAAGTTTTCCCTGCCAAAGCACTTGAACCTCGTCTAAGGAGGATTACGGGACAGAAAAAAGTTCTGCAGCTGGTGAACGTTATAGCAAAGTTGCATTTCATCCTCAGACCAGTTGTAAAAAAACAAGTTAAAATAAATCGACATTCTGCAGATGTGTCGACAACACAAATAAAATCTAATTCTGCAAGCAACATATTCTGGCTATAGGAAGTTAAAAAGATTCAAAACAGCTGGATGCTGCTCCTTTAAAAGCAACAACTTCTGAAAACAATGATATCCAGGTAGCCTGTCCTGATGTAGCAGAAGCAGTAGTGATTTATATCAAAGTAGGTACTTCAGTGATGTATCTTGTAATTTATCCATTACATGGTAGTATATTGGAGCCATATCTGAGACCAGGGGCTCACTGTATATGCATTGCACAGGCAAGAAGAGAGAATCTCTATGTCAAAACATACACAATCTACATAGTTAGAACCAGAAAGAATGGTAAAAAGGAAATTTCATCTATACAGTTGATCACCCCTAGCTCTTATTAACACAGTGTTGCATGTTAAGTGCATGTATTAAATATTTTGAAGCTAGATAAGAAATTTTTATTTACTGAAGCGGCCCAGCTACTTCTGAGAACTGTAGGCTATGTAACTGTGTAACATGTTTAGGGAATTCAGCTTTGCATTTCCCAAAAATGTACATGCAAGAATCTCCATTGTAAAAACAAGTATTTTTCTTTGAAGAGTTCACCATTATCAGGAGATCTGGCATGTGTTGAATTTTTTAATATAGTAATCATGGGGTAGTAGATGAAAATGAACTGCAGTCAGCTGTCAAGGGGAGATGGATTTGAGTAGCAAGAAATGCTACTAGTAGACTTTCATTGTCAGCCACCTCTGATGCTGGTGTTGGAAGATGAAGAGGATTATTTGCACCAGCTTGTAGCTGCTCAGAGGAAAAATAACTGTTGTGTATTTGCAGATTAGGCTAGACATAGGCTTTGCTTTTCTGAAGAAAACTCCTTAATATAACTTGCATTGAGGCTCTGAAATGCAGCCTGTATGTATTTCTCCCTTGGCAGTGTTAGAAAACCTCATCTCTCCCTGATCTGCATTTGAACAGTCTCCATTTTTATCTCTTTTAGATAAGGGACTTCTTTGCTTTAAATACTTCCTTTCTTTCTGTGTCATTTGAGCATGGAGATGTTGGGAGGTGGGGTTTTTTTTTCATCTTGAGTCTGTGCATAGTCCAACTATTTGCTTTACAGTGTCTCTGGTTTGTCATTGATGGGCAGTCATATTTCCAAACAGGCTGACTACAGCTCTCCTGGGTGAGTCTGTTTTGTCTGATTGTGTCTTAGAGTAACACAGAGACAGCCTGCAGGCTTGTTTGCTCATAGTCCTGCACATTCAGACACATTGGGGCATTAGATGTCTGTGCTTTATGCATTTAGGATGGCAGGCTTCCCGTGACTCGTAAGGTGTAGGCTTGTAATTTCTAATAAATCTGCAGTTTCATGTGCAAAAGAATTATATGGAGTGTAGAAAAATTAAGAGAGCAATGAAACTGTACTGTTTAATTCAGGCACACATCACTCTGCTGGAATAGCCATTTGTGTGAGTGATGGGGGTGTCACTTTAATGCTTGCTGCACAAACAAATGTTTTGGACTTTCGAAAGTCTGATGCTAATAGTCCAGGTTTTCATAGCCTATGATATCAAGATGTGAAGAAATGAAGCTGAAATCTCTCCTTCGTTTCTCCTTCTTCCTTTACATCTTCCACGCCTATGCCAGTTCCAGTCAATCAGCAATGAACAAATGTGCAGAATTTCTAAATGGAATAAACTCATGCAGTTTACTACTGGCACCTGATTTGAGACCAAACATGAGTAATTAATCAGTTTTTGGAGATTCATCTTCCTTTTTGCCCTACCTACAATCCCTTTCTTCTCAGCTGGCTGAACAGCAGTCTGTGAGCATGTACCTGCAGATAATACAAGAAATTGCTTTGAAGCCTTCTCTCCCTGAGTATCTTCCCTACCTTTAATTTGGTGGCTTATATGTGGAAAATATGATTATAAAGGCTGTGATTTGACAGAGGTGTTTTCCCCTTGAATGCCCATAAGACCAAAAGTGATTGCGAAGTGTCCACCGCTTTATGCTTCAAAGACAACTTCCTCTTTGTAGCTTATAAAATCCTATAAACCAGGAATGTCTCATGCTCATAAAATCTATGGCTCCCTCTTGCATCCTAGCCATAATAGTTTTTTTACAGCTCTTGTGCTCTTCCTCAAGCAGGCAGGACAGTTGCCTGAAAACAAGCACCAAATCTGTTGACCGAAGGTATATGCATAGTCTGATTGAGGAAGAGGTAATATTGTCTGCTCCCTTGTTTTGGAGCCAGGCCTACTACGACTTTTTAATTCTCTGATTGGAGAAAAAGGTGGCAGCTTCATAAAGTTATATTACTTGTTAACTGTTCCAGATGAAGATAATCTGAAACACAAGAACTAGCATTAACAGAAAGCACTGGACGGAAGATTTTCTGTGTGGGAAACTGCCCATCCACAGCATACTAAAGATTTTATTCCTTTCATAAGTCAGGATTCTGACCTCACCCAAAGTTTTTATGACTTCAGATTTTTATCCTACTGTCCAGTTGCTTGTTCATTTCTTTTGGAGAATCAGTTAAGGGTTTTCAAAACACCTTTTCCATGCCCCCACACCGTACACCAAAGTATATGCATATACTTTGCTTACAGTTTGGCCAGGGTTATTCATTATTTAACTTGCTTGCAATTAGGGTTCCAAAACTGAAACTAGTTTTACCCCTGCATAGTTATGGAGCAAACAACAGTTTTCTCAGTACTCAGTAGTAGCAAAGTCTCTCCCTCATTCTCCCCTTCTTCCCCCAAATCTAAAGTAAATAGGATTTAATTTCATTCCTCCAGCCCCTACCTTAAGTTGTGCTGTCTCAATGGCACCATCACCATGATTTTATTTAACAAGTTTCACTCTTTACACCTTTTGAAATAAACATGTTTACTAGCAATAACTTTGCTAAATTTGTAACCTTTGCACTCAGGGACTATGCCCTCAGGTTCTCTGTGTTTTGCTCTAGAAGGATTGGACAGAATTTCAAATTCAACCTTCCGAGTATCTTTTTCTTTTAAAAACCAGCAGACATTATTTCAGTGACACACACAAAGATTTGTGTTGCAGAATAGCTGGAAAGAGGGTTTCCCTCCATTTGTATTCATGACAGCTTCTACATATCCAACTATCAAAACCTATTATGAAGAGCTGTATTGTAGTGTAGATACATTTTTATGCTTGTCATAATACTGATCTATAGGTAAATTTGTCTATGATACATCCACTGTCATATTGCCACATTTCTTATAGAAAATATTCTTAACAAGAACTACCAAGTTAAATATTCTTACTGTGTATGTCTAGTTTATTTAGTTGCTTGGTTTCAAGAAGGTTTTAAATTATCAGGGTTTTTTAAGTTTGGAGCAAATTTAGAAACATAGTCTTGAAAACAGAAGTAATTTACTGGGCTAGTTACTTTCTACATCCTTTTTTTTAAATAAGGTATGCACGGTCCAACAAACTTCTTTCTATGGCTTCCAGTGCTAGATTTTTCCTTCTCCCCATTTATACAGTGACTTGTCCAGCCCATGTTAGCAGCTTATTCTGAAATCAGTTGCGACAGGTTGATGGAAAGTCAACTCTCCTTGATTCCCATTTTGAAGCTAGTGTTTGTTTAAGCTCTAGTGCTGTCTTTAAAACCTAAGAAAGAAAAATCCTCTGTGTGCTTTTGTTATAAAATGTCCCTATGAAAGGAATAACTGCCTCCATTTCTCTAGTGTTTTAGTTCTCATCCTGTCCTCCCTCCTGTGTTTCTCCATTCTGTGTTACTAGCTGAAATAGGGCTGAGGGTGGGGTGACCATGCAGTTATAGCGAGCGAGCATGAGGGAAAGGAATGGGGAACAAAGGTCACCCATTTATTTCAGAACTGAAGCTCAGGCTTTTTTTCTCATTAAACTGGAGATACTTAGGATTTTGCTGTTTAAAAATCTTTTTTTTTCCCTCACTGTCCTGGTTTCAGCTGGGATGAAATTAATTTTCTTCCTAGTAGCTGGTATAGTGCTGTGTTTGGGATTTAGGATGAGAATAATGTTGATAACACACTGATGTTTTGGTTGCTGCTAGGCAATACTTACAGCAAGTCAGGGGCTTTTCAGCTTCTCATACTGCCCCACCAGGGGTGGCTGGGGGTGCACAAGAAGCTGGGAGGGGGCACAGCCAGGACAGCTGACCCCAACTGGCCAAAGCGGTATTTTATACAGTATGGCATCATGTTCATCATATAAGTCGGAAGAAATTGGCTGGGGGCACGACCATGGCTTGGGAACTAGCTGGGCTGGGCATTGGTCAGCAGGCAGTGAGCAATTGTGCTGTCCATCACTTGTTTTGTATAGTAGTATTATTATTATCATCATCATCATCATTATCTTCCTTTTCTGTTCTATTAAATTGTCTTTATCTCAACTTTATCTCAAATTTTACCTTTTTTTACCCATTTGTCTCCCCTATCCCTCTGGGGGGGGGGAATGAGCAAACGGCTTTGTGGTTTTAGCTGACTGCCAGGTTAAACCACAACACTGACAAAGATTAAAATAAAAGTTCTTTGTCTCTTTAGCTCAGCACTTAGCAATACGAAGCCCCTAATATATCAGGAAGATAAAGCCAAAAGTCATTGCCACGGTGGTTTGGTCTGATCTGCAAAATCAACAGTTCAAGTGTCCCTGTTCCTCCCACCCCATAAATACCAAACCCCTCTGAGGTGCAGGAGAAGGAAGAACTGAGGGCACAGCCTGCTTTTGGGGCTGTCCAGGTTGTATCACATCCGTGGTGACACTCCCTAACACCCACTAATGCACACTAGCCTCATTTCTCACTTCCACAAGCCCAGAGGCTCAGGGTTTTTTTTCTCATCTAGTACCTGCTGTGGTACCAGAAATTACTGCTGTTATCCTTGAGCTCTGACTAATTTCCTCTCCAAACATAAAAATGACATCAATCATTGAAAGACAAACTAGGTGATGCCAAGAGGAAAAAGCAATCTGAGCTAAAAGATGCCCCACCCCACCCCCGCTTCCTCCCTGAGGAAAAGTCAGGGAGGGTGCTGGGAACCCCGGGAGTGCCCAGGAGAGGTGACAGCTCCTAGCCACACCAGGACAACTCCGTATGTGTGAACAGGATGGCTTAGCCAGCACAAGTTAGTTACTGCATGTTGACTTGGCCCGTGGGCAGTTGAGGAGCCACCCAAAAAAGTGCCTCTGTGTGAGGTGTGAGACAAAGGACAACTGCGGTTCCCCTCACACGATGCCTTCCCAGAGTCGGGAGCCAAACGGTGTGACCCTTCTCAGCAGTGATTTGAAAGGTCTTGAAGAAAAGAAAGGTCTGGTTTTCAAATCTATACACATTTGTCTGCTTGAAACCAAAGCTTATGTATGTGCACTGCATGTTGTATGTACAGCCAGCCAGCGCGGTCCCTGTGCGATATGGTTTGGCAGTACTGAGGTGGATCTGCCCACAGCTATACTAAGCCTGCTGCTTGAGAGATTTCAGTGAGATCTCTGCATCTGTTTCTGGGTTCACTCACCTCTCCCAATCACTGCCTGTCTTTGCAGGCTCCATCATAGTTTCTGGTTTGGGTTATGAGCACATGCAAAAATCTGCAAATCGGCTAATGCCTGAGAGACAGTGCATGGTTTCCCTGCTGAAGGACTTGCACTTTGAAGAAAAAGGTATAAATCTAGTCCAAGAGCCTTTCTGACTCCATCTTACTGGGATTCTTATGTGTTTCTTTCCCCAAATTGCCCTCCATGCTCCCTGTTGTTCACTCCTAAGTACAGTACACACTATGGTAACAACATTCAAGATGAACTCATATTAGGTCTGTGACTGCAAGGGAGAGAAAATAAAAAGAGGAAACTAGTTTAATTACTCCCCATTCAGATGTAATTCAGTTGCATTGCACTAAGAAAAATAAATGCTGGTGGGTTGAGACAATTAGTAAGATAATGGAAAATAGTTAATACCCCTCATGTCTGTGAACTAATGCTCTGCCCTCTGCTTCAGAGTAGTCTTAAAAGGGCTTTCTGAATTGTATTTCCAAGCAAGAATACCCTTTCCCTTTGGAAATATAATAAAATCCTGTCACAGTCTAAAATGGTTATTTACAGTCTGGAAATCATACAGTTCAAAGAAATCCCCTTGGTCCTGAGCCAGCCGTAGGGTGCAGACCCAGGCACTGTGAGAATACTCCTCCTTTGGGAACAAGGAGCGATAGGTGCATGTTCTCACCGGGCAGTTTTGATTGCGCCCTGTGTTTCCCAGCAGGCACATCTAAATGTATCCTTGGGCCTTTCACAGCAGCCATTCAAAACATTTCACAAGTATCTCAGGAACTTGAAAAGCGTCATACGTATCTTCCTTCATTACGTTCAAGGTAGAGGACTTTTTCCTCTTCCACTGTGAGCAAAGTTTCAACAGCGAATTTGCCAGGAGCTTGGCAGCTTATCTTCCCAGAACCTGTCAGCCATAAAGGCACTTGCCCCTCAGCTGTGGGGTCTGAGGCTCTGATCCCAGCTTCTCTACAGTCCCACTGAGTGACCTTGTTCAAACTGTACGGTCTCCCTGTGCCTTGGACACTTCTGTGCTGATTGCTGACTCCTTTGTAAGTTTATTTTATTTGCTACAGTAGAGCCCAATTATCCTGGCTTTTGCCGCTGCAAGAATTACCAGCCACCAGCACCCGTGGGCACACCAGGGTGAGCTTGAGCACATGTGTAGGCATTAACGCAGATTTCCTCACTTCTGTTTTGAAGTTCTTCCCTTGAGGTAAAGAGTTTGGGGAATTTTTTTCTGTGTGTTAGTCTCTCAAATGCACAACTCCCATTAAAAGTCAACCTCCTTGTGCAACTTGATCAAAAAAAAATCCTGTTTAATGTGAGATTAGTTTAGGCTTTTGTACTTGATTTCCTTGGGACTCTAATGGCAGTCTGAAAAAGAAAATCACCCCTGAGAACATCTAGCGCTTTGGGTTTCACATAAATGTAATCCAATTACCCCAGTCCAGGCCATGCAGAACTATTTGGTCTGAGGTATACATCAATCTAGGAGAAGTACAATATACTGAACTGAAAAGGAGGCAGATTGGGCATATTTCTTAATAGCATAACACAATGCAATTGCCAAAGGAAAGGCATATGTTTCTGTCCTGCATTACTCAGTGCCTGAACTGAGTAATTTGTGGGGGGAGAGGGAGTGAAGTCCTTGCATGGAGGGATTTTAGAGGTATCTTCCCTGGAGGCCAGTTTTGTAAAGGCATACCATCTGGTGCATTCAAAATGCAAAAAGATTTGTTCTTCTGAAGTCTGAGCCAGGGATAAAAGTCCATCCCTGCCAGGGATGGCTTAGCAGTATCCAGAGAGAGGGATGAGTTTTATCACAAACAGCGGAATTCTCCTTTTCCTCTGCCCTTAACCTCTAATTCAAACATCAAATAGACTGATCTTACTGTAGCTGCTGGTTTCTGTAATGAAAGTTTCTGATGTCCTTGCTTACTGTGAACTGAGCAATGAACTGTTTCATTACTATTTTTGCTTTGCTTCCAGGCACCTTCATTTTACACAGAGGTCAGAAAGGGGTTAAACGCAAATACTGACTTTATCCCAAGCAAAGCCTGCACTGGGACTCAAACTGTCTACTCCTCCCTCACATGCCTTGAGCAGCAGTCAGACGATTACTGCGATGTAGAAGCTTATGGCTGCTCTTGGTATCAGCCTCAATATTGGCATCTCTCAGGCCTGAGGTGTAATGATCGAGTCTCTTTGCAGAATTAAGCATTTATTTTTTTCCTTGTGCCTTTCAGGGTAGATTTTGAATTGCCTTTTAGAAGAACAGTTGGATGTTTAGCTTGCCTTGGAGACGCTGCTGGCTCTGGTGATGGAAGCCCTCAGTGCATCACTGTCACAACTGAAGCTCTATGCAGAGGCTGGAGTCCTGCAGGAGGCAGCCACTGGCTCATGCCTTCTCCAAGCACAAGCTATTCAGCGCTTACGGTGTGCTTAATGCTCCTATCCAATGGGCTCAGGCGATTCACAAACTGACCAACAGAATATGCTGTCTAAGTAGAAGTTAAGATTTTACAGCAAAAGATGGTGTAACCACTGGATAAAAAGACATTATTGCATCGTGCCTGAATACTGAGGAACGTGATCATAGCCCTGTGGCTCCTGGCATAGCTCATGGCTGCGGACTGAGTTTCCCTCTGGAAGCCATAAGACAGGAATCTTGAAGTACTAAGAAATTATGCTAATCTCTAGTTATTAGTGCTGTGTATATCTGTGCCTGCACAAAAGCAGTTAGACAAGCGCGGTGGGCTGTGCCTGACTATGCTCAGCGGAGCATAATGCTCCTGTGGCTCCCCAGGTCTCAGGTATGCTGTGTGCACACTAACGTGGTTCCCATGAACTACTCTCCCATAGCCAGTGTCCTGGCAGCCCCACTCCTCACTGTTCATATCTGCAGAGCTTCAAACTTGGCTTTATTTTGTTACCTTGAACAAAATTTTCATTAACATGCCACAAAACGGTGCGCTAGTGAGATCTGAGTGCTGTTGAACCTCTTTCAGATTTGGCTTTTTGGTCTAAGCAGATATAAAAGAATAGCTAATCTTAACCAATTACTTTATTTAAAAACATGTCTTCCACTGGATTTTCTCATACTAGGACAAAAAATCCTGTCTGCCAGGCAGAAGCAGCCCTTACAACCTTATCTTCCATAGGTACTTCTGCAAATGAGAAACTTGTGGAAGATAACTTCTGGTCCATTCCTTTTAATGTCTTCGGCTCTTCCTCCAGATTTGTGGATAGACTTTCCTGTGTCTTTGAAGCTTGATAGCTTTAATTTTATTCCAAACTACCTTCAATTTGGGCACCTAATGTGTAATATCATGGGCCTCAGAAGGTAGTAACTCACTGAAAGGTTATTGGGCATCTTCCTGACACCCTGTATAACTAATGGATACTTCAGCCTTGGGGAGGGGGGCTGAGATCTAGTGGTGATGCTTTGCTTTGTGTTCCCTTTATTTGTTCCTTATTGATCTCTGAAATCCATTCGATGCAACATCACTGAGTTATAATAACTCCCACATGAAAGCTGGTTTGTTGTCACTAATTTTGTGATGTTTGCTTGGTTAAGCATCACCTTTTAACACTTGCCACAGCTTCTGCCCTGCCCATTTTATTCCTGTCAACTGAAACAGAAGAGATAGCACAAGAGCAAAATCTTTTTTCTTATTACGATAACTTATGTAATGAGACAAATTAATGCAAAATAAATGTGTTCTGGAGGAGCAGTGATAACAGTGCCCTTGCGCTGTCCTTTGAATGGCCATGGTAGGGCTGGGTATTATGAATAAATCAAATTATTTGAACTGGGGCTTCTTCCTGGTAAGTCTTCCTTTCCTGCATTCTCTGTCCTTTCTCTTGCTTGGAGGATCTTTGTGGACTTGACAGAGCTCAAGAACTGAGAAAAGATTATTAAAATGTAACTTCTATGGTAGGGTTAAACACTGCTCTTTGCTTTCACCTTCACACTTACCTCAACTGATAGAGTACCACGTTAGTGAGGCCAAAGGAGCATAGTCACTATCGAACCTGGGAGAATGTATTAAAGCCCTCTGAAAACCTATTAAAGGTCAAGTTAGAATCACTGTTATTCTTCACCCACGTATTCCTTTCACGCTATTTTCTAACCATCCATGTTGTAAATATCTCTGACCTAGAACAATGTTTCAGTTGGAAGCCAAGGCAAAACAAAAAATGTGGCTTAATTTAAAAGTCTTCCTAGGAAAAAAATGTGTTGACCATTACAGCAAAATGCCAAAGCATCATTAAGTGGTGTAAATATCCTATTAATAAAACATGGTTATTTAGAGTGGTTAGCCCTAATTTGCCATGCTGTGCAAAGGATGTGTGATTTAAAACTTTTCCCCGTCATCTTGAGTAAGGAGGACCTTGCAGATTAATGGTGAGATGGTGAAAGGGAGAACAGGCAAGAGAGGCTGTTGCTAGAATAAATTACCCCGAACTTCCCACTTTAAAAGTCACTAGTTATGCTCTTCACCTTCCTTTTGTGGCACCCTTTCCTCCTGAGTACTAAGAAACTCTCCAGAGGCTCTTTGAGGGCTCATGCGGAAGGGTAAGCTGCTTTTGGGTCTTTCTGTGCCTGGGCTCCTTTTGTGCCATGCAGAGCCTTGAGTCATTTCAATTATGAGGGTCCAATTTCCCTGCTGTCTCTGAGGGTATAACACTTGCAGAAGTCACTGAACTGTTGTTGGCAATGAGCAGGAAAGGTGTATGATGTTGACGTGAGTAAATGCCGAGGCTGTAATGATACAGCTTTCCTTCTGTCTTGTCCTGTGCTCTAGACAGGCAGGGCATTTCAAGTGTCTGTAATCGAAGGCATTAAGGTTTTACTCAACTCTGCTTAAATCGGTGGTCTCAAGCATACAGTCCACTGCAATTATATATTGCTCCATGCTTGATTTTATGGTTCTGCTCACATAAACTTCTGCTGGAGCTTTTCAGGCATAAGTAAATCTGAAACGTACAGATCATTAGAGGAAGTATTGAACCATTTACTTGTAGAATAGACATAGATTAACTGGGAATGGATCAGTGCGCTTTTATCACATAGCATCAACAGTAAGACTATAAATTTCTTTGGGATAAAAAAATAATTGTTTGTAGTTACAAGGAGATGAGGGACAGCTTGAGAGAGCATGGTGTGAGATGCACTGCAGCCTGCATCCTCTAAATGGAAGGAGATATTTGTAAGCAGACATCAGTCCTAGTTTAAAGGAAATTTCAGAAGTAAAAAAGAAAATCCACTGAGGGGATACACAGGGCAAAGACTGGCACTGAGCTGTGCTTTCTGCCCTCACCTGCCCAGGTGCCGGTAACTTCCTCTCCATCACCGGGTCTCTACCTGCCAGCATGGTGTGGGGAAGTGTTGCTCTCCCTTCCTTCCTCCATGCTGCAATGGCAGCAGGGATCGATTCAGAGGGAGAGTCCTATGGCCCATGTTTATTGAGCAGGTCAAACTAGGAGATTATAGTGGTTCATTCTGCCTTTCTAATCTAATAACCTGCTTTTATCCAGTTACCCTCTGGACTTTAATTTGAACTACTATTCGATCAGAGCACAAGCAAATGATAGAAACCTTCAATGACAGCATGCCAGAGGAAATGCTACAAAAACAGAATTAATTGAAAATATATATTCAAAGAGTGAGATACAGACTCTTTTTCTAATAGACATAGACTTGGATATTATTACTGAAATACTGGCAAATTCACACATCAATGTAAATTGTCTTGCTGCATCTGTCAACAGGCACCTAAAGCAGTAATAAAGGCAGAATAGCTCCTCATAAATATCCAATATCCTAATTATCAGAGCTTGACTTAACCAATGGCAGGATAATAAAAAATGAGATTTTTTTGATCTTTTGCCATGAAAAATGCATACTTTATTGTTTGAAGACTGACTGCAGTGTCACAACTTTTGTGGCAAATAGAGCATGAAGCATATTGTCAAAAATATGGTTAGGGAATATGAAGCCACTAAATATTTTATCTTCCTGGCAATGTACTAGAAGAAAAGTATAAACCTTAAATCTATCAGGTTCCTCCTCCCACCTCCCAAACTGTTTTAATAATATAGAAATTCAAGTTCCTGAGAGAAAAGCAACATATCCATTTTCCAGTGTGCTTTGATATAGTATCATGAATTATGTAGTGTTTGCATTGGGGTTTAAAGTGTCAACAGCGTATATCTCTAAGAATTGTTTAGCAGTTGCGCATTATGAATGTCCATTTTTTCTCCTTTTTACTGATCGATCAAGAGGCACTGGTTGGATGTAAACCTCTTTTGAGTGGGTGTCCCAGGGGTGGTGGGAGATGGGGGCACAGGAAAGATCCCAGGGAGGGACAAGTGATCATGTCTGCTGTCACAAAGCGTCGACCCTTCTGGCAGGGTGAGGCTTCTGCGTGCTGTCCTTCTCACACAGCTGCTATCAGCTGCTTTGTCACTGAATTTCCTTTCTGAAAACCTGGCAGGACATCCTGCCTGCCTGGTTGCAGCAAAGCCAGTGCTGGCCCAGTGAGACGGGTGCCCCAGCTTCACACAAGCTGACCTGTGGGGTCAGCCAGTCCTACAGTATGACACTGGCTTGTGATGATCCTCCTGGGTTTTTCGCATGGTGCTTGCCTGTGCCCAAAGTTGAATTTCAGCCATGAAATTAACTCTATGGCAAGGAACAAGCCATGTTCTTCTCTGTAATGTGCATCTCTCAAAGAGTAAGTGTGGCTAAATTAGCCTCCCCGCTTCATCATGACTCTGTTATGAAAATCGAAGCTATTCAGTGTGTTACTCCTGTTGACTTTGTGGCACAGTGCGAGACTGCTCGTAGAGGCCTTGTCTTTGATTGCCAGTGCTCTGGTTTTGGCTGGAACAGGGTTAATTTGCTTCGTAGTGGCTAGTATGAGGCTGTGTTTTGGATTTGTGCTGAAAACAGTGTTGATAGCACAGAGATGTTTTCGTTATTGCTGAGCAGTGCTTACACAGAGCCAAGGCCTTTTCTGCCTCTCACACCACCCCACCAGTAAGTAGGCTGGGGGTGCACAAGAAGTTGGGAGGGGACAGAACTGGGACAGCTGACCCCAACTGACCAAAGGGATATTTTATCCCATATGATGTCATGCTCAGCAGTAAAAACCTGGAGGAAAAAGGAAGGGGGAGACATTCAGAGTGATGGTATTTCTCTTCCAAAGTAACCATTAGGTGTGACGGAGCCCTGCTGTCCTGGAGATGGCTGAGCACCTGCCTGCCATGGGGAGTGGTGAATGAATTCCTTCTTTTGCTTTGCTTGCGCACACAGCTTTTGCTTTACCTATTAAACTGTCTTTATCTCAATCCATGAGTTTTCTCACTTTTCCAGTTCTCTTCCCCATCCCACCATGGGAGAGTGAATGAGTGGTTGTGTAGTACTTAGTTGTCAGTTGAGGTTAAACCTGTACAACAGCCAGCATGGCCTTTGACTTTGCTTGAGCAAGAAGATGATCTGCTCTGCCTCGTTCCTCATTAGTAACCCTGTCTTACTTAGTGCTGACACCTGATTTTGTCATTAATGTGTATTTGTCTCCAGGTGCTGTTAGGGAGAGGGTAGAAACTGTGACAGTGGTGGAAGCAGTAGTCCCCTGGAAGTCTGCTCAATGATCCCTCCAGCAAAACTGCTGGATTAATAGAGTTACACTTTGAAGGGAGATGGATGGAGATGCTCCAGGAGTAACAGGATCTGTCCTCATTTTTTTCTTCTGTGGCCATTGCAGTGGTTGGGAACACATGACTTGCTCAGTGAACTGGTGAAAATCAATACTAAACCCATGAAATCTATACTGAACACCTGGATAGATGCTGTAGTTCACGTTTTAATTTATTAAAATACCTTTTACAGTGTAATCAGGATATATTACCTTGGTGGCAAGGGTATGTACGGCCCTTGACTGACTGCTGACGTTCACCTGACCCTTGTGAAAACGGTGTGCTGATGAGGAAGTGTCTGGGTCATAAAATAGTTTTCTGCTATTCATGACTATGTAAAGTAAAGGGAAAAGGGCATGTGTGTGCGGAGTCGGGTGATGTGGGGACTTCAGTTCCCCAGCTAAATAACCCAGCTTTCTGCTCTCCAAAAGGTTGGGTATTCTGTTATACCGGTGATGTGGAGACAAATGATTTCAGGGCGAAAAGTCAATTCCTGCTTTACAAATAGGGATCTCTAGACTTACATGCTGCCTTTTCTCTCCTTATATTCCTTGAAAGAGCGAAATGGAGGTTTCCCAGACTTTCCCCACATGTGGCTGCAGTCACAGCCTGTATCAGCACAATGAGGAGGAGAGCTGGCCTTCCTCTCCGGGAGGGTGTGTGGGGCTCACATCCCCCTTGCAGTCTCAGTGAAAACTCTGGTGTTGGCTTAAAGTGTCGAAATCCTGTGCATCAAATTATTTCTTGAGAAGAACTGGAAACAGGAATATGTTATATACAGGTGTTATTGGTGAACTCCGCTCTTTTGGTGTAGCAATTTAGGTGGTTTGTATGATGGTGCTGGCATAAAAATACTGCATTCACTACATTCCACATGGTTTGAAATAAAATGCACTTTCAAGCATATAGTAATGTTTTGATAACAGTGCTTTTTGGGAGGCTTTATAACAGGGACTGTTGCTTTTTTGATGGTAAAAGCTTACAGATGAATGTGTGTAAAGCAGAGGAGTCCAATTTTTCACAACCAGGGAAAAAATACCCTCCTTTTTGTAACACATTGCTCATGCTCGAGGTGTGTTCACCTCTCTGTTTTAAAGCATGAGAATGCGTAACAGCCGGGACAGTGCTGAGAGTACATCCTTTAGAATGGATACTCTGTCATCTTGTCTCCAGCTTTATACTCCCTGTTGAACAAATCTGCCAACATGACACTGGATACTGATGAGCAATTGTATGGTTACAAAAATATTGGCAGAACTCCATTGTTTTGCTATTTAATTCTTAATTTACATTTTTAATGTGCTGTGTCCTCATTCGTATTACAGGTTTTACTCTTCTGTGTACATCTATAATAGAATGATATTTTTTTTTCCTAAAAAATAATTATGAATACTAAAGAGCTGTTACAATTGCACTGTGTTTGAATTAAGGACTGTCCCTGTCTTTTAAGATACGCTACCTTAGGAAGGGAGTATGTTTGCAAGGGACTGGGGAAAATAGAGTAGGTAAGTGTTATAGACTAGGTATATTTTTATGCATTCTGCCTGAGCTACAGATTGTCTTCCAGTAATCAGGTTGGTAACAAAATGTAATAAATGATGGGTACTGGAAACCCAAGCTCTGAATGGCCTGTCTCAATGTATTTATTAGTTTTCCCTCCCTCCCTCCTCCTCAGCTCCCAGTTTTTGATGAGAAGGATGACATGTTTTTAGCCAACCCTAGGAAATAAGGGCTTAGCAACAGTACTTTCACACTGTATCGAAGCTGTGTTTGTAAATTGCTGTGTCCAGTAAAACTTTTTTTACTGGACTATGATTTGCGCTAGAATGAAATTGCTGGTAATTGGTTTGGTTTTCACCTCCAGAGCAACTCACCTGCAGAAAGCATCGCAATATGAATGTATTTTTGCGTTGTATTCACACAACGCTTGAATGGTAGAATAGAATAGAATAGAATCATTAAGGTTGGAAGTGACCTCAAGGATCATCTAGTCCAACCATCCCCACACCACCTATTACCCACTAAACCACGTCCCTAAGTATCACATCTAACCTTTCCTTAAACACCCTCAGGGATGGTGACTCCACCACCTCCCTGGGCAACCCGTTCCAATGCCCAACCACACTAGGGGATCAAACTAAATCACACTAGGGGAGGCAGAGAAATACCACGTCCACCGGCTGGAATGGGCTGCGCAGCAGGAGCAGGCTGCAGCCACCCAGGCCCCGCTTTGTCCTGCCGTGGGCAGCTGGGAGTGAGCAGCCCTGCTGCGGGCTCGCTGCAGCTGTCGGCAGCAACAGGTACCACCTCCTGCGTGGAGCAACCAGAGGCATAAGCTGCCGTAGAGAGAAATGCCTGAAAGAATTTTACCCATTAAACAGACCATCATTCCCAGTGATTAATGACTTGTGAAACAGCAATACAGTGAAAACATTGATAGTAGGTTTAAAGTATAGTTTAAGGATTCTGAACCCAGAGAACTAACAGCAAACAACTTTACATGGCACAGGCTTATAAACGTGCTACTGTGAGAAACTAGTGCGAAACACAGAAAATGCGTGTGTTCCTGAGAGCAGTGCACACGCAGGACACCTCAGTGCTCTCATGGCAGTGCTGTGGTTCCTCTGCCCTGCCATCACCCTGGGGAAGACTTCTTATTTACAATGCTTTGCTCCAGCAGAGAGCTCTAAAGTTGCCATGAAACCTGGCAACTTTAGGGCCCCTTTCATCAGTGCATGCCTCCCCCGTGGGGACCGTGTGCCGTGTGTGTGCCTGTGCTGAGAGTGGGCAGCAGCCCGGGAGGGTACAGCAAAAGCAATTTTTGCTGTGTAGTCACGGAGGGACTTACGGGAAGACTTGGAGCAATTCACAGAGAATAGGAATTAGACTGGAAACAAATTTTACATATGCATACAGATATGTGCATTTTTATTAGGACTCATTAAGTTGTGGTCAAGATAAAAGGGCTATGGGGAATGGTAACCAAATTGTTCAATAGAAGAAATAGGATATTGATTTGATTTCAGAGTGCCCGGCACAGGACAAGGGGCAACGGGCACAAACAGGAACACAGGAAGTTCCATCTGAACGTGAGGAGAAGCTTCTTTACTGTGAGGGTGACAGAGCACTGGAACAGGCTGCCCAGAGAGGCTGTGGAGTCTCCTTCTCTGGAGATACTCAAAACCTGCCTGGACATGATCCTGTGCAACATGTTCTAGGTGATCCTGCTTTAGCAGTGGAACTGGACTAGATCTTCAGAGGTCCTATCCAACCCCTACCGTTCTGTGATTCTGTGTTTTGAGGCATATAATGAACAGTGTTGAAGCAACCAAGTCCTCTTTAGGAGGTGTTCCTGGGAGAACTTTCTTGAAGTTTAAATCATAGAATCGTAGAATCACTAAAATTGGAAGGGACCTCCGAGATCATCATGTCCAACCGTCAACCTAACACCACCATGCCTACTAGATCATGTCCTGGAGCATGGATTTTGTTCAGGGAACCTGGAAAATACAGAAATACTTTTAGTGAGGCTCCTCACTATGCTGCTGAGGAGCTGGAGGCCGACAGGGCACAAGCGGAGGAAGGGGAAAGGGTGAGCTGAGGGGGATAAGAGACGCCCACAGCCCTGCAGTCTGGCTCTGCTCTCACTGAATCCCAGGGATATGTGTTCATCTGTATCCTTCTCCTCCCTTTAAAATCTTGTAAAATCTCTGAGTAGATCACAGGGTCTGTGGGCCTGTGAGAGGGGTGGGAGCTGGGAGCAGAAGCTCTCCCAGCTGTGGGGGGAACAGAGGCGAACCAAACCTGGGGTGGGTGTCACCCATGCCCCAGTGGGAGAAAGATGATGCAAAGAGGTGCTTTGGGACAGGAACAAAAGAGGACACAGGTGCCTAACCAGACCCTAGGGCTTTGGTTCTTCTTGCTGTCAAAAAGCAACTCCCAGGGTGCTTGAGCACTTCCAGGTACTGGAGGCAGAAATGCTCAATGAAGCTTGGACATCTTGGGAAATAGGACAAATCTTATCGATCCAGTCCTCTCGTTTGGCTCTTACTCCAAAGTTAGATTAAGCCTTGTAGTGTAGGGGAAACGCACAGATGCTGTTTAAAATGAAGTAAAGGAATTCAGGAGAGTTCTATTGTGACCATTGTGACTAATCTGTGCAGCCAACAAAGCACACCTGCACCCTGTACATTAACAGATCTCTCACTGAGCTTTCAAGGCAGAAAGATGTATGCAGAAACTTGTTTGACCCCTGCCTTACTCTGTATTTGAATGTAATATTTTATGGTCATGAAAATCTGTGATGAGCCGGCATACTCTGCGGCCTTCTTTCATGAGCTTTTTTCTCAAGCATGCCAAAGTTTGGAAGAAAGCGTTACTGCGTCAGCTGGGGGCATTGTGCTGCTGCATGTTGGGTATGTGAGAGTTAAGCAAAGCTCTTGGTGAGTCTCTTGCTCTGAACATACATTAAAAGCTGAGGCATGATTTCAGAGCCCAGACAATTGGCTTCTTTTACCGAAAGATATTGATGCCGGGTGTTTGCAAACTGGAATAGTGCTTGCTCTCGCAGGTAGTCCCGCTGGTTGCCTAGTAGGAAGCTCTTTGTGGAGAATTCTAGCATGAGGAGCTTACCAAGCAGCTCTTTGAAATGACACTGGTGTCCTTAGATCTGTCTCTAAGATGCCCGTACTGCTTTTAAGCTGATGTATTTATCTAAGAGACACGTAAAAAAAAAAATCTACTCTGTTTTGAATTCATTAGACTCTGTGCATCCTGGACAACTTTGCTGGGATCACTGGCGATCTGTGATGTATGTATCTTGGACCTTAAATGCTCATTGTATGGATTTATACTCTTAACTAATTGTTCGATGCTTTATTTTCTTTTAGTAGTCACAATACTGCTAAAAATGAATGTAGGGGGCTTTATATATCCAGATTTGGATTTCTCTTGAATCTACCAGCCTTTCAAAGGCATTGGGGGGGGAAGATTTGGAGCATCCTGTAAAACACAAGTAAGAGGAGTTTCCCATCTTGGTGGCACTTTTTTTTTTTTTTCCTTTTTCTGCATGTGTGAGATGTTTATGAAAAGAAAACCTGTTATCCAAAGAAACTGCACAAGCCCAAGTGAAAGTCTGTTCTTTCCAATGTCATTTCATGTAGTCATACTTCCCTCAGAAACACTAACAGAGTGGTTGGGAATTTTAACAGTGTGTCTCTTGCAATGAATTTCCTCTTAAAAGCAGGGTAAGAGCACATGGCAGTGCATGTGAGAATTGCGGGTGAGATGCTGGAGAAGAGCTCTCTGCAGACCTGATTTTTTAGAGCATCCCCA
>VWZZ01003042.1:0-24036 GCA_013399095.1 Psophia crepitans
GACTAAGAAGAATCTCCATCCTTGTAGGATCCAGGGGAAATATAGTGATAAAGGATGAGGAAAATGAGGTACTTAATGCCTCCTTTGCCTCAGAGTATTCAGCCCCCTGAGTTAGAAGACAGGATGGGGGGCAGAATGAAGACCCATAATCCAAGAGGAAATTGTTAGTGACCTGCTATACCACTTAGATACATACAAGTCTATGGGGCTGGATGGGATCCACCCAAGGGTAGTGAGGGAGCTGGTGGAAGTGCTCACCAAGCCACTTTTCATCATTGGTGCCAGGGAAGGTTATGGTCGATGAGGGAAAGGATGTGAATGTTGTCTACCTAGACTTTAGTAAAGCCTTTGACACTGCTTTTCATAGCAGTCTCCTGGAGAAACTGGCTGCTCATGGCTCATGGCTTGGATGCGTGTACTCTTCGCTGGGTAAAAAACTGGCTGGATGGCTGGGCCCAAAGAGCTGTGGTGAGTGGAGTTACATCCAGTTGGTGGCCAGTCACAAGTGGTGTTCCCCAGGGCTCAGTACTGGGAGCAGTTCTCTAATAACTTTATCAATGATCTGGATGAGAGGATCGAGTGCACCCTCAGTAAGTTTGCAGATGACACCAGGTTGTGCAGGAATGTTGATCTGCTTCAGGGCAGGAAGGATGTACAGAGGGATCTGGAAAGGCTGGATTTATGAGCCAAGGCCAACTGTACGAGGATCAACAAGGCACAGTGGCAGATACCGCACTTGGGTCATGACAACCCCATGCAATGCTACAGGCTTGGAGAACAGTGACTGGAAAGTTGCCCAGCAGAAAAGGACCTGAGGGCGCTGGTTGACAGCTGAATATGAGCCAGCAGTGTGCCAAGGTGGCCTACAACCATCCTGGCTTGTATCAGAAACAGTGTGACCAGCAGAACTAAGGAAGTGACTGTCCCCTTGTACTCAGCACTGGTGAGGCCACATCTTCAGTACTATGTTCAGTTTGGGCTCCTCAGTGCAAGAAAGACATTGAGGTACTGGAGTGTGTCCAGAGAAGGGCAAAGAAGCTGGTGAAGGTTCTGAAGCACAAGTCTTATGAGGAGCAACCTGTTGTTTACCCTGGAGAAAACGAGGCTGAGGGGAGACCTTATTGCTCTCCACTACCTGAAAGAAAGTTGTAGTGTGGGAAACTGCGGCTGGTCCGCAGATCCCTTGGCAGAGCATGAGGCATTTGACCTCAACTAGATTGTTATGTACCCGTGAAGATGCAGAACTCCCTGGACAGAAGAAAGGAAAACAACTTGCAGGAGCTGAAAGAACTCGTGGGACCGCAAGATAAGAAAGTTGGATGAGATTGGCTACAGACTGATGTGTATAGCTGTGACCAATAGTTAATTGTGTATATGTAATAAGCACCAATGCTATCAAGACACATATATGTAGAAAAGGTATAAAAGCTAGGTGTGAAATACAATAAAGGGAACACGGTTGTTGGAATGTTGCCTTATGTGTCGTGTCCATCTCAACAACGACATTGTAGCCAGGTGGGTGTCGGTCTCTTCTCCCAAGTAACAAGTGACAGAACCAGAGGAAATGGCCTCAAGTTGTGCCAGGGGAAGTATAGATTGGATATTAGGAAAAATTTCTTCACCAAAAGGGTTGTCAAGCATTGGAAGTATGTGTAGACTACTCTGAACAAGGGAATTATGTTCAGCTTCTCCCTAGTATCTTTGCACCTGCCTGTCACAGCAGAAGGCCTGCAACAGGCTATCTGGGTATGCTCCATGATGTAGTAATTCTCAATACTCAGCTGTGCTGGAGGCTGTGCCTGCACCCAGCCTGACTGGGCCCAGCTCTATAAATAATCTGTGTCCTGCTCTGGGTGGGGTTGGCCTTGAACCCAACTTCTTTTTGCGGTATAGACATGCTCTGACAAACCTCAGATTTACAGACTGCAAGGCAGAGCAAGTCAGAGGGTACTCGAGACATCCACTGTGTACCAACCATGTGAGAAACGAATGAGCCAAAACTGGTGTAAATTAGGAAGGCTGTATACACAGAAGCTAAAGACAGGACTCTTAATTGAATGACTAATGCCTGTAGCAATAAGAGCTGTTTTTTCCCCAGGTGGCTTACATTTCAACAAATACCTCACTTTGCATAAAGGTAAGCGTCACTACAACTTGCTCTAGTAGAATAGATTTCTGTTGTGATAATGGTTATGTCCTGTTGCAACTGGCTTATAGAGCGAAATAGAAAGATGAAATCCTCAGGAGTGGATCCTAAAACCTGGAGCACTTTGGTTACAGACTCTTCATTAGTGCTTCACCAGAAGCTAAGCAGATTGCTTAGTTGTTAAATCCATGCCTGGTATATTGAAGAAATTATTAGATGATTGGAAAAGGTCAGCATTGAAGCTTTTCTTCTCAGCTTGAAAAATCATAGAAAACACAGCAGAGTGGTGACATCTTAAAGACAAATATCAGTGAGGGAAGAAAAAACCCCACACATGTTCTTGTATCCACTCAATATCAGTAAAAGTGTTGTAATGGACCCCTATATAAAAAGCACAAAGTATAGAGAATGCAAATAAATGGCCAACAGCTTCTATGTCAAACTTAATACAACTTTAAACAGTACCAACTCAGTTTCCTGCATGCCTTACACATATGCTTACAAGAAACTGGGTCTTTACAAAATTGACTGAGCGCTACTGAAGTCTTAATTCTGGATTTAAGATGGAATAGCCTTGAGGTTTAATTCAATATAATGCATCTGAGAGTCCCCAAAAGACAGAACTCTGGCCTTTGCTTCATCAAAGAGCTAGCCTGAGGTGAAGAAACAAAGAGAAAGTTGCATGTGGTGTTATGTCAGCATTTTTGCCTCCTTATGCAAGGCAATGCTTCACCGTTCTTGTCACAAACTGCAAAATTAACAGTCAGTTCCTGTTGAATGGGAAGAGTGACCAGTACTGGTCACTGCAAGAGCATCCCTGTCCCCATTAGAGAAATGAAACAACCCACATATGGAACTATAAGGAGAATACCTATACATAGCCTTGTCCTATTTGTATTCAAAACACGGTAAGAATGAGCATGTTTAGGAATTTGGTTCAAATAAACAAGTCCCTGAATATTAAAATGAGTGTGTAAAAGCAGTATTATTGAAAAGAGAGTTAAGGACTTGCACCAGAGATTTGGATTAAGTTAGTTATAGAGGTGTTGGTAGGTATTTCAGCTACTTCTGACATAAATCTCTGAGGAATAGACGTCTGGTGCTGCATTATCCTCGTAACATATGGATTCTGGAAACTTTATTCTAAGCATGTGTACGTTTGTGCACTTCCACTGCTTTTATCTTCAGCTTTCATAGTTATAAGACATGTTTGCATTTTAAATGATCTGATTTTCACTTGACGTTTGTTTGGTATTCACTTTGATGTCGACACTTTTACTGTGTCATTTGAGTTATACTCACTCCAAGGAATTAAGCCACAACTTTGGTATTTTAAATGTTTAAATGGCATGTGAAATAACTCCTTGAAGAAGCAGTAGCTGTATTTCAATTTGAGTTTTCAACTGTAGCTGCCAGTGTATATCAGCCCCATAAAGAGTACAAAATGTGTGCAAGTTCAAATGTACAAAAACTATTCTGCTTGGAACTTAATCAAAACAAAAAGAAAGAAAATAAATCAATGCTGTAAGTATCAGTTATTATGAAAGTACAAACTGAGAGAAGTGTTTTTGACACTTTAAATTGGAATTTCCCATTATGATACATGGGAATTTTACACTTTTCGTCTTTCAAAGGACAGTACTTTTTATGACTTTTTCTTTTCTTTTCAGACTTCATCACTTAGACACAAAATATAATACTTACACTGTATTCATACATAGAATACTCTGAATTCTACTTCCTGTTAAAGGTATATAATTAACTGGAAACCTCAAATCATGATCCATTTAAGAAGCTTATGTAGACTAGAATGATTAGACTGGTATGTCAAGTAGACAAATTCTTGTTTCCTTTAACTTTGTGGGTATATACTCCCTTAATACCCTATGTAGTCCTGCACACCTCCTCGCCATTCCCTTTTTCCAACCTCCTCCCCTTCCTGTTTACATGAACTCTCAGCTCAGCTTTCACTCAGTAGGAGTCCCAGTTTACTCTCTACATCCCCGTCCCTGTCTCGCTCTTGTTCTCCCTCTCCCTGTCCTCCCTCCCACACTCATCTATCCCGCCACTGACGATCACAAAACTCACGTGAATTTATGAGACTTCAGTTGAATTTGTTGGAACCTGCCCAGGAGATTCAATTTATCAAAAGGAAGACAAATGGGTGGGCAAATGTGAAAAGAGACAGACAAATGGACACTACAATTACACAAACCATGTTTGTTTGAGAAATGAGGCCTAAGAGGCTCTTATGTGTTTAAAGACTACAGCAAGTGGAGTTTTAAAGGCATATGAATGCTATCTCACTGTAACGTATTTCCTATTATTTTTAGTGAAAGATTTGCAGTGCAAGAAATAAAACATGAGAAGAAAGAATATGGTTGAAAGACAAATGCTCTTTTACAGAGATTGTTGATACCAGGCACACCACTTCTCCTGCATCAGCTGGGAGGATAGGAGCTATGCCTCAGGATACTTATCTGTATGTTTATTAAATCTTAGCAGTTTATCAATCACAACTGATGTGATGCTTTGTGAACAAAATAAATTAGGAATATCAAAGATACTGCATGACATTTCTGTTTATTCTTCAGGTCCAGGAAATGAAAGCTGGTTTTGAGGGAGAATGAAAATTTATTTTGTTAGATATTATATATATATATACACAATTCATATATACAATGAAAAACTCTGTTATGTTTCAGATAGATAGAAATATCTATTTGCTTTCCTTATTTTCATTTAACAGGGATATTGGAACTTGTAATGTTGGAAAGTATTCTGAAAGTGAAAGATTTCACAACTTGTACTACAGATGGCTGCAGCCTGGAATCTTAGTTCTGGAAGACCCTCCAAAAAGCCAGTCTCTCTAACCAAGTATGCTTTGTCTTCAGGATTTGGAGATCAGCCTTGACACAGAACAACATAGCTGCTGTTACCAACACGTCAAGAAACTTTTGATCCTTAATATAGCTGTGGCATGGTTCACCAGTTGTTCTAAAGTTAATGAAGGATCTAGATTGTGGATCTGATGTGCTCTTAGGAACTCCAACCATGGACATGAGAGACAGCCGTATTTTGAAACATGCTGTAACCTACAAATTTCTAAAAATCTACCATAGTAATGCTATTCTTGTCAGTTGGATTAGAGCCATGATTGACAGTGTCAGGAAGGATCTCCACTTTTTCCCTTTCTAACAATGTGTCATGTGGGACACTGCAGGGCACCTTGTCTCGAGGGTAGATTAATAGATTGTAACTAATTCTGTCCTGGTCCTCTCTGTCCTAGATGATGTACTTGCTCCACACACCTGACTGTAGCTGAGTATTGAAAGTTTTATTTTTCATCTTGCCCAGAAAATCTCAGCAGTGTACCCTCAGCAAGTTTGCAGGTGACAGCAAAGTGGAGGAATGGTTGATACACCACAGAGTCAAGCTGCCACGCAGAGGGACCTTAACAAGCTGGAGAATTGGGCTGATAGGAACCTCATGACTTTCAACAGGGGGAACTGCAAAGTCCTGCACCTCAGGAGGAACAGCCCCATGTGCCGATATATTCTGAGGGCCACCCAGCTGGGAAGCAGGTTGGCAGAAAAGAATCCAGGAGTCCTGGTGGACATCAGGTTGAAGATGGGCCAGCAACACACCCTTGCTGTGAAGACGATCAATGGTATCCTCAACTGCATTAGACAAAACATTGCCAGCAAGTCAAAGGAGGTGATGCATTTCCTCAGCACTGATGAGGCCACATCTGGAGTATTGTGTCCAGCTCTGGGCTCCCCAGTACAAAAGAGATATGGACATATCAGATAGCATTCACTGAAGGGTTGCAAGGATGAGTAAGGGACTGCAGCACCTCACATATGAGGAAAGGCTGAAAGAGCTAGAACTGTTCAGCCTAGAAAAGAGAAGGCTGGGGGGATCTCATCGATGCAAAGAAATACCTGATGGGCGAGTGTAAAGAACACAGAGCCAGGCTGTTTTCAGTGGTGCCCAGTGACAGGACCAAAGGCAATAGGCCTAAACTGAAACACAGAAGGTTTTGTCTGATTATTGGAAAACACTTTTTCACGGTGTAGGTGACTGAGCACTGACACAGGTTGCCCATACAGGTTGTGGAGTCTCCATTCTTGGAGATATTCAGATGTTGTCTGGACATAGTCCATGGTAACTGGTTCTAGGTGGCCCTGCTTGAGCAAGGGTTTCCATAAGAAGATCTCCAGAGGCCCATTCTAACCTCAACCATCCTTTGGCTCAGTGATTCTGGGAAACAGTACAAAAAGATTTCACTTTTCTATAAAATCTTTGCATAAACAGAGAAATCAGATCTAACTCCTCCAGGAAACAGGAGTTTGTATTTCCTCATTGTTTTCCTCTTTGTTAAAATTCTTATGGAGGTGACACGAGATCAGGTAATAGACCAGATGTCTCAGTAGACACATCACCACTAATTCCAACTTATAGTGACGATCACAGCTCAGCCTCACGCTGTTTAGCACTCCTTCCCATTGCTATCCAAACCATTATTCCATGTGTTCATATCTGGCAACATCCTTGTAGCACAGCACATTTTATCATTCAATAAGCTAATACAGTCACCTAATTTAACTTCAAGGTTTCCACAGTGTTCTGCAGCTGTGATTTGACCTACCACACTCTAATGTTTGTGCTAACTCACATTAGGAAAAACTAACTTATGTCAGCAAACTTATGTTAGCCTTATTGTTTCAGTGCTAGCCTGTGTCTTCTAGCTCTTTCAAACTGAGTAAAGGATGCAAGTCTTACGACTACCCATAAGAAGACTTAGTCTGGTGAAGCTGCAGTCGTGTAAAAACTAGCCTTATTTATGAACAGGGAAGAGGACAGCATTTCCACAAATATAGCAGGCGCCTAGAGCTTTTTTCTTCTACGTTGTTATAAAAATGGCTTATTTGTTCCTAAGTGTTTTTTGAGTGAGTAGATTAAAAAACTGAAAGCCCTTTTATATGTAAATGCTCTTATTCTTTATGATTTTTTTTTGTAAAATGTTTACTTCATCTTTAAGGATCACAATTTTCTGTAATTTCCATAGTTGAGAAAAATTAAGTGGAAATGCTTCCCTTTCACGTCAACAGCAGGTGGATTTAATTAGACTTTTTCCTTATTCTGTTTATGTAAACCACCAACCATCCCTAAAATTTCTGCATGTCTTAGATTATTTTTGTTTCCTCTTCTTTTCTTCCTTCTCCAAGGTAAACAGGTTTTTCATCTCATTACGTTTTAGTTTTTCAGTTATTAAGTTTTGATGTAAGGTTTCCTCATTTTACTTTCATAAACCTCCAAACATCCAGCAGTTTCATTTTCCTTTATTTGTACTTCTCATGTTTCTGTTCCACACCACAGTTATCTCTGTTAATTGGATATTGTTTCTCATTTTCAAGTTCTGCTACTGTGGTTAAATACTGCATACTGGTCTGAGCTGAGAGCAACTAACAGGATTTATGCAGCATCCAGACTTTTCATATTGAGTGCAGACACACCATGCTAACATTTCCCTTTAATTTTTGTACATTCAAACTTACATCTGATTTATTTTCCTCAAATATTGCTTAAAAAGTAGTGAATAGCTCTGAAAAACAAATTTCCTGTGAAGAAAAGAGAACACGGGAGCCCATTAGAAAGAAACTTTATTTACAGGTATAAAATGAGAGAGCTTTTGCAGATAATCTGAAAAAATTCTCTCTCTGGTGGACTTAAAACAATGAGCCAAAGAGGTTTATGAATTTTGTACACACAAAAAAACAAAACAAAACAAAAAAAACCCCCACAAAAACAAAAAACACAAAATAAGATGGTTTTTTAAAGATATCTATTTTTCCCACTCCTAAGTTTTTGAGCTCATGCTGTTTTTTTTCTATATTTATTATTTTACCAGATTTTGGACAAACATTTATGAAAAGTTTATGTATGATTGGACTTGATGATCCTTATGGGTCCCTTCCGACTCAGGAGGTTCTATGCTTCTATGCTTCTATGCTTCTATGCTTCTATTATAAACGAATGTGCTGGAGAGAACACCTCGTTTTCCTGAACCACAGAAATGAGTAGGAATGGCACATTTTGAATTAATCCAATTTTTGCCATTGCCAATGTGATCAGAGGAAACCACACCTGTCTATTTAAAGATTAAAACTGGAAATCTGAGTGAAAATATGATTCATATTAGAGTACAGCAAATAAATCTAGAAGAAAAAAGCATAATAGTACAGTGAATTAAATGTTATGTGGGTAACAAGAACCTATATCTCAGTTCTCTTTAGTACACATTGACCTAAGCTATAAAAAAGCAGTAACTGGAAAAATAATACAGAAATCTATTTCTTATGCTTGTTGGGTTAAATCATGACAAAGCAAATCCTTTCTGCGTTTTGGGTTTTGGCTTTTTTTTTTAATGTTTTTATACTTACCAGTTGTTTTCTTTTTATACATGTTCATTTATTATGATTTTACCATCTTCTCTGTAGATAAGATAAACTGTTGTACCTTTAGCCCATAAAGAAATGCCTGCTGGATTCACCCTATACCTTATAGGACTTATCTAGGTTGTCATCATCTTAGTCGAGTTAGGTCAGTATGAAAACACCACTTGGCTCAAAAGAATTTCTGCAGAGATCATGATTTTTTCCCAGTAACTGGAAATTTCCTCATCCCCTTCTTTTCCTCACTGTTCTCCCTAAACTCCTACTCTGGCACTGCCCTACAAAGAAAGGCTGTTTATTCTGCTTTTCCCGTGATAATCAAACTTGACATCTCCTTTGCCCTATCTAGTTCCCATGTTCTATTACATAACTTCCTAAGCTTTTACATCTAGCAGAATTCAATTCTTGATTTAACAAAGAGAGAGAACTTGATGGGTATACACAAGCTAAGATTAATTCAAAGAAATTAAGAATTTAAAGAAAATCATAGTTTAAATTTAACATAAATATAACAACCTGGAAATCAGCAATGAAAGCCAGAATATATTCTCTATGAAAGAGATATCTACGTGACTGACAGGCTGAGAACATCAATTGTCTCATGGCTCATAAATAAATAATAGACACACACATTATATCAGCTATTATTAATGTAAGAATTACTTTTTCAGAGGAAGTTAAATCCCTATTGTCTACTCCAAATATTTATTAGAATAATATGGAAAAATATGCAGTTACTTTGATGTTATTTATGATTAATAGATCAAAACATTTTCTAATTCAAGAAAATGAAGAAAATCTTTTCTGACCTCTGGTGAATCTCAGCTATCAGCTACTTCCACGGTCCCCTTAAAACCTTTAAATCCTCTCTTGAACTCTAAAGGCATTTTAAGCATCACAACTCATCTTCTGCGGCACAGTCATTAGAGTCCACCATACAATTGGATCACCAGTGTCCCACCTAGAAGAGAATTTCTTCAACTTATTTAGAGGCTCAAGATTTTAATGCACTAAATTAAGTTTTACTTTCATCAAAATAACTGAGGAAAAAAACCCATGCAAACTATTTATGTGCAATCTAAGTTTGATGAAGGATTACTAACAGTTAGAATCATAGAATATCCTGAGCTGGAAGGGACCCATAAGGATCATCAAGTCCAACTCCTGGCTCCACACAGGACCAGCCCAATCAGAGCAGATGACTGAGAGCATTGTCCAGACACTTTTTGAACCCAGTCAAGCTCGGTGTGGTGATCACTTCCCTGGAGAGCCTGTTCCATTGTATGATCACCCTCTCCATGAAGAACCTTTTCCTGATATCTAACCTAAACCTCCCCTCCCCTGGGAGAAGATTTACACCTGCCCCTTCACTCCCCCTCATGAGGATGCGGTAGGCCGCAATGAGGTCACCCTTCAGCTTTCTCTTCTCTAGACTGAACAAACCAAGAGACCTCAACGTCTCTTTATATGTCTTCCCCTCTAGACCCTTCATCATCTTTGTTGCCCTCTTTTGGACACTCTCCAATAGCTTTATGTCTTTCTTCTACTGTGGTGCCCAAAACTGCACACAGTACTCAAAGTGAGGCCACACCAGTGCAGTGTAGAATGGCACAATCACATCCCTAGACCTGCTGGCAATGCCGTGCTTGATGCACCCTAGGATATGGTTGGCCTTCCTGGCAGCCCAGGCACACTGTTGGCTCATATTCACCTTGGTGTCTACCAAGATTCCCAGATCCGTTTCAATCTGGCTGCTCTCCAGCGCGTCATCCCCCGGTCTGTATATATAGCCAGGTTTGCCCCTACCCAAGGTGCAGAATCTGGCACTTGCTCTTGTTAAACTTCATGCAGTTGGTGATTGCCCAGTTTTCTAATTTGTCCAGGTCTCTCTGCAAGGCCTCACAACCCTCAACAGAGTCCACAGCTCCTCCCAATTTAGTATCATCTGCAAACTTGCTCAAGATTCCCTCTAGTCCCACATCCAAGTCGTTTACGAAAATGTTAAAAAGAACTGGTCCCAAAATGGAGCCCTGAGGCACCCCACTAGTGACTGGCTGCCAGCCTGATGTAACTCCATTAACTACAACTCTTTGGGCATGACCCGAATGATCTTTCAAGGCCTCTTCCAACCTCTAGTATCCTATGATTCTGTTATTCTCTGTGACCCGTCAGCCAAATACTCACCCATTGTATTATGTTTTTGCCTCACTGTATGCTGGCCATTTTGTCCAGAAGGATACTGTGAGAAACAGTGTTGAAAGCTTTACTGAAATCCAAAAAGACAACATTGACTGGTTTCCCTTGGTCAACTAGATGGGTGACCTTGTCATAAAAATAAATTAAGTTGGTTAAGCAGGACCTTCCCTTCATGAACCCGTGTCGGCTGTGACCAATGACTGTGTTGTCCTTCAGGTGTTTTTCGATAACTCCCAGCATAATTTTCTCCATAATTTTACCAAGCACTGAAGTGAGACTGACAGGCCTGTAATTACCAGGGTCTTCTTTCTTGCCCTTCTTGAAAATTGAAACCACATTTACCAACTTCCAGTCAACTGGGACCTCTCCAGATTCCACAACCACTGAAAAATAATTGAGAGAGGTCTCACAATGACATCAGCCAGCTCTCTGAGTACCCTGGGATGAATCCCACGGGGTCCCCTGGACTTGTATGCATCCAGATGGAGCAGCAAATCCCGCTCAAGTTTGGGGTCAGCTGGGAGTTAATCGTTACCGTAGTTATGGTCATCCAACACAGAGTTTGTGTGGTTCCGGATCTCGTTGTCAACATTGAAGGCAGAGGCAAAGAAAGCATTAAACACCTCTGCTTTGTCTATGTCCCTGTTTATGAGATGACCATTCTCAGCAAGTAATGAGGTTATGTTCTGTCTGGTCCTCCTTTTGTTGTTAATGTATTTTAAAAACTCCGTTTTATTGTTCCCCACAGTATTGGCCAACTTCAACTCTAACAGAGCTTTGGACCCACGATTTTTCTCCCTACAGAGGTGAACTGCATCCCTGTAGTCCTCCCACCTTGCCTGCCCTTGCTTCCAGCACCTATACACTTTCTTCTTCCACCTAAGTTCTAGAAGAAGATCCTTGTTCATCCAAACTGGCCTTCTGTCCCACCTGCGTGACTTCCGGCACTCTGGAATCGCCTGTTCCTGTGCTCTCAGGAGGTGGTATTTAAAAAGGGACCAGCATTGACGGACCCCGATGCCTTCAAATACAGTATCCCAGAGGACCTTACTAACTAGTTCCCTGAGCAACCTGAAGTCTGCTCTCCCCATATCCAGAGTTATAGTTTTGCTGGTAGTTAACCAGTCCTACACATACACATATAGAAGATTTCCATATTACCACTGCACATATGCCAAGAGATCAGTGCTGGAGTCTGATGGTTTCATTGGTGATTCAAAATCTGTCTCATTTATCTATGTTATACTGATGCTGACACTGTACAAGAACCATTTATAACTAACTCCTTAATAATACGTTTCATTAATACAGCACCAAACAACAGACTGCAGTTTTTGACGGTGTGCTTCATAGATTTATTCTGCATCATCTGTATTGTGCACAGTCCATGAAACCTCCCAGAGAAACTGTGACCATATTTCAACATTGGACTGCAAATCTCAGACACTGAGCTGATTCAGAATCTAGGTCAAGTATATGTATAATAAACTGACTAGCTTTCACCAAAATTATTTATTACGAATTCATTACTTGCCCCATATTGCCCCTCAAAGTTCTTTTTCTTGCTCCTTTACCATGAAATCAAGTAATCACAGGACCTCAGCACTAACAACTACAAGGTTGAGTGAAAGGTGGCAATTTACTGTTTCAAACCACATTCTCATCCACATCTACACCAAAAATTGTTCTGTTTCATAGAATCATAGAGTCACAGAATCACAGAATCACAAGGGTTGGAAGGGACCTCGAAAGATCATCTAGTCCAACCCCCCCTGCCAAGGCAGGGCCACCTAGAGCACATCACTCAGGAACATGTCCACTTGGGTTTTGAATGTCTCCAGAGAAGGAGACTCCACAACCTCTCTGGGCAGCCTGTGCCAGTGCTCTGTCACCCTCACAGTGAAAAAGTTTTTCCTTACATTAACCCGGAACGTCCTATGCTCCAGCTTGGACCCGTTGCCCCTTGTCCTATTGGTTAATGACACTGAGAAGAGCCTGGCTCCATCTTCCTGACACTCACCCTTAACATATTTATAAACATTGATGAGGTCACCCCTCAGCCTCCTCTTCTCCAAGCTAAAGAGACCCAGCTCCCTCAGCCTTTCCTCATAAGGGAGATGTTCCACTCCCTTGATCATCTTAGTGGCTCTGCGCTGGACTCTCTCTAGCAGTTCCCTGTCCTTCTTAAGCTGAGGGGCCCAGAACTGGACGCAATACTCCAGATGCGGCCTCACCAATGCAGAATAGAGGGGGAGGAGGACCTCCCTCGACCTACTGACCACAGCCCTTCTAATGCACCCCAGGATGCCATTGGCCTTCCTGGCCACCAGGGCACATTGCTGGCTCATGGTCATCCCCAAAGTGTTTTGGATTGGAAGAGACCTTAAAGATTATCCAGTTCTAACCATCCTGCCATGGGCAGGGACACCTTCCACTAGACCAGGTTATCCAAAGCCCCATCCAACCTGGCCTTGAACACTTCGGCACACTTGAACCCTGTCGGCAGGGCAGTATGAGAAGCTGAAAAGTCCTTGACTGCTTGACAGCAACTAAAAACATCAGTGTGTTATCAACATTTTCATCCTAAAACCAAAACACAGCACTATACCAAGTGCTAGGAAGAAAATTAACTCTATCCCTGTCAAAACCAGGGCACTGTTATGGGTAAATATTTCAAGGTGCAGATTTTCTAGAACTGGAGATACACTTTAGCACCATAAACAAACAAGAGTTAATGAAAGCAGAACTTCATAAATCTCTATATGGGCTCCATAAAATCAGAGGTAGTTGAGAAAGATCTCCTTTCTTAATCTTTCTTATCCACTCATAAATGGAACTGATGCATGTAATGCTTATGATTATATCTGCCATATATATTTTGATTATTTTGATGCTTTCTAATTACTTTTTTTTGTGTGGGGAAGAGACATTCACTTGAAAAAGTACTTCAGTTACCTAAGAAATTTAAATAACAAAAATCAAATAGTCTATTGGTTTGCTTCCACTGAAACAATGGACATTATATTGCTGTCACTAAAAGTGTCTGGGCAGAGGTGTTGGACACTGTATCTAGATTATGTCAGTTCCATGGGACTGATGATGTATTCAGAGCACTGACAGATCTGCACATCTCTTTGGAATGCAGCAGAGTTAATATTTTTCCTGGCATGGGAAAGCTTGGAACTGTACTTAAAAAAAAAATAAAAATCTTACACAAAAAGAGCACCATTCCCAACAGACCTTTTAATGAATTTATGCAAGCACAAGACATTTCATGGATCTCTTTTAGAAATTACATGTTCTCTATCCCCTCCTAAAAGTGCAACAACTGATATCAATTAATGCCATTGTCAGCTGTTCTGGCAAAAAGAGATGAAATTGGTTCTAGCAAGCTCCTGCCATGCAAAGACCATCTGTTCCATCTTGCCTTGCACACAAGATGTTAGGCAGGAATTTGGAAGCAATCTTTGCAACGTGAATCCATTCTGCTGAATCCAAAAAGTTATGGCTGGACAACTGATGCCAAAGGGAAACTGGATAATCAGAGAGTGTCTAGATCATCAGAACCCAACACTGTCCCAGAACTTACAAAAACAGTTCGGTTCTTTGCTGCCAAATCAGTGAACACACCGTCATTAGGAATCCACTTAAGTGCCTCGGCATGTACAAGCTGCAAACCTATATCAATTACTGAAGGCTGAGTGGATTTAAAAATTACCCCAATAAAAATTTGGAGAAAAAAAATGCTAGAACTGTTATACATGTCTATATACTATATAATGTTACATAACATTACAAAACTGCATGTAATATTCATATGCATCATTTTATATAAGATATTACAGTGTAAATTATAAGGTTGCTATTTGCCTACCGTATTTTATATATTTGTGTTTTTAGTGGTGCTGCTAAGGTGTAATTCTTCTGACCTAAAATAGCTCTTCTGACTGACCCATTTCAGGGTTATGAAAATGCTTTTTCCTCTCCACTGATTGTGCTTTAGTACAAGCACTGTATGTATGTATTTGAAGTTAAATAAGATAAACCCAAGCCCTGTTCTTTTAGAAACGCCATGTATTGTATCTAGAATTCTTTCAGCAAGGATAAATGCTTGGCTTTTTAAAAATTTATACAAATAGAATTTAGTCTCTTACCTGTATCAGGGCTGCATGTTCCCCAGCTTGGATTACTCTCCTACAAAACTAAGACAAAGTCCTCACCAGGTTTTTCTTTTATTCTTTTCAAATGCTGGTAGTGCTTTCCTTTATCCTTAACGCAGACAAGTCAGCCCATTCAAACCTGGTGATCTAAACCCATTTCATTTATTCATGGGTACATCAGTGATAAAAGAAGACTAGGGAAAATGTGGGCCCCCTCTGAAAGGAAATGGGAGAACTGGTTACCTGGGATCTGGAGAAGGCTGTTTTTGCCTCAGTCTTCACTGGAAAGTGCTATAGCCACATCACCTAAGTTGCAGAAGGCAAAGTCAGGGACTGGGAGAATAAAAACTGCCCCACTGTGGGAGAAGATCAGGTTTGAGATCATCCTAGAAACCTGAAGGTGCACACGTCCATGGGAACTGATGAGATGCATCTGTGGGTCCTGAGGAAACTGCCGGATGAAGTTGTTAAGCCACTATCCATCATATTTGAGAAGTCACGGCAGTCTGACTGGAAAAGGGGAAACATAACTTCTGTGTCTAAAAAGGGAAAAAAGGAAGACCCGGGGAACTATAGGTCGGTCAGCCTCACCTCCATGCCAGGGAAGATCATGAAGCAGATCCTCCTGGAAACTATGCTCAGACACATGGAAAATAAGGAGGTGATTGGTGACAGCCAACATGGCTTCACTTAGGGAAAATTGAGCCTGATAAATTTGGTGGCCTTCTATGACAGGGTTACAGTATTGGCGAATAGGGGAAGAGCAACTGATGTCACCTATCTGGTCTTGTCCAAAGCATTTGACAGCAACTAGATGATCTTTAAGGTCCCTTCCAACCCAAATAATTCTGTGATTCTATGATGATCCTGTGATACATGCCCATGGAAGGAAGGTGCTCTAGATGACCTTTAAAGGGCCCTTCCAACCCAAACCACTCTGTGATTCTATGATCTGGCAGAAGTGGTTACTGTCTGCTTTAGCCTTTGCCACATTTATGTCCAGTGGTCCAGGGAAGGGACTCTGAAGAGCCTGTCCAGATATTTTTCACATTTATTTTTCTTCCAATCCATCAATATTGTTTACAGGAAGTGTACATGTACAGGTGAATGTTTTTGGCAGCACAACACAGTGTTTTGGGCCACTGAATTATGGCATCTCTGTTTTAACTGAGCTCCTGCCCTGTCCACATTGTATTTGTCATAGCCTCACTGAAGACCCTTGCAGCTCCAGTGTGATCTCCATTACCGTGTGGTATTCCAGAGAGGTTCTCTGATTATTTATAGATGCTGCAAGAGACTTCTAAGATTTTTGCACTGCTAGCTGTCAACTGAACTTAAACATGCAGCTTAAATAAGTTCCTATCCAGAAACTCTTTTGTAATATCCCAGGAAAATTTACTAGGAAACTGGATATGTTTTTTTTGACTGAACATAGTTTTTGAACTCTCTCATGCTAGCTCACCACCTGTAAACACCTTTAACAACAATCGTACTGAGGTAGAAGTTAATTAATATTTTTTTAATCAAATCTCTAATAGACATCTGTCTCTAATAAGACAGATACATATGTATGAAAAGAAAGCTTTGTTTAGGTCATGTTAAGTTCATCTGTAAAGGTTCATTTCACCTGATATAATCCAGGTAATTAAATTGTATTTATCAACATTCCTGAGCATTCACATGATTCTTACACCTGAACTTCTGTTTACAGAAGGAAGTCTGATTTTGGATATGCTTTCTTTTATGAATAATTCATATATATATATTTCAAATCTTTTGTCTCAGCTAGACATTAAGCATTCTTTTAAAAAACTAAAATGTGTCTAGACCTTCTTTCAAACTATCTGCTACTGTATGCTTTGAAAACTTTAGATCTTCAGACCAATGTAACCCTCACCCAAACATTTTTATTTCTTCTAATATCTACACTGTGCATATCTGCCTCTGATCAAACCACAGCTCCTTTTAAATTCTACCAAAAAAAAAGAAGCAGGTTCTATTTTAAACATAAACATAAACATAGGACAAGATTAATTTCATATCAAGTCATATGAATACTGTAAGCTTATTACAAGCGTTTGACTGACACTGAGTACCAAATTAGATCAATAATGGGCTCATTGGGATAACGTCTTTGAGAGATACTGGGACTGAGAAGAATGCATGAGATTTAAGTAAGTCTACGTGTTTAATGTTCACCTTTGTGGGTTAAGGAAGCCACAGTTCTTTCACACAGTAATTTCTCCTTTCATCTGTAATGCTGTTTGCTTCAAACCAATTTAGACATTTGGGTGCTTTTGATCTCGCTGCTTCCACTTTTGTTTTTGGTTCTACATTATCTATCAACAAGTCATCTATCAACATGGTAACCTTACCTCTTTCATCATGTGCAGGCTATCTCTGAAGATGCCCTCCAGCTTGGGACAAATACATTTTTGTTTTTCTATTTCCATTGTGTGTATACTTTAGAATTTCTAGGGATGCTTAATATACAGTACTGGGCTCTTATCTAAACTTTGACAACATCTGGGGATGGCCATAGATGTCTGCCAGCAGAATGGTCCAGCAGGTTGTGCTTGAGCCCTACAGCGGTGCTTGTTTTTTCCTGAAAATCTGCATAATGCATTCGGAAATGCTGTGTATCCTGTGTGGAAAGGCATCCATTGGTCTCATATGTGGGAATGTAAATGTTACACCTCTGGAATAATTCTGTAATGCTGCCTGTGTGCTAAACTACACATCATCAGCATCATAGGAATAAGAACAAGTGGTAGTAGACACAAAAGCTAAAGTGATATTGGATCGCTCAGTTTTTGTTACAGTGAGAGCAAATGCAAAGCTTCTGCTCAGCTAGACACGTAAAGCACACTGACAGCTTTAGCCATCTCACATGACAGTGGTTACCCCCCCTTGCCTCAGAACTGTCTATTAGTTACACACTATATGAAAGTTCATTCTCTGAAAATAAAATAAAACAAAAAAAAACCAGCCATCCCCCATAATTACAGAATTATGATTTACTAACAAAACCATAAACTGCCTCACTTTTGTAGGAACTCATTAGCATGAGCCACACTCACAGTTTGCTTGTGAACCTTCCTAGCATTTTCCCTTACAGCCCAGAGGCTCATGACAGCTAATGTCTATAGTGTCAGCCACCCCACCCCACAAGAAAAGTATAACTATCCTTAATATCTTCTCATGCAAAGTCCAGCTTCTAGGCCTGGTTGTTTTAGCAGAGAAAGTTGCTCTCTGGCAACTATTTTTTGCAGAAAGTTCTGAGACATCTTTTGAATGACTGACAAACCACTGAGCTTTCCACAGAAAAAAAAGCAGCAAAGCTAGAGGTGAAAGGGTTCTAAAGTTACCAGTGCCTCAGCAGATCCAAGGTTTCCCATGCATCTTCAAAACAATCTCTACAAATGCCATCCAGGGTAGTATCACTAACCAGAGTTGATTGCTGACATCAATAGCTTCCAAAACTTTTGTGTTCTTTGAGGATAAACAGAAGGAGAGCTCCATGCCAGAGATAAAAGGACTATCTAGAGTTGCTCTCCTTAGCAGAACTGGGGTGAAGGAAACTATGGATAATTTGAGAGCACTTTTGAAACACCTCTGTTTCAGCCTACATCCCTCCTTCATCATAGCAATGGACTTTTATCTTGTTCTCCATCATCCTGAACTTGGCAAAAACCTGCTACAACAAAAACAGCCTACTACAGAATATGAATTGTTAGTCTTTGAACAAAGAAAATCTATTCCCTAAGACTTCTACTCTTGGAGGGTTAATCTATTTCCATCTTTGCTCATGTAATTTTTTTTTTTTTAGTCTTCTGTTTTCAGCTTTATTTCCTCTTGTCAGCTACGTAAAACCTCTTTGTTGCATGAATCTTCTTTGCATTTAGCCTCTGATTTTATGTATTTGTCATCATCTTAAAGTAATAAGCATTATTTTCATTAGTAAATGTGTGAGGGTGGTGCTGTAATATGGCTTCCCATAAAATTTTTGTGGAAGGTCATCTACTAATGCTACTCAATTTTTCCAGAAACACAGTGTCTATCTCATCCAGGGTTGATTATGTTTTCTGCTTACTGTCCAAAGACTGTCATCATAGAGAGAGGCTTCTTTGAAAACAAGCGGATGTAGCATTTTTCAGGCAAGTGTTATAATGATTTACCAAACATCTTAAGAAGAAAAGTAATTCTGTTTTACTAAATATGTTAAAGTTGTCTGATGTCTGTTATGTCCAATAGCCATAATTTTTTAAGTTTCAGATTTTAAGTATTGTTTCCTTGTAATTAAACCCAAAGGGAGGATCTCTTGCTGTTACCAAGTAATATTTTCATAACAGGATTAAAAGTTTAAGTTTTTTTAAAAAATACTCCTTCCCCTCAGTTACTTCTCAATAAAATCATACCTAGTCATATTTATGAAAAGGGACTAATTTACCTGACGTATTTGGAAGTACGTGATATATAAGTAATGTATGTAACTAAGTAATCTCACCTCTATATGAACACGAGTGCAGAATTTACTGATTTTAGAAGACTCCTAACTTCTGTAATAATGTTGGAAAAACCTCATGGTAACATAAGGAAGAGAGCAAAGGTTAAATTCTTAATAAAGGGAGGAATGCAGATAGTAACAATGTTGAGCTCCATGGATTTTCTGTACTATTGCAGAGTTATGCTTTATTCAGTGTCCTGAGTAGACATAACACTCATGCTGGGGTAATCAGGAGGGTGGAAGGAGAAAATAAAACAAACATAAATCTAAACTCGGATCTTTGTTGTCCCTGTTCTGACAAATTTGGACTGGAAGCCAGCATTCAGAATAGCACAGGGGGTCTACTGTACTCAGAAAAAAAACAGATTCTGAAAGCACAGAAGCTAATTGTTTGTGAAGGAAAACACACTGTGATATTTCCTCCACTTACAGCAGCATAAGATGTAGCCCACGTAATCAATAGAAGTGGTGAAACTGGAAGTGGCAACCAGAAAAGCAAAAGCAAATTCAAATTTTTCATAACTGAATTGTCGTCTATAACACACTGAATATATAGATGATAGATATTTAATGATAAATTCAACATCCAGAGAAGATATTGTCATAGTTTATAATGATATATTTAAAGAAATTGGAGAATCTGAGCATATTTGCATAGAAGTAACTGTTGCATTAGGTATAGGTGGTTGCAGTAAGATAATTTCTGATACACTCGGAATACCTAAGATCACAGAATCACAGAATCACAGAATCACAAAGGTTGGAAGGGACCTCAAAAGATCATCTAGTCCAACCCCCCCCCTGCCAAGGCAGGGCCACCTAGAGCACATCACTCAGGAACACATCCAGTCGGGTTTTGAATGTCTCCAGAGAAGGAGACTCCACAACCTCTCTGGGCAGCCTGTGCCAGTGCTCTGTCACCCTCACAGTGAAAAAGTTTTTCCTCATGTTAACCCAGAACCTCCTATGATCTAGCTTGATCCCATTGCCCCTTGTCCTATCGCTTAATGACACTGAGAAGAGCCTGGCTTCATCTGCCCGACACTCACCCTTAACGTATTTATAAACATTGATGAGGTCACCCCTCAGCCTCCACTTCTCCAAGCTAAAGAGACCCAGCTCCCTCAGCCTTTCCTCATAAGGGAGATGTTCCACTCCCTTGATCATCTTTGTGGTTCTGCGCTGGACTCTCTCTAGCAGTTCCCTGTCCTTCTTGAGCTGAGGGGCCCAGAACTGGACGCAATACTCCAGATGCGGCCTCACCAATGCAGAATAGAGGGGGAGGAGGACCTCCCTCGACCTACTGACCACAGCCCTTCTAATGCACCCCAGGATGCCATTGGCCTTCCTGGCCACCAGGGCACATTGCTGGCTCATGGTCATCCCCCCGTCCACCAGGACCCCCAGGTCCCTTTCCCCTACACTGCTCTCCAGCAGGTCAGTCCCCAACCTATACTGGCACATGGGATTCTTCTTTCCCAGGTGCAAGACCCTACACTTGCCCTTGTTGAATCTCATCAGGTTCCTCCCCGCCCAGCTCTCCAGCCTATCTAGGTCCCGCTGAATGGCAGCACAACCCTCCGGTGTGTCAGCCACTCCTCCCAGTTTAGTGTCATCAGCAAACTTGCTGAGGGTACACTCCGTTCCCTCATCAAGGTCGCTGATGAAGATGTTGAATAGCACCGGACCCAGCACCGACCCCTGAGGGACTCCACTGGTCACAGGCCTCCAACTAGATTCGGCCCCATTGACCACAACCCTCTGACTTCTGCCCTCCAGCCAGCGCACAATCCACCTCACTACCTGATCATCCAGGCCACACCTCCTCAGCGTGCCCACAAGGATGCCGTGGGATTCGGTTGTTAAGCTGCATGAGTAATTTTACTATAATCAACACTAAAGTTAGGGCAACCAGTTGTGGAATAAAATATGATTCAAGCGATTGAAAGTATCAAAACTTTGTCCTTACTCAGTAAAGTACAGAGAAAGTTGATATCAGAAAAGAATGCATCAGCACTTTGACTGAAGCAGAAAAAAAGCAAAGAACAGAAAAAAAGACTCAGTATGTTTAACACCAGAAGGTTAAATAGCACCATCCCTCTTACCACTGCTCAGTACTGACATCAGAAGATTTGCAACATCAATTAGCAATTGAGCAACTTGTTACAATTTCAGAAAAGAAAGATGGGACATGGCAGGTGAAATTAGATAGGTATGGCTCTTTTTTAGATACCTCTAACTCTCCAGGAGGACATTAACAGTTTTCTAGATTAACATTTGAGATTAAATGTGTCAGTGAAATATTGTAGAAAGAGACTTATGAGGCACTTGGTGATACTTCCGGGGAAGATATAATTGCTGATGATATGATTATTGCTTCAACTGATGAGGCTGAGCATGGTAGCACCCTGAGAACAGTAATGCTGAAGGCAAGAGAGGAAAATATTAAAGATCACAAAGATACAGTAGAACAAAATAGAGACAAAATACATGCTGGACCTTGTGTGATTTCAAAACGAATAAAAAAGCAAAAAGCTATTGGGATATGCTGATGAATACCAATAAGGAAAATGAGAGGTCTTTACAGAGAAATTGTGTGTGAAGCACATACCTCTTAATTTAAGAAATACTGAGGTATATTTTTCAGTCACACAGAATTTAGATTTTGCCACGTTGAGGTCTTTTCCATAAGTCTTCATAACAGGAAATATAATGTTCTTCAGTAGTGTTTATAACATAGTTTATCTTCTGAGTCATTTATAATTTTGAAGGTATCTAGATACAGACAAACACTAATTCTCAGTTCCCACGACTAGAAAAGACTGATTGCCTGTGGTTTGTTCTTGTACTCTACCACTGCCTTATTCAACACTTTCTAAAGGTCTTGTATAAAAAATATATCTACAGAATAGATCATCACTCATCCCACAGGCCCATACAAAAAGTGAGATTGACCTCATTGGAGTAGATTCTCCCAGAAAAACCCAGAAGGCACTTCATTTAATTTTAAATTTTGAGTCTGAGTCAGGTGAGATGAATCACCTTCAGTAAATGCTTATTTATCTTTGTTACAAGGGACCTAAGATGATTAGCTTAGATGTCAAACATTTAGGTATTTAGGGGAGATAAAGAACTCAGAAAGCATGTGAAGATTTAATGTAATTTCTTTTCAGTATTTATGTACAACAAGGAGAAACCCAGTATAATACAGGTTTCTCTTTTACCATAGAGAAGTTCCAAGACGTCTCAACGCTGTATTGTCATTCTTTTCCTATGTAAATTCTTACTTTATTCTGTTTTTCTTCTAAGCATGCCTCTGAAATTCAGTTTAAATTATATAAACTTTCTGCATAGTATTAATATGGTTTTCCTATTAATCTGTGACAAGGCATGAAATTTAATATTTTCCCCATGACAAACCCGTGAAATTTATCAGCCTAGCCTATGCTCTGTACAGTGAACTATTTATAATCTATGGTTGTTAAAAGTAAAGGAAGCTAAAATAAATGAATAAACATGCAGAACTTTTCTCCCCATGGTAGTTTTATTAATTACTTTTGTGGAATATAAGTTTTACATTATTCACAGAGCCTTCTCAAGATGTAACCACAGCCTTTGTCATCGTACTGTATGTTATTAGTATTCAACTAAGGAATACTAAGGAAGCAACTAATTCTGAATGAAAATTCAAGAATAAAAGGAAAATATCCTCTTTGATCATTTTAAGTAGCAGATATTTAGTACAGCATTCATCTGCAGCCTCCAGACTGTCTTCAGTCACGTAGGAACTCAAGGCATACCCTGTGACTACCAATTCTTGCTGCACTTTTTTCTTTCATATTGTTAGCTATCGTCTGTTGCACAGTCAGCTTCAAGTACTGGAAAAGACAAAATCTCCCAAATTGCATGACTGGCTTAAAGGACATAAGAATGAACAGTAATCATTCTCTTTATTTGCTCTTTGGCACCAAATGGGTCTTGCAGCTATTTCCACTGTTTTTCTCTCAAATCACAAAGCCTATATGGTCAAGTAAGTACTTTAAGATCTGGAAAACTTGAACAAGGGCAACTCTTGTGAGGCTTATTGAGAAGCTGGCAACACATTTTACAGTCTCTGCTTCTGTATCTGGTGCTTTTTTGTTTGTTTGGTTCTTTTTTTGTACAGTCACCATCCACATGATGATCAGCTCAGACCTGTTTTTCAATATTTTCATCAACTTTCTCTATCACAGTTCTGTTAGCCATTTCAGTCAGCCTTGTGTTTATGAATTATTTATGATTTGCCAGAAAGCCACTTCCAGAAGGAATGTGGTGACCCAGACGTAGCTGTTCAAGTCTCTGGCTGCAGGGAGTGCACCAGCCTCTCACTTGGAGCAGAGAACAGCAGTGACAACAGCCGTCTCCAGTGCAACCAGGTCGACTACCTGCTCAGCTTGGTGGCTGAGCTCAAAGATGAGGTGGAAAGATTGAGGAGCATCAGGGACTGTGAAAGGGACATAGATTGGTGGAGTCGCACCCTGCCACCCCGAGTGCTGATGGATGCTCTGCGAGTAGCAAAGGATCCCCTAC
>VWZZ01003043.1:10202-22341 GCA_013399095.1 Psophia crepitans
CAGGGGAACCTCTGCTCCGGTGCCTGGAGCATCTCCTGCCCCTCCTTCTGCACTGCCCTGGGTGTCTGCGGAGTGTCTCACACCTTCTCACTCCTCTCTCTGGCTGCAAAAGCTCCCGCGGTTGTTTTTTCTGCTCAACTCTGTTACCCCAGAGGCGCTGCCACCGTCACTGCTGGGCTCGGCCTGGGCCAGCAGTGGGTCTGTCTCGGAGCCGGCTGGGGTTGGCTGTGTCAGCCACCGGGGAGGGCTTCCAGCAGCTTCTCACAGAAGCCACCACCCCTGTGGCCCCCCCCCATTACCAAAACCTTGCTGTGGAAACCCACAACTCTCGTCCTTTCTTACCTCTGCTTCCAGCTGGGTTTCTCCGGGAAAGGCTCTTCGGGAGCCCCGTGTTCTTGCCAAGGATTGATAGCGCCTGAGCGGTTGTGATCCCTCGCTCTCTACACACGTGGGCTGCAGAGGAATGCGAAGCGTGGTTGTTAGGCTGATACTGAAAGGTTTGGAGCCCAAAATGTACTTCTGAAAAAGCCTAGCCTAAAGGTGAGATTATTTTAGACTCAGCATTTCGATGTAGGATTGTAATCCTCACAGTCAGCCTGGCCTTTTTAGAAGGGAATAGTCTTTTTAGATGTTCATTTTAAGCGTATTATTGGTAAAATATGCCGAGGCATCCTTTGAGGGCTTAGGTTTAACAGTTTCATCTTAAAACTGAGCTTAAGGAGGTTGACAGCCCCTCCATGGATTACCGATTTATTACGAGGTGCAGTTAGGACCGTGCAGTAGCTCGTAGCGAGGATCTGTCTGGCACCCGTGGCTATTCAGCGCACTTGAAAAATAGCGTAGGAACGGAGGGGAGTGATCTTGCATGGAGGAATGACTCTATGAACCCAAACCATCGATACTCCACCCTGGAACGTTCCTGGTGTCAGTTCTGGAAGATGGGAGCGGTGGAGGGGTTGCCATGGTCAGTCCAAGACCTGCAAGACCCGAGCTTGAGATCTCGGGGGTGGTTCCTGATGCTCTTCAGCACCGTTATCCTGAGCTCGGGGCTTCTGCCGCGTGATGTCCGCGTTGTCTGACCTCACCTATGAGCTAATTTGGGCTGAAATGAGTAATTTACTCCGGGGTAAGGATTAGCAGGAACACCTCAGCACCGAGTAACCTTCCTGCGAGACTGAGCGTACCCAGCAGGATGTGTCCTTCCCCGCTTCGTTGGAGAAAGTTTATTTTATCACAGAGCGATTTACAAGCGGGTTTGGCTCGCTCCTTAGCCTGACCCTTTTCTAAAAAAATCCCTGTTTGATTTGTGAGGAGCTCGGAGCTCCCCGCAGCCCCAGCTCTCCTTAACAGCGCATTCGTGCTTGGGGCACGCTGACCCCGAAGCGGATCACTGGGTTTTCTTCTCGTTCCCTTTTTAATTGAAGTGGGAGTAGAACCGCGCTCTCCATGTTACGTCGCCCGGCTTGTCCGGGTGTTAGTCACGCTGCTTGCTGCATGAAATGTCTTCCCTCCTGGATAGATGTTGAGGTTGGTGTCGATGGCTCTGGCTATAAACTCGTGAATTAATTTGTACGCGGCTTCATCCGTCCAGCTCTTGTCGAGAATTGTCTGTACCAAATTAATCAATTAACGGGGGGGGAAATTGGCTTTTCTGGGCGCAGCCTTGCGCTGAAGATAACTTCTGGGCGTGGGTGAGCGTGCCAAGGGAGGGAAGGAGGAGAAAGTCCTGCTCTGTCTCAGACTCGTTCTAATAACAAAACGAGCAGCTGCTGCTACTTTGTAAACTTGTGATAGGATTTTTGTGTGTGTGTCTTTCAAGGCTGTCTCTGCAATTAAGAGAAAGGAAAGGGCTGATTTCTGGGATCTCTCAGACTGCGAGTCTCTCAACCAGACAGAAACGTGACTATAAAACCACTTCACTGCTCTTTTGACACAATACTTTGGAGTATTTGCATCTGGTTTTCCTTCCACAGCTTTGGTTTAGCTTCTCCAGCCTTGAAAGAAAAGAATCGGGTCGTTTCAGGCTCCGAGCCTTGTACTGTGAGCCCAGAAGGCATTTCCGAGGCGCGGCATTGACTGTACGCGGGATAAAAAAATACCCATTTTTTGGGAATTCCTGAAGAGCTGAGCTGCTTCCAGGTGGGTTCAAAAGACCCAGTGGTTGAGGTTGGGCGCCGCTGGCGTAAGCACTTTTAAAACAGAAACACGTGCGGGACTTGGGGTGCCCTGAGCTGCTCGGAGGAGATGGAGGCTTGGTATTTAAAACACGTTGGCTTCGCTTTTTAACTGCTTTGTCTGCTTGTTCATCTGAAATTTCCCAAGATGTGTGTTTGTGACTTTGCTGTCGAGGCTCGTGCACTTTGAAGATCCGAGTCCGAGCGCTTGTGGCCCTGAATCGATCTTAGATAAACTTTTTTGTTCTTTCCTGAGCCCTTCGGTAGCAGCGATGCTCCAAGAAATTCGAGAATGAAGATGCTCAGGGAGGAGATGGGGTCTGATTCAGGTTGGAGGAGGACAGGTTTAGGGGGACAAACCCTTTTCCGATACAAACCCCTTAATTCTCAAGGTAAAACCTTGTCAACACACGACTTTTTTCCATCCCTGCGGCTTAATTGCGCTTTGAATCTGCAGATCTCTGTTTGTAGCTGGATACTCTGCCGCTAATTAAAGGATTTGAGGCTAAATTGCTCTTGTTGGAAAACTCTTTCCAGGCTGCGCGGCGCTAACACGTGCATTTAAGCGGGTCGATGAGATTTGATTCAGGTCATACCTCGTACGATTAAGCAGTTTGTTCGTTATTAAATCAATGTTACTAATTTTAAATGATGCTTCTGCCGGACGGGATGGGGCGAAGTTTGTTCCGTTCGTCTACAAGAATGAGAAATGTAGTCTCTGCTTTTGCAAAAACTTGGAAGTATCTGTATGTAACTCGCTGGAAAAGCAGAGAAAAATCTGATAGCGGGGCGAGGTAATGTGCAGGTTCAACTGGGAGTTTACCTGTAGGGGATAAAGGAAATGGAGTGCTAAGATCAGGAGAAATTTAAGCAGAACGCCTTCTGAAAAATGTATTTTCTATGGTAAGATGTTCCCCACTTACTTGAAGTCGAATTTTTGGCTTCGTATATCGGATTTGCCTTGCGCGGCCTGTTGGGTACCTGTATTTCCCTGGCGCGGGCTGAGACCCCCGTGACTTCATCGGTAACAACCTCCTCCGTTGCCCTTATGACCAAAAACGTTGATTTTTGAGTAGGTTTAACAGCAGTTTGAGCTTGCCCTTGGACTCCCGATTGTGGGATATCGTTCACCCGTGTCCTCCCTTCCCTTCAACACCAGAAATCCGCTGCTCGGAGAAACAAACCAGTCTGACGGGCAAACAACTTGGGCACGCTTGTCCTCGTTTCCTGTTGGGTTTTGTTAAAACAATTGGGTTTTTTAATTTATTTTTTTTTCTCGCTTTAAAATCAGAGCAATTCTTGCATAAGCTTCTCCCGCTGTAGAAAATTGTGGGGTTTAGCCTCAAAATAAAAAGGCTGTGTGGTGTTTGGGGCTGGCACCGGAGTATCGCCTCGTTGTGCAGCTTTTTTTGGCAGCTGTTTGATATTACGCAGGTCTGAGTATTGTAGAGCCGAGATCACAGACACGATTTGGTACGAATTCACTCCTGTTTAGGCTTCGTCCAGGCGCAGGTTGATTTAAAACCTTAAAAAAATGTTTAGTGCTGGTGTCTGACAAAGCTCCGTGAGTGCAAGAGTCTGAAATTAGGGGGAGGAAGAAACTTGCCGGGTATCCAAACACCACTAAATCCCAATTTTATTTTACTACCCGCTGTTTCGTTAGCTCTTCCGAGGAAAAGCTTCACCCTTGGCTTCAGCCCAGCCTGCCCGCCCGACCCTTCACAAGCAAAATCCAACGTCAAAAATAACCTTCCTGGCATCGCGGCTGTCCTTTGGGTGTGCACGTGCAAACCGGGAGATCCAGGAGAAGCCGGTCCTGAAAATATTTGCATTTTTTATTTCTCTGACCCCAAACCAGCGAGAGCGTGGCCGTCCCGGACTACGACAGTGATGTTTTTAGTTAAATCCTCCCTGATTTCTTCTGCGTGGTTTCTCGTTTGGTGTTTGCAGAGACCTGAGGCTGCTTTCCAGCTGCGCGGTCGTGCGGCGCCTGCGTCTTTATCGGCGCCGTGGCTGTTCTCGGTACAGAACAACCTGGTCGGGGAGTAGAAAAAGGAGTGTGAAGTGGTACGTTGAGCAAAAATGGGCTTTATTTTCCCTTGAAGCCAACTCTTCTCATTCAGTTGGTGTCCAGGATAAATTGAGCAGTAACTCTGCGTACAAACCGTCTTGTACTGAAGCTTTTAAATTCAGTTCCTGGATCAAATTCAATCTTTTCCTTTGTTTGCGGCGTTGGGAAGGGCCCTTGGATCAAGGGTTGCTCGGCCGCCTCCTCTCCTTCGAGTGGCAAACTTAGGGTGTTATTAAAGGAGCACTAAAGCTGAAAGAAATACAAACCACGTCTATTAAGGGGGGAAAAAATGGGTCTATGAGAAATTGGGAAGCGTTAATTAATAGGAAAATCTGGTTTGGAAGTGTCTGAGCCTCTGGAGCAAGGCTCATTAGGTGGTGGAATTAATTCAGGTCTGGAGGGCTGAGGCACATCAGCGCTGAGTCTCAGAAGACAGTGTGTGGCCATGAGCTGAGAAGATGTATAGAAGTGGCTTTGCGTGTGCGTACGGAAGGGAAATTCAGCTTTCCGCTGCGTTGCGGCAGCGCGCGGGGGCTGTGGCGGCTCTGGGGGGGCTCTTGCCACAGGAAATCGGTGGCCGCTGGCCGCTGTGGCTCTTCCTGGAGCGGTTCGCTATGCTCGCGTAAAGGTTTGGGCCCGACACGACCTTGGGATTTATTTTGCGCTGGTTGTCACAGCTCGGTTGGCGTGTCTTCTGCTCGTTCTCAGTTTTGGGTGGGTTTTTCCCACCCGATTTTTCAGGGAAACCAAGGATTTCATTTTTGATTCATACAGGCTTTGAAGTCCCAACGGGGGATCTTGGTGGTAGAGCGTCGCTTGGTGCGAGCGGTGCCTGGGGACAAGCAAAACCCAACTGCAGCACGTAGGAAATACTGTCTTGGGATTATTTTCAAATGAATTGTCTTTTTGTCCTGGAGCTAGACGAACCCCGCCGAGCGCAGCCTTGGTTTGCTCAGCTAGCCTTTGCGCAGATAAGATTCCCCAGACAAAATAAGTGGGTTTTGGCAAGATAGCCGCTCTTGGCGTCGAGACTTACTTTGTTTTTTGGCTGGTGTGGAGTCGGATGGCCTTGTACCTTGAGCTGGGGCTGATCCCTCCCATGGAGGCGAGATGTTGAGGCCTGGGATATCTCCTTGATGGTGACCTCTTCTTGGGTGATGGTTATTTGACCACTTAAATGGAGAAGGAACTCAAAGTGGAGAGGTAAAGAACGTTCTCCGAGCTGGACACGATGCACTAGCTGGAAGAGAACGTCTTCTTGAGGGTCTTCTGCTTTGGCTGAGAAGTTCAGGACACTCCAGGAGTGACGAGAGAGTGTAGAAACCTTGAAATGGGGAATCTTGACCCAAACCTGAGCGGTACAGAGGGTCTTGGGGAGCTGTGGAGCTTGAACTGTCCCGGAACGGATGTTGGAGGTGGAGATATCTGTGGCAGAGACCCAAGGCCTTGTCCGCTCTGTGTCCCCAAGGCAGAGGGAGCAGCGAGTACCTGTATCTGCCTTTTTGCATCCGTATTTATCACCTTGGAGTATCTACGAAGGGGCTTTTTTGTTTTCCTACAAGGAGTCTGAAGCTTTTCTCTCTGCTAGGTGGGCGCTGGCCCACCTTCACCCAGACCTTTTTTCCTCTTAGAGGAACGTAGGTGGGACCTCTGGATTTAGAGCAACTAAATCGGCTTAAAATAGAAGCTTCCAGGTGAGGAGAAGCATGTAAATAATTTCCAAGGCAAATATCAGCAGGTTCCTTGTTAGGAAATTTTGGGGGAGTCTTAGGAAGGGGCTGACGGGTGAATTTTTAGTGGAAAACATAAGAATGCTTAAAGCATCGGTAAAATAATCTGTTTAGTAAAGCTGTGATACTCTAAAGATTAAGGTTAATCGTGTCACGCTTTTGTACGCGCTTTGACTGTAAAAGCTTGTGTATGGAGTGAACGTAACGGTGTTTTCAGCTGCTACAGGAATCGCTTGTTGCAGTTGGGTTTTTCTCTATCTTAGCCTTTATTTAGGGAAAAATCCTCATTTTCATTGTTTCTGGGGGGTTTTGTGACGCCCCTTGCACCCCGTACCCTTCAAGTCTTGACTAAATTCACATATTAATTGGGATTGACACTTTTTCCCTCCCGAGTTAACGTGTTTGCCAGGTGAGGAGCAATACCCGTGCTTTGGGATTTATCCCGATGGGGGGGTGATAAAAAAGCAACGACTGGTAACACAAACCTTTGAAATCACCGATTTTTGGGTTGTTTTTGTAGTGGCAAACCTTTTGAGGAGGAGCTGGTGTCTTCCTGCCGTAAGTGTGTGCTCTTCTTGGAGTTAGAAGACTGAAAACACGGATCTGTTTCCATACTTTGCCACGCGAGTGTTTTTCTAGGAAGCCAGTGCATTCTGCTGCTGAAGTCAGAGTCGCTCTTGAGATCTATTCCCTTTCTTCTCCCCAAAAGAAATGAAGAGGTATTGAACGTACGGAAGATAAATGAGCTTAAAGAAGAAAAAAAAAATGTAATCAAGCTTTGTGTGGATTTAGCTGCCTGCAGGGAGCTGCCACGTCCGTGTTTAACATGTTAAACAGTGTTTAACGAGCTTGTTTTAGCCCGGGTGCAGGGTTTGGGACCTGGTTTATCCTTCCAGCTGCTTTGGTGTCCTCCTTCCTCCGGGATGAGCTTCTTAGGAAGCAAGCCGGGAGTGAAGAGCGAGTACGCGCTCATAACATCAGCTTTAACATCTGAAAAAACAGGGCTTAAAACGTTAATTAAAACCTGGCGGTAATTGCTGTGGTGTGACAAAGCCCGGAGCAACTTGTTTGGGTTTCTGACGCAGGAGACCTCCAGACATCCCTTTCCACCTCCTCTATTTCTCACCCTGCGGGCAGGCGAGTCCGGCTTTGCTGTAGCTAAACTTTCCACACCCGCTTACTAAAGCTAAGCTTAAAGTTAGTCGGAGCTGTTAGGCCGCTCTGTCTTTGGGCTCTTGAGTTTGTACACGTTAGTACTCGCTGAATTCTTTTTTTGGGGGAGGGGAAAGCACTGCGTTTCCGGTTTCCTTTATGGTCTTTCCCCCGAAAATGAAATTAAAGTGGTTTTTTTTTTTTGGTTTGGCTTTTTTTACATAGTTTTAATTTACTTATTTGCTAGAGCTGGCTCCGGGGCTGCGGTGGGTACTTAATGTCGCTTGTGAGAAAGGCGTCAGTTGTGGTTACAGTCATCTTCCTTTGCAGCAGAAGCTTGAGTTTCCTGTTTGGTGGTGTGTTTTAAGGTAATTTCTGCGAAAAGAGGGAGCACGAGCGGTTACCTTGGGGCTGCGGGTGGGTTTGAGACTTCCTACAAGCTGCTAAGCCGGGCTTTGAGGTGCTTAAAGCTGGGCAGCCGTTGGATTAAACCTAGGTCTTGGAACCGCCTTAAACACCTGGAAAAGACTTTTTGGGCTGGAAAGAGGAATTTTTAGGGAAAGGTTAACATGAGGGAACAGCGCTGTGCTTGTTGAGGCTCTCAAAGAAGCGTATTGGGTTGGTTCACTCAAATTCACTAATTCTTTTTCTCTGTGTGTGTGAATTTTGAAGCGTGGATGCTTTAAACGATAGTCCCGACTGTTGACTTGCAACTTGGGATCCCTTTGCCTGTCCCCGGTTGCGTTGTGAAGCTTTTCATCATCAAGGGCTCCTGGTTTTCCAACTCCTACGTGTTGTTTCCTACAAATAAAAATGGAAATCGAGAGGACATAATACAAGTTGGTGATGTGGGTTTTTTTGGGGGCTGGATTTCTGAATTGATACGTGTTTCTTTTCCTTACAGATCCGTCTTTCGATAGTAGCTTTGAAAATGAAGGTCAGAGGATTCAGCTGGTGAAGAAGAACCGAACACCTCGAAGGGTCAACTCTGATTTCAGGTAATTACCCTGGATTTTACTCCTCTACCCATAAGCGCGCGATTTACGGGGCGTGCTTGTTTCCAGCATTTTGGGGCAGTAAGGCCGATTTTGGGGGTGTCAGCGGAGAGCAGGTCGTGGAAAGCGGGACCGCAGGAGTTAATTCCAGCCGGGGATGAGCCGCGCTCGTCGCTTTCGAGTGCGTTGAACTGTGTAAATCTCGTACGCGCTGTCCGCGTACGGCCCGGATTTACCGATAGGTGTTTACCGGTGCGAGTGAGTAGAGACTGGGTTGTATGAACCTTGAGCTTCGTTAAGGCTGGATCAAATTTGATCGTATAGTTCATTAGATAAATTTAAACCTGCTTTGCCAAGGGAGCCGAGGCCGAAACAGCGGAGAACGAGGTTGGGGAGAAGCGTCGCACGGGTGAAATAATTGGGAGTTTTCCGTATCTTGATGTATTTAAGAATATCAGACACCAGTTGGTTGGGGTTTTTTTGTTTCCCTTTACGATGTATCTCCCATACCTGACAGCCAGCAGGAAAACAGGGGACAAACGTGGTGATTTTTGGTGTCTCTCCTCAGAATTCCCTTTTCCTAAGCATGTTTGGTTTTTCCGGTAGATTGCCCTAAAAGGCTTGGTAAGAAACGGGGAGAACTACCCCAAACACGCAACCATCGGTTTTTGGTGGCTTCAGCTTTAAAAGAACTCGGTTGGTTTTGTGCCGCCTGACTATTTTGGCAAGATTGGAGCTTTGTTATTTCCAATCATTTATCAATTTATTTAATTTTTCAATATTTATTTATTAATCTCCGAGGTGGCAGACGTAGCCCATTGATGAGCAATCATCTTTCCGAAGTCTTGGGTGGGAAAGTTTGTTATTTTAAATCTCCAGCTGCTCTAGGAATGCCTTGGCCTTGGAGAAGTCGTCTTAGCGGACAGCAAGAAGCCAGATTGGGGGGGAAAAACCTCCTTCTTTCCAGGAAAGTCGCAGCTCTTAAAATATTGGGCTGGGGTAGAGAGTGGGCATCAAGTCATTTTGTGTCTGACGTCTTCTCCGTCCCCCTCGGTGCGCCGGGGACTGACAGAGTTTGGGATAATGATGTTGGGTGCTGCAGGGAAGGCCCAGCCTTGCGAAGGTCACTGTGAAGTTTGGATTTTACTCACGGGGCAGCTACGGTGAGACGTGTCGCTGTGCGAATCCTCTGGCACGCTCCGTAACGGGAGCCGGCGGCGGTTTGGGATGTGCCGGCAGCTGAGGACACGGTGGTGGGACTTCAGGTTCACACTTCTGCATCTGGGGTTGTTGGACAGAGGACTCATCGCTCGGTGGTGCTGGGGACGTCTCCGTTGGTCCTCCCGAATGCTTTGGGGTGCTGGGGGGTTGACTTTGGCCAGCTGCTGGTGCCCACCCGGCCGCTCTGTCACCCTCCTCTGCAGCGGGATGGGGAGAAGTCCTCCGAAAGGCTCGTGGACAGCAAGCTTGTGAGGTGCTTGCCGTCAGGGGCAAAACAGACTTGCTCAGGGAAATGAACTTAAATTCTTGCCAAGTGAAGGTCGGAGTAGGGTAATGAGAGATCAGAGCGAATGTCAAGCCCCTTCCCCCTACCCCTGGCTCTTCCTGGGTGTAGCTTCACTCCTGGTTTCTCCTCCTCCTCCCCGCAAGCAGCGTCGGGGGACAGGGGGTGTTCATCCTGTGTTGTCTGTGCGTCTTCGTGCCCTTCCCCTCCACCAGTGTGGGGTCCCTCCCACGGGAGACAGTCCTCTATGAACTTTCCAAGTTGGGCCCTTCCCATGCGGTGTGGTCCTTCAGGAACTGCTCCAGCGTGGGCTCCCCTCTGTGGGGTCACAGCTTCCTGGAGGGCATGTCCACCTTCTGTGACCTGGGGCCCTCTATGGGCTACAGGGTGGATGTCTGCTCCGTCGTGGTCTCCTCCGCGGCCTTGCAAGGTGGGCAGCCTGCTCTGTCGTGGTCTCCTCCGCAGCTTTGCAACGTGGGCAGCCTGCTCCGTCGTGGTCTCCTCCGCGGCCTTGCAAGGTGGGCAGCCTGCTCCGTCGTGGTCTCCTCCACGGCCTTGCAAGGTGGGCAGCTTGTTCCACCATGGACCTTACAGAGGAGGACCCAGTGTCAAGCTTGCAGGAGGTTGGGCCGGCGGATGAACTTGAACAGTGTTGTATGTGGTGGTGGTGGTGGGACCTCAAATTCACCCCTAGGTCTTGGAGAGAGAACCCATCACTTGGTGCTGCTGGTGATGTCTCTGTTCAGGTATCTCTGCTGAGCTGGGGCAGAAAGCTGATCAAACAGTCAGCGGGACTTTTCTGTGGCCCGAAAACTCCCTTAAACCTGGGCGGCCGAACCAAACACGGCCTGCTCCAAGTTCCAACTCATTTATGTGCCGGCTTAAATACCCGTCATCCTTGAGTGTCTGCAGAAAAACTAGGTGTAAAACCTCCTCTGGGCAACTCCAGCTGCTCCATCCATCTTGTCATCCATAGTTCAGTAATAATGTGGTAAGACAGGCATCAGTAAAAGCTTGATTACTTTGAAATTAGGCAAAATCTTCATGGCATCGATGGTTTTTGTGGCAGGGACGTGTTCGCCTTAAGCACCTGGGAGTTGCAGTGCAGAACCCCCGTGGCTCTGTGCTTGTTTAAGCTCCTCTATCAGGTGTAAAACCGCTCAGATTCTGCTGCTCTTCCTTCAAGTCATGGAAAAATGAACTTAAAAATAGTTATTCTCCCCAAAACTAATGAAATAAACTTCAGTGAAGATATTTTTCTTGCTGTCCTCTGTCCCAGAAAGCAGATGTTCAGGAGATGGGAATGAACAAAACTCTTCCCCTGTGGAAACCCGCTGTATTTAGGGCCCAAAATTCAATGTCTGACTCTCGTGGGACACAAAACGAGCCGGGAAAAGCCGGGATAATGAAGCGCAGGTAGCTACGGAGGTCAGCGTCCCCGTCGGCACGGGATTAGGGATGCCGTGACCCGCCGCTGGCTCTGCGAGCGCTGGACGGGCGCCAGACAAGTGCCGTCTGGCCGGTGGCACGAAGGCTGAAATACAAGGGGAAAAATAGAAATCCCCTTCGCTGACACCGCTCACCTCGTTAAAACGGAGCGGCGAAGGCAGCTTAACGACGAGCGGGTTTTATCGAGCCGGGCGGTTGAGTTTCACCGTCCCGTTTCTGCGGGGAACGGTTAAAACAAGGCGGAAAGGAAAACGCAAAGCTGCTCGGAGGTGGGAAGCGACGCTGAGGGGTGAGGGTTGCAAATTCTCTTCCTCTGGATGTAAATAAGTTAATTTACGGCAGCAGCGAAGGAATTTCTGCTCTGGAAACCGCACCTCGAGCCTTTGCCCTCGGATTTCACGGCGCGAAACCTCCCCTTTCGTGCCAAAATCGCCACTAAACGGCGACAGCGGCGACGTCTGCAGCGGCACCCCCTCCTCCACGACTCGGGCAAGGCTTCGGGGCAGAATTGTGCTAAAAACCCCCGACCCTACGCGCTCTGGATGTCTTAATTCAGGGTAAAACACATCTCCTCGTCCTAAATCGGCAAGCTGAGGAGGGGTGGCCTGGATGATCAGGTAGTGAGGTGGATTGTGCGCTGGCTGGAGGGCAGATGGCAGAGGGTTGTGGTCAATGGGGCCGAATCTAGTTGGAGGCCTGTGACTAGTGGAGTCCCTCAGGGGTCGGTGCTGGGTCCGGTGCTATTCAATATCTTCATCAGCGACCTTGATGAGGGAACGGAGTGTCCCCTCAGCAAGTTTGCTGATGGCACTAAACTGGGAGCAGTGGCTGACACACCGGAGGGTTGTGCTGCCATTCAGCGGGACCTGGATAGGCTGGAGAGCTGGGCAGGGAGGAACCTGATGAGATTCAACAAGGACAAGTGTAGGGTCTTGCACCTGGGAAAGAAGAATCCCATGTGCCAGTACAGGTTGGGGACTGAGCTGCTGGAGAGCAGCGTAGGGGAAAGGGACCTGGGGGTCCTGGTGGACAGAGGGATGACCATGAGCCAGCAATGTGCCCTG
>VWZZ01003043.1:32035-49931 GCA_013399095.1 Psophia crepitans
GTCTGGAGAAGAGGAGGCTCAGGGCAGACCTTATTGCCCTCTACAGCTCCCTGAAAGGAAGTTGTGGTGAGCTGGGGGTTGGCCTCTTCTCGTAGATAACTAGTGACAGGACAAGGGGGAACGGCTGCAAGTTGGGCCAGGGGAGGTTCAGGTTGGAGATGAGGAGAAATTTCTTCTCAGAAAGGGTGGTCGGGCATTGGAACGGGTTGCCCAGGGAGGTGGTGGAGTCCCCGTCCCTGGGGGGGGTTAAGGACAGGTTGGATGTGGTACTTAGGGACATGGTTTAGTGGGGAATGGGTGGTGGGGGGACAGTTGGACCAGATGATCCTGGAGGTCTCTCCCAACCTCAAGGATTCTGGGATGCTGTGGTTCTCTCTGTAACACCCGCTTTCCTCATCCGTTTCACCTTGAAGCTCTAACAGCCCCAGACAGATGATCTATCACCCACGCGTTAAGCTGTTCCGTTTCCTCGCGGTAGGAACGAGCTCCCCGTTGCACGTAGAGAACGTCGGTTCTGTATTAAAGTCATTTCCACCCGTTGGGTTTTTTTTTTTAACTCTTTTTTCTAAACATCATTGACAGAGAAGAGAAACAAGTTAATCCGGCTGTGTTTAAATTCCCTCCCTCCTCGTGTCGCTGCGTTAAACGTTCTCACGCGCCTCTCCCTCTCTGCCCTTTGCAGGATTATTATAAGATAATTAAAACTCCGATGGATATGGGAACAATAAAGAAACGCTTGGAGAATAACTACTACTGGAACGCTCAAGAATGTATCCAGGATTTTAACACCATGTTTACAAACTGCTACATCTACAACAAGGTACGAAAAGTTCCCCAAATCTCTGTTTTTCCCAGGGAGATCTTCCGTGGCCTCCTAGGACCCGTGCGGTGTTCTTTGTTCCAAAGGGCCCTAAAAGGAGCCACCGCCGAGCTCAGCGTCTTTAGGAGAACAAACGGGATTAAACCGGGAGCTCGGACACGTCTTGTGCCAGGAAGGAAAGCGCAGACAGGGCTGGTTTAGCAGCCGTCCCTCCCGGAAGAATTATTAGCAGATATCATCAGTCTAGGCAGTGTTTCTTCTTTTTTTTTCTGTCCTAAGAGGAAATTGTTAGGATCTGACTTGAGCAAAGCCACGAACGTATCGAAGAACTGAGGAGCAGATCCGTGCTTCGTGTTTTCTGTAGCTTTGCTGAGAAATTGGCTTGGGGCTGGTTTAAAACTCTGAAATGTGGTTGGAGAAAAACCAACCGGGGATCTACGGAGCGGCGCGTTGGGTTTGTCGTGCCGGACCCTGACCTCATTGCAGAAGATTCCTCTCCAGGCAGTGAGAGACGTCCTGAAAACCATTTTATAAAATACTGTGCAACCGCCTGGGGTAGAAGAAGGAATATCTGGGGGGGATGAGGAGTGTCCTGGGGCATTTCCACAAGTGGTGGTGGTGGGATGCTGTCCACTGGGGCAGGGGGTGGGGGTGGAGCTTGGAGGAGGTTCTTGGGGCGGTACCAGGCTGTACCAAGAACCAGGCGCTGGCTTGTTATAAGGAGCAAAAGGACCACAGATGCAAACAAAAGGTCCTCAAAGTCGGTGAGACGGGGTTAGAGCCTCAGCCCTAAGATCCTCGAGTGAGCCCGAGCGTTCCTGTTCCCGTTCCCATTTGGTTCCTGCCTCCTCATCCTTCACCGACCTTTTCTTTCAGTCCCCGTCGCTTCACCCTCGCGTGCTTTAACCTTTTTTCCCCCCTCTCAGAAATGTTGCACAAGACCTTTCCAGTCCCAAACAAACAGGCGGTAGCAGCTTTGGTCCTTCAAAACCATCTCCTTGGCCATTGCCCTTTGTGGTTTGAGCCAGCCTGATGCAACTGGAACCAGACTGGGCTCTTAACGGCTTCCAATTATTTATATACACCTTAAAGTCCTCTGCCAGCTTTCTGGTGTCTTTCCCCTGCCGGCTTTCTCCCCGATCGTCACCGGTCTCCTCCAGGCTGGAGGACAGAAAAGCATCTGAGCTCAGGAAACATCTCTGTGGACCTCCCAGAGCCCGCAGAGCGTCGGCCGGGCAGGTTCGCGCGCGATGTCTGATGGGCGAGCGCGGTTTTAACCGGCCTCGTGCCGATGGCAGAGCCGGAGCTGCCTCCTCTTGGTGTCACTGTGCCGCGGTGGCCGTTGGTTTATGGTCTTCCTGTCAGTCCGGACTCGTGTCCTATAGCTGCCTGCTCTTCCAAATGTGATTATTATCCACAAAACCCAGTGGTGAACCTTCTTACCTCTTGTGTCTCAACGCCTAGAGGATCCCGCCATCATCTTCCTCCTTAAAAACCTTTTTCGGGGAGGACATTTCCTTGCAAGCCTGTGCTGAGCCCTTCCCACCCCCAACCCTACGGAGAGACCCACCGAGCCGGGGGGATCTCGCGTGGTGGAAACACTGGCTGCCATTAACCCAACTCGTTCTTCTCCCCCTTTTTCCCTTCCTTTCCCTCCTCCCTCCCGCCACCAAACAGCCTTCGCCGCGCGCAGGTAACGCCCTGCGTCGGTTTATTCTCCGCTGCATTCCCTGGGTGACGTCCCTGCCCGTCGCCTGGTTTTACCTAGAAAACAGAAAGGTTTTAGGGCGAGGATTTCTCCGTGCGTTCGGCGCTTGGGACGGTGTCCCGTGCGCCTTTCTGCTGCGCCGGAATGGAAATAGCGGCGCTAAGGAGTGTGAAAACGCTTCGGTCCTCTCCGGAGAGAAAATTCCTACCTATATTTATATAAAGCCATATATTTCCCTCTACACCTTGCCTAATTTATCTTCTTTGGTTTTCCTCCAGCCAGGGGATGACATAGTCTTAATGGCAGAAGCTCTAGAAAAGCTTTTCCTGCAGAAAATCTCCGAAATGACCCAGGAGGAAACGGAAATCGTCATAGCCCAGACGAAGGGAAGAGGACGCGCGAGGAAGGAAGCAGGTACGGACGCGACGCGGCGGCTCGACCGCAAGCCCTGGTCCTGGTTTCATCCGCTGTCAACCGGGATGTTTAATTGGGGCGTTGATTAAACCCAGCCGGCCTTCCGTGGGACCGCTGCGGTCGTCGGTTTTGTCGGCGCCTCGCTTCGTTGCGGAGAGCGTCGAAAGTTGAGTGGGAAGGAGGGTGGGGGCCTCACGCTCTCGCCTGTCTGCCTGAGGCTCTCTGCGGTGAAAGGCAGGGCTCCGGGAGCTCCAGAAGACCCTCGTTGGTTGCTTCTGGGCATCGTTTTTGGGGGAGGAAGGGGGTTGGGGATGGACTTTGCAGGAAATACAGCGCTGTCTGGCGCTAGTGCCGCTGAAACATCGTCGTTGCCGGCTTTTCCGCGAAGGTAAGAAGCTGAGAGTGCTCGGAAGCGTGTAATTCCTGCTGTCGGGGAGCTGAGGTGACGCAGTATCCCTGGGTCTTCTGCTGGAACGGGTGTTGTACCAAACCTCTCCGGGTTTCCCAGCCCCTTTTCACCCTAAATCAGAGGAACCGGTGGCAGGGTGACGGCTCCAGACGGACAGCGCGGAGTTAGGAGCCTCGCAGCCCACCGCTGGCCTGCGTAGAACTTCCTCGCGTTACCGTTTCCGCACCTCGTTAATTAATATTGCCACCATCGGGGATAGCTAACGATGCGTGACGAGCTTACCGTCCTTCCAAGGATGCGTCGCCCCAGGTGAGGTGCAACGCCGCTCCCCGAAGAGGAATTCGCTTTGTGTGGACCTCACCCGTGCTTGGCCAGAATCCCAGAACACCCTTTTTTTTATTCCCTTTGCGGCCAGACGGATGATTTTACCTCTCCTTGCTCTTTTTCAGGGCTGAAACACTGACCCGCGTGCTGCGGCAAGTGAAACCGCAGCATTTTGAACCTTGTTTAGGGTTATAAACCAGCAAAATGCTGTTCGGTGTTTGTGTCTCTTGATCCCCCAAGACTTGTAGGGTTTTACTTCTTTTTGTTTTCAAGCTTTGCGCCGAGATGAGTAATTTAAACGATGACAGATTACCGTTTTCCTCACTTAATCCGCTCGTCTCTCTGCTCCTCTCTGCTGGTGCTTCAGAGGAGGAGTACGGTCTGAGCTCTGCGGTGCCCGTTTTCAAGCCTGTTCTCCGTAAGAATCGGATTCTTTCTCTACAAGGAATTTTTTTTCCCCAATTTTTCAGCTCTCCAGCTCTTGCGGGAACCCTCTCCAGTTTAGAACCTCAGTAACTGGACACCGTAACTGGAGATAGATGGAGTTGCTGCTGGAAGTGAAGTAACCTCCTGATCTCCCTGTTTATACCCGAAGGGTTTCATTAATTCTTTTTTTTTTTTTGGGGATATCGACCATTCCCCAGGCTCGACGTCGGCTGCCGACGCCATCGGATCATTCATCGAAGGGTTGAGAACGTCCTTGGCCGCGATTTGGTCTCAGCAGCGTCTCGTCAGACACGTCCACTTTAATTTCGACGTCCCCTTCTTAATTTCAAACGTCTTGGCTCCATCTCATCTCATTCTCATCCCTTTAACCCAAACGCTGCGTGATATCGAGGCAAATCCCACGTGCAGGAGCGTCACCGAGCTTCCAGTCTCGGCCTGGGATCCCAGCGGCTTATTTTCCGAGGTTTAGGGGAAAATGGGTGGGAGATGCTCAGGGAGGATCGACCCTCGAAGGGTTTGGGGAGAAGAGAGAAGATGGGCAGTTGGTGTTGAAGGTCCTCGGTCGCTGTTGGGAGAGGAAAACTTTCTGTGCTGCCATCGCCAGGGCAGGTTCAGAGCAGGAGTGGGGCTTAAATCCCCCGCGTCTTCCCCGATTTACCACGGACAGTTGTCACCTTGCTGTGTAGAGGGACACCGTACCGTTCTCAGAATCTTCTCACCTAAAACACCGAAGGACAGAAAAAGGGTCGTAAAGCCAAACATCTCGAGCTACTTTAATTATTTTGGATTTCTTTCTTTTCCCTGCCCTTGGCAGTTCCTCGTCTCTCTCCGTTAAGGACTCTGCTTGTGTCCACCCGCCCTTCTCTTGCACGGCTCTGCTTCTCCTCCTCTCCGTGTCACTTCCAGCTCCGTGAAACCCAAGCTTTGAAGCACCAGCAAACCCAATTTACATTTTTCCCTGTGATATCGGGAGCGAGATTTTCTTTTCAATCGCTATTTTTTGTGGACGCTGCACTCCCGCGCCGTCTCCTTTGTTAGGAAATCGTTGGCCGTCACCTTCCTCGGCGTCGCTCTGAAGGGGAAGCGATGAAACCACCCGTAGAGAAAATGGTTTTACCTGCGCGGCGTAGTGAGGCGCTTACAAACTCCCAAACTACAAATCTTTGGGGCATCCCACGCCCAGCACTTCTGCTTTGTGGTTATTATTGAGAATAATAGAATAAAATACGGTATTAGAATAATTTAATAACTCTATATTTACTGCGGAGCGTATCTGTTCGGAGACCGCCAAGATCTCTTTCCTGTATTCTGCTCCGCCTCCTGTGAAATCACGTTGTGCACTAAATTCAGTGTATAATAACTGATTTGGGGTTAGATTGTTAAAACCTGGGTGCGATGCTGGCTGGGAGGCTTTGCTGCGAAACCCCTGCAGGTTTCTGATCGAAATCTCCAGCTCCTGTGGATGGTGGGGGGTGAAACGTGTCGGCTTTGCCTAAGCGGTGCAGAGCTGCTTCTGGATCCCAGCAGGACCTGCAGGATCGCAGCAGGATCCTGGCAGGACCCAGAGGATCCCGGCAGGACCCAGGGGATCCCGGCAGGACCCACGGGATCTCGGCAGGACCCAGAGGATCTCAGCAGGACCCAGGGGATCCCAGCAGGACCCACAGGATCCCTGCAGGACCCATCAGGACCCAGGGGATCTCAGCAGGACCTACAGGATCCCAGAAGGACCCAGCAGGACCCACAGGATCTCAGCAGGATCCAGCAGGACCCAAGGGATCCCAGCAGGACCCAGCAGGACCTAGGAGATCCCAACAGGACCCACGAGATCCCAGCAGGACCCACAGGATCCCTCTGGCTACAAGTCCCCACCTGATGTAGAGCCACCAGCACTCCGCTGTCACTCCACAAGGAGAATGGGATGAAAACTCCCAATTTTACTCCCTCAACCGGTCACTGTGGCGTTCTCAGCAGCCGCAAGCTCCGGAGTCGTGGTTGGCATCTCTGAACGTGCCACGTTTTCTAGTGGGATTGCAGTAACTGCAGCTCCTGGGACCCGTGGGGAGCAAATCATCTGTGTTTCATTTCTAATTAATCCTTTTTTGGGAGCGATCCTTGGAAGAGGTGTCGGAAAGCCGGGAAGGCAGGGGACGCACTAAGTTGTCGGCTTGGGAGAGTCTCCTTGCTGAGAGCACTGTGAAACAGCAGCTGAAATCCAGGAGGTGAGCACGGGTACGGATCGAGCGGTGGGATTTCCCTCTTCTCAGGGTGTGGTCTCTCCTCTTGCTGAAGATAACGATCCAATTACTGCTAACGAAGTACCTGGTACCTGGTGCTCCTGTAATACCTGCTGATCCCAAACCTTCTCCGGACTTCGGAGTTGATTTCACTTTGCTGAAGATCTGCTGGTGGAACGTCCCAGCGTTATCTGAGCTTCGCGGCGTTCCTGTTCAGAGGGCGTTTCACCACGCCGGAAAGTTTGGACCCAAAGCAACAGCTCTGGCGTGGAGGTGACTTTCCCAATCTCATCTCCCAACCTCTACGGTTGCTCCGTGCTTGAAATTACCCAACGAGGACACCGCTCTCCAGCCAGCAGGAGGGATTTCCTCCAGCAGTAGCAGTTACGATGAGTTAAATCACCAAGAATTAAGAAACTTCTTTGTAACGGAGCACAAAATTGCTCCCAGAGGAAGAGTCGCCCAGTTTTGGCTCCAAAATTACGATAATCAAGAGCAATTGCCTAGAAAAAAAGGGTAGGTAGGAAAAGAGGTGCGCATCTCCGGGCCCTGCCTGCAAGAAATCCTGTCTGAAGGGAAGAGGAAGAGAGGAGGATGCCTCCGGCCTGATCGTCGTGGTTTTTTTCTGGAGGGGTTTTGGTGCAGCTATGTCCTGAGCGGCTTCACCATTTCACCTGGTGAGCCATAAAAACAGTCCTCACAAAGGAAAACGTGGCGAGTGTTTGTCCCTGACCGGTGGCTCAAGGCCGGGGGGAACCGCAAGATATTAATTATCTGTTGAGGAATCTTCTTTAAACGGGATTATTATGAAATGTTAATTGCTTTTCCCATTAAAACCGCTAAGGAGAAACAACCCTGTCTGTCTTTTCTCTTGGCAGTGACATCCAAACCAGGATCATCCACGGTACCGAACGCAACGCAAGCGTCGTCCCCAGCGCAGACGCAGGCGCCGCAGCAAAACCTCCAGTCTGCGCAGACGACTCATTCCTTTCCTTCCGTCACCCCCGACCTCATCGTCCAGACCCCAGTAATGACGATGGTGCCTCCTCAACCTCCTGCACCACCTCCGCCTGCTCCCCAGGCTCCCGCGCCGCCGGCTCCGGCTCCCCAGCCCATCCAGCCTCACCCTCCCGTTATCCCAACGCCCGCCCAGCCCGTGAAGGTGAGTGATTCCTTAATTATCTTAACGGCTACAGTTTAAATTATCTTCACCGTGTCGAAAGGCTGCGGTCGGTCAAGCGGGTGCCCTTTGTTTTGCCACCGGAGTCGCTTTTGAAGGCGAACGACCGGAGTTTGGTCAAAATAATAATGTTTTGAAAGACAAGGATCCTAAGGTGATGCCAGTTAAAGTTAGAGGTGATGAATTCCACCCAGGTTTGCGTGGAAAACCCCGTTGATCCTCTTAAAACCTTCCTTCCTTGAGCTTTATGTGACTCAGGAGGAAAATGTGGTACTTAGGGACGTGGTTTAGTGGGTAATAGGTGGTGGGGGGATGGTTGGACTAGATGATCCTTGAGGTCACTTCCAACCTTAATGATTCTATTCTAAAATCTTGACTTGCTGAAGCGTCTTGTGCCCTTGACCTTTGCCAGTACAATGGAGATAATCCGTATCTTTTTCTGTAGAGCTCAACAGAGACCAAGAATATCTGAATATTTTTGGAAGGGCTTCCAATGTCCTTCTGGTAGCGTTGCCAGGGGGCTGGAGTCACTGGCGACAGCGAATCCAAGTCAGTGCTCCAAGAAACCCAACTTGGTTGAAGCCAAAAGTATGATGTCGAAAAGTAATATTGCTTTATTTGCTCGCTTGTAGACAAAAAAAGGGGTGAAGAGGAAAGCAGACACCACCACGCCAACGACCATCGACCCAATTCATGAATCGTCATCGCTACCCGCCGAACCCAAGTCCACCAAACTGGGTCCGCGCCGGGAAAGCAGCCGCCCAGTGAAGCCTCCAAAGAAGGACGTTCCAGACTCTCAACAACACATGGTAGAAAAGAGTAGTAAAATATCGGAGCAGTTAAAATACTGCAGCGGGATCATCAAAGAGATGTTCGCCAAGAAACACGCTGCCTACGCCTGGCCCTTCTACAAACCCGTGGACGTGGAGGCGCTGGGACTGCACGATTATTGCGATATCATTAAACATCCCATGGATCTGAGCACAATCAAAGTAAGCAGAAAAAAAAAAGCTAGGTGGGTTTTCTCCCCGCACGTGCGCAGGCAGCGTCTTCAGATGCCTTTCAGATTTATTTTGGCCGTCGATTTCTGGTACATTCGGTCTCTCCTTCTTCTCCTCGCGCCGTTAGCCTGATGTTTGGGAAAAACAAAGAAGCCAGGGCATCCTTCCAGAAAGGCTCTTGGGAAACTTGGGAAACGCTCGCACTGGTTTTTTTTTTCTAGAAAATTTCCATTACTGTATAAATCTGCCCTTATTTTTTAGCCCAGGAGATGGCCTCAGAGAGCGTAAATCACAGCAATAGGGGGATCTGCTTTAAACTGACCCCATTCTCGATTCTTTTTAAAATAAAGGCCCCTCTTTCTGAGGTTGCCTGGCTAAATCAGTCTCCTGCTAAGCACAGGTAGTTCCCTCCAGCTGAAATTTGCTTCGTTTTAAAGAGCAACTGCGAATTTATCCACGTTCCCCCTTGAAACACTAATTCACCGTTGGAGTCGTTTAATTTTAAAAAGCCACTGCAAAGTCCTCCCCGTTTCTCCTTGAAACGTTCATTTCATGATTTAGAAGTCTTAACTTTTTAGTTCTCCAACCTTAACTTGGTCTTTAGAAGCCTTAACTTTCTAGCTATCGAACCTTAATCCATGATTTAGAGGTCTTGAAGTTCTTAGCTGCGGGATGAACTCCCGTGCCGGCAGTTGAACGTAGCTCTACCTCCTGCGTTTCAAAACCGGCGGAGTGAATTTCCCCTTCCCGCAGCCCCCTCTGTGCCGAGGATACGCCAGGGCTGAAGCCAACGAGGGTCACGGCTCTTCCTTCGTGTCACGGCTGTCTGATCTCGGTGGGCCGCGCTTTGGGGATGCCGAATTAAATTTCTTGGCTTGGGTTGTCTCCTTTCTCCTCTGGACTGGCCGGTGGGAAGCGTTAGGTCTTGCACGTCCGTAGCTGCCTGTACATCTCACTGCCCAACCGTCTGGCAGGGCTGAGGTCACCCTTGGCAGATGTTGCCGAGACAGCTGTTGAGTGTTCTCCATCTTCCAGTTGTCCAACTCAACCCCGCTTTCCCAGGGAGGGAGAAGGAGGCGTGAAGCTTCTCTTGGCTCAGATGGTGTTGCCACAGCTGGACGTGGCGTTTCAGGGGGGTGAGGGGTCATCTAGAGGTTGTCTCTACCCAGATCAGTCCTCCTAGCTCCACGTAGGCTTGGGGCAGGAGCAGGTCTCTCCCTCCCCGGGTAGAGGTCCAAGTTCTAGAGACACCAGCTTGGTTCTTGGAGAAGGCTGGGTGATGGAAAGCAAGGTGAGATGGTTGAATCTTGTCCCTGGCGTCAACAAAGCCCATTATCATTTTCCATCCTTGGGTGAAGAACCATCCTGGTGTCCTCTATCCCTCTAACGAGGCTACACCGTTAAAACAGCTCTTGAGATCTTCCTCCTAGGGGAACGATCTGACCAAAGCTCACCGTGTTCTTCTGCCAACACGTCACTTCGGGTGCACGCAGAGGTTTAACCCTTCTCGGTTGAGGTCGGGCAGAGCCAGGGTTCGTACTCCTGACCTTCAAAGCAACATCACCGTCCAGTTCTTCATCCAAACCATGCAGGCAGCGAGAAGGTGGCTTGGAGAACACGTAGTCCTCTTCCAAACATCTTTTTTTTTTTAATAAACCAACCGCAATTCTTCATTTGACCAAAATTAGGCGTATTTTTGACCAAAATTAGGCAGGGAAAGAACGGGGATGTGAAATCCGTTGGCGCCACGGGGCTGTATTCGTTCAGGCAATCGATTTGTTGATAGCAGAGAGGTTTTTGTTTGTTTGTTTCTTTCCTCCTTTCTAGTCTAAACTGGAGAACCGGGAATACCGAGATGCTCAGGAATTCGCGGCGGACGTACGATTGATGTTCTCCAACTGTTACAAGTACAACCCCGCCGATCACGAGGTGGTGGCCATGGCACGGAAGCTGCAGGTAAGGAGGCGCGTTGGCACGGGCCGCTTCGGTTTGCGACGAACGTCGCTCGCTCTCCTGACGTATTTTTCCAGCGTAAAGGCCGCGTAGTCGTGAAACGACATCAAAAAAAAGGTCAGTGTGGTTAAAAAAATGGTATTTTTTGCTGCAGACCGAGCTGGCTCAACCTAATTTGCTTCTTTAAACTCTTCTTTTCTCTAATAACGTCTTTTTTGTGTCAACTTGCCTTCTTGAGAAAGGAGGAGGAGGAAAAAAACGCGCCTCCAAAATGTCACTTTTCACCTAAAAACACCTAGAGGGAAAAGAAGCGACAGTACCCGCGCGGTTGGGCTCTTTTAATGACCCTTCCATCGTCCTTACGGTGAAGTTTTCTGCTCTCCGCTTGTTCCGAAGGGTTTGGAGTGAATGGACTCAACTGATAAAGAAGCCCCGTGTGTCGAGCGAAGCTCCGCTCCAAAAATCACCTCGATCCCCTCGTTTCTCAGTCACTGGGGCCAGAGAGCTCCTACGGTCCATTTTTCCTCCAAATATTTTAATATTTATCATTCAAACCCCTCAGGGCATTCCCCGTATCCGCGATTTCAGGCAGTTCCTCCCTCAATAACTCCCCCGTGTCACGGTTGATCCCAACCAAGCGGCAAAATCCCCGAAATCTTCCTGGAGCTGCATGTTGGGTGCCGGAAAGATTCGTCTAGGAGGGATCACGGGGGACGTATGCGAGGACGCGGGAGGCAAATCTGTAAAGGAGAAGGTTTGAGCGTAGTAGAGAAGTGCAATTCCAGTGGCGTGGAAGCGGAACGAGGAGAGCAGTAGAGCTCACGCTGCGTGGAAGGAGAAGAAAATCCACGTGGTTTGCTTTAACCTTCAGAAAAAGGGTTGAGAAGGGACGTGGGTTACAGCAGAAAGGAGATGAGAGGTGGGGGAAAGCTATTAAATTGGGGGAAAAGCTATTGAGGGAAAAACTACGAGGTTGCAGGATGTTGGACTTGAGAAGGAACCCCCCCAAAAAAATGGAGGAACGGGATGTTAAGAGCTTGGCAGGGTTTTGATAACCGGAAACCTCCCGTGAAAACCCTCCGGCTCATGCAGCTTCCCCCCGGCGCTGAAGTCGAAGGAGCTTTGCTCGAAAATCCTGGCTCGTGGAAAGGCTGCCAGCTGTTTTCCTGCCGTCCAGATGTGAAGCTGCGACCGAAGTTCAAGGAAACGAATGAGACCTGTCCTCCGTTTTTAGCCGTTCGCTCGTATTTTTTTGGTGATGCTTTTCTGAAACTGCACCTCAGGTTTGGGCTGGTTTAATTCGCGGCGAGTAAACGTGTGTTTCCGCTTGCTTTTCCGCGTGGATTTTGTTGAATTCGGCATCTTTTTCATTGTTTTTCTGGATTTTGTGGGAAGCCAGACGCCTGGAAAAGGCCATGCTCACCCTCTGGGCGCTCTTCCTTCTTGTTTTGGTCTAACGAAGAACGTCGTGGCCTCTTCAAACGACGTCTTGGAGCGTTTTCCAGCCAGCAGCGGAATGAATCCGATCAGAAATTCCAGTCGCTCGTGTCGAGAGCTGAATAATCTCACAGGACCTTGTGGGATTGTTTTTTAATTTCATTTAAATTGCTTTCCTGTTAATTAAAAGACCAGATAGTTAGGAAAAAAAGCAAACCCCGAGGTAGGTTTTATTTGTGACCCTAGAGAATTTAGGAATTGAGTCAGTACGGAGCTGTAGCATTGCCTGCCGGCGTAATCAAGGGCTGGACTTTTTCATTCATGGAAAACATTAATTAGGTTGTAAACACTCATTAAACACAGTGAAATCCGTGACACAAGCGATGATAATCTCTCCTTTTCCTCCAACATTTTTTGCTCTTTCCCCTGAAACCGGAGCCCGAACACGTAAATGAAGTCCCGCGGCGTTTCTGCCGGCAGATGGAAGCAGCAAAGCAACATCCACAGCACCCAGAAAAGCCGTCGCTGCTGAAAAAAAGCCTGAAAGTCAAACTTTTGGGCAGGAGGAGAAATTATCTCTTAGTTTGTTACGACTCGGTCTGGCAGAGGTGGACGCTGACACTCCTGCCACCTTCAGGTTGTCCTTCCCGCCGTCGCTTGGGTCACCTTCGGGGAGTTGCTGGTCTCCTCGTGGGCTCCAGAAGAGCCCCAAGACAAGTTGCTAAGCTCAGAAATAAGTGCCTGACTTCTAAACACCTAAAAGCAGGTGAATTGAGCCTGTTTTCAGGTCTTGCCGTGCAGGAGGTGCAAAAAAAATGGCGGGTTTGAATGCAAGTGGCACTCATTCCTCTTCTGGGAAGCTAAAAACCACTCAGAACCCTTCAAACAAAGTCAACGGCGACCGAGAAATAGAACCAGGCTCTAAGGCAGCCGGGCTCTTCCAGCTCACCTGCTGTGTCTCAGGTTTGAAGAAAAAATGGATTTTCCTATCAGGTTTTAGGAGAAAAAAGGACTTTGGCGTGGCTGGGATAACTGGGATTAAACCGGTCGCTGGGAGGGTAATGGGAACTGTCCTTGCACAGGCGTTGGGGTTGAATCAAGGTGGTTTCCACAGGAGGTGGGTTAGGAAAACGCAGGCAGGCTGAAGAGGGGATTGCGACCGCAGATCCGTCGCAGGAGACGTAGAAGATCACAAGAACCTGGACGACGCAGCTTTTAACTAAGTCTTGTCCTTCTGGCCAGTAAACTTCTCCCTCAAAACCATCTTGGAGATGGTTAAAATTCCAAGTGGAGTTGAAGCTTTCTGGGATTTACCTTGTCTGCGACATGGTGGGGTGTTCATTGCGTTCTTTTTCATTGTGTTTTCCAGGACGTGTTCGAGATGCGCTTCGCCAAGATGCCAGATGAACCGGAAGAACCTGTGATTCCAGCTTCTTCTCCTGTGGTGGTGCCACCTCCCACCAAGGTGGTTCCCCCTTCATCCAGCGACAGCAGCAGCGACAGCTCCTCCGACAGCGACAGTTCCTCGGACGACTCCGAGGAAGAGCGAGCTCAGCGGTTAGCGGAGCTCCAGGAACAGGTATTGCATCCATCGTCGTGGTTTGGGGGCGTCCAACGTGTCCTCCTTGAACTTGGTGGCTTCGGCGACTTTGCTCAAAGCCTTAGACTTTCCGGTTGTACAACAGCGAGCAGCGGCAGCAAAACACTCCAGAATCATAAAGTTTTCAAGTGAAACAGGAGGGAATCGGTGTTTTTTGGGATGATCCTTCCAGTTCCTGTTGGGATGCACAAGACTCTCTCCAACGGCAGGAATTTGCTGCCTGCGCTTGGGTGGTGTCTTCTGGGCAGGCAGGAGACTCCAGGGCTGCCCACACTCCTGGGCTGGAACAAGGGTTTTACCCAGCATGGGGGAAGCCCGTGAGCTAATGAGCAGCCCTCCAACCTGTAGCCTTATCCCCCACATCTTCCCCATTCACGGCATCGTTAGCGCTGGTAATTAAAGCGCTAGACCAAGCGAGCAGCCCACTTCTGCCTTAGTGGGGGAAAAATAGCCATAAAGGGGGTGTCTTCTTGTTGTGGGGGTCAGTGATAGAAATCAGAGTGTGATGGAAAGCTGGAAGGACTGACTTAATTGATTAAGTGCTAGGCAGTACAGAAGAATTAATTAATATGGAAGAGGAGGGGGGCAAAAGCACCTTGATCACGACGTGTGGTTTTGCCTGGCAGCTTAAAGCGGTGCACGAACAGCTCGCGGCCCTGTCCCAGCCACAGCAGAACAAACCAAAGAAAAAAGAGAAAGACAAGAAGGAGAAGAAGAAGGAGAAGCACAAAAAGAAGGAAGAGCTGGAAGACGCCAAGAAAAGCAAAGCCAAGGAGCCGCCACCCAAGAAGGCCAAGAAAAGCAACAGCAACAGCAGTACCTCCAGGTCAGCCCTGTCCCTCAATCCTTCATGGTTTTACTTCCCTTTTGCTCATTAACTTAATTACACGCAGGATTCTTGACGAGTAACGCCTTTGCTCAAACCCCTCACCTTGGGCTTTGCTCAAGTCCCGACCGTGAGTTGAGCTTCATTTTTCAGGGCCAAGTACAGGAGAAAGGGGAGGAAAAATGTCCTGGATCTCAAACCCTTGAATCCTGTAATTTTTCCTCCCTCTCCCTCTTTTTGGGCAGAGCGGTAGGTTTTAAATTTAAGAGGGAAAATGCCCAGAGCCGAGCCTCTACCGCTGCCGGCTCGAAGGGAAGGCAGGAAGTCGAGGCGAAAAGGAGCCGTTTGCCGTATTGAGCTTAATGAGATGAAATTAAGACAGAAGGAACTAACGAGCAGGATCTCGGATCTTGACTCTGTCCCTCAGCCTCACCGCAGCGCACAGTGTGTTCAGACCTGGAATAAACCCCGGCGGGCACAGCAGCGGGTTGTTTTAGGGAACAGATCCTCTGTGACACCGTTAACCTCATCCTTTACTAATTGGGGGGGGGATTTTCTACCCAGACTTTATTTATTAACTGCCTTCGCACCGAATCTGCTGCAAACGGGGAGGTAAACACCGGCGAACCCCCCTTGTCGGTTCTGAAGTGCCCGTAGTGTTGATAACCCGACGGTGATGTTGGGGAGTCCCTTGGCTGGTTTTTTTCCCTTCTTATGAACGTATTTTTTTAACAGATACTGAGTTTTACTTTTCGGTTCGGGATCAGCCCAACCTCTTGCCTTTCCTGGTGAGAAACAGGCAGCGTCGCCTGAGCCTTGGTCTGTGTAAGGAACTTCCCTCCGGAGCTGCTCCTCCTTCTCTGAATTACTGCCCAGAGCCGGTCGTCTCTTTGGGAGAGCAAGTGTTGGGATCGGTACCTCACCTTTGGGTGCCTAAGAGCAGGTTGAGCTCAGCTTTGGGTGCCTAAGAGCAGGTTGAGCTCAGCTTTGGGTGCCTAAGAGCAGGTTGAGCTCAGCTTTGGGTGCCTAAGAGCAGGTTGAGCTCACCTTTGGGTGCCTAAGAGCAGGTTGAGCTCAGCTTTGGGTGCCTAAGAGCAGGTTGAGCTCAGCTTTGGGTGCCTAAGAGCAGGTTGAGCTCACCTTTGGGTGCCTAAAAGCACGTTGAGCTCACCTTTGGGTGCCTAAGAGCAGGTTGAGCTCAGCTTTGGGTGCCTAAGAGCAGGTTGAGCTCACCTTTGGGTGCCTAAAAGCACGTTGAGCTCAGACTTGTCCAAGAGCTGGTTGAGCTCAGCTTTCTGCATCTCGGCCCTGTGGTTGAGCCTCAAGCTCGATCTGGAAGTGCAAGAGATGCCCGTTTCCAGGATGGGAAGTAAAATTATCAGGAAGAGAGTGACGTAGTGGTTACGTTGGAGAGGTTAGACCCAAGCAGCTGCTTTTTGGCGTCAGGGTGGGTTCTATAATAATAACATTCGATCGTTGTTCTTAAGTAGTAAGAAGGAGCCCGTAACGGTGAAGAACAGCAAGCCCCCTCCAGCCTACGAGTCTGAGGAGGAGGAGAAGTGTAAACCCATGTCCTATGAGGAGAAGAGGCAGCTGAGCCTGGACATTAATAAACTCCCTGGTGAGAAACTGGGCCGAGTTGTCCATATCATCCAGTCGAGAGAACCCTCGCTCAAAAACTCCAATCCCGATGAGATCGAGATTGACTTTGAGACCTTAAAACCATCCACCTTACGGGAGCTGGAGCGATACGTAACGTCGTGTTTACGGAAGAAGAGGAAACCTCAAGGTACCTTTTAGCCTCACCACTGTTTTTGTTCTCTTTAGCCCGGCGACGCTTGCCCGGGCTCGAGGCAGAGATGGGTGGGAGAAGAGATGGGTGCGAGTATTTAGGTGCTCGATACCCTTGTCCAGTGAAAAAGAGGCTTTTATTTCATTTTTTTTAATTGTATTTCGTTTATTATTCCTCTAATGCCACCTCACCGTGTGGATTAAATCCTGCCCGCGGGGCTGGAAGTCGGTGTCGCCAATACGAGGCCGCTAATTCCTGTATCCCCTCTAAACCTCAATATTTTAACTCCAATTAACACCTTTCCAATTAACATCCCCGCCCACGGGGATTCCTTTCAGTCCGACGCCGGCGATTTATCTTAAACCCAGTCACAGTCTTTCTGACGAGGGGCAGAGCTCCGTTCCAGGACGGGGAGCGGGGGTGAGGTGGGGAAAAAACGATTCTACCCCCTTGGCATCGGTGGGACAGAGGGGGAGCTGCCGGATTTGGGCTTGATGTACTTTTGAATCTACTTGAAATGTAAATATATTTTATATCCCTTTGTAATATGCATAAATGCCATTTCAATCTCTCTTTTAAACCCCGTTTTATTTTCACTATATTTTAAAATACAGATTTAGATGATGAATAGACGTATTTATTAACGACAAAGAACAACTATTATTTTTTTTAACGTAAACCACCCACGGCGAAGGGGGATGCGGCAGCGAGCAAGACCAGAAATAAGGGAATTTCAAGGGAATCTCCCAATTTCCCGTGGCCGAGGCGTGAGGGTTATTTCCTGGGATGAATCCGAGTGGCAAACAAACCTGGCCAAACCTTCTGCAGCTGAGCAAAATGCTGAGATTGGATTTTTTTTCCCTCTAGTTTAGGCGTTTAGCGAAGGGCTCCAACGTCACCAGGGGCTCGAGCAACTCCTAGGCTGTGGCCACCCGTTTTTATTCTCACTTAAGCTATTAAAAAAAAAAAGGCAGGTTTATACTTTTCCGCTGCCTCGGCCTCCCGCCGCCTCCTCGGATCAATAAATTGAGGCAGCTAAAAAAAGACGAGTGAGTTTTTTGCCCCGTGTGACACAGCCAGGTAGGACTGAGCACCAGCTCCTGGCTGGGCACGGAGGGTGGAGGAGAAGACCTGCCAGTCTTAGGCCAGCCTAAAGCGGCTGGGTAAAGCCGGACCTTTCTACCCAGGAGGGGTTTAGAACGAAGAACAGCCTCGCTCAAGCAAGCGGATATCTGCTGGGATGGGCGTAAATCCCAGGTTTAAATCCCAGCTGGCTCTCGGCAGTACGTCCCCATCCCGCTTCGGATGGTGATGCGAGGGGACACCCCCATTACGCACCACCCCACCCCCCCTAAAAAAATCACCACCCCAAAGACCTCGGAGACCCCGCTCCTCCCAGCCGGTGCAGATCGGCGCTGGGAATAAGCAGAGGTGCAGGATTAAAACTGAGCTTAGCCCATCCACAGGAATATCCGGATGCCACAGAGCTGGGGTGTCATCAGGGGGTGGGGGGGAGCAGGCAGCACCAGGCAGGACTCAGGGTTATTAATTATCCTTAACGATGTCGTACTGTTGTCTTCTTGCAGCGGAGAAAGTGGATGTAATTGCTGGTTCCTCTAAAATGAAGGGGTTCTCCTCCTCAGAGTCTGAGAGCACCAGCGAGTCCAGCTCCTCCGACAGCGAAGATTCAGAAACAGGTTAGACGCAGCTTATTTAACGACTCAGTCCTAGACCTGGTTTCTGTATAA
>VWZZ01003047.1:0-99908 GCA_013399095.1 Psophia crepitans
GGGCCCCTTTACCCTCCAGAAAGCTGTCCCATGGGTTTTCCCCTAGAAACTGCTTGAAAAGGCCAAAGTTGGCCCTGCTGAAATCCAGGGTTGCAATCCTGCTAGGTCTTCTGTTCCTACCGCACGAGATCCTGAACTCCGCCATCTCATGGTCACTGCAGCCAAGGCTGCCCTTGACCATCACCGCTTCGATCAGATCCTCCTTGTTGGTGAGGATAAGGTCCAGCAGCGCTCCTCTCCTAGTTGGTTTGTCCACCATTTGCATCAAGAAGTTATCATCGATGCACTGGAGGAATCTTCGAGACTGTGAGTGGCTAGCTGAGTAGGCCTTCCAGCAAATATCAGGGAAGTTAAAATCCTCCATGAGGACCAGGGCCTGTAATTGTGAGGCAGCTGCCTGTAGAAGGCCTCATCAACTTCCTCGTCCTGATCAGGTGGCCTGTAATAGACCCCCACAATAGTATCGCCCATGCTAGCCTGCCCCTTGACAGCAATTTCTCTCATTCTATTTATAAAGCTGAAGAAAGCGCTACATAACTCGATTGCACATGTCTAGCGAGAATGTTTTGACTGCTGCTTTTTTGATTCAGAGCTGCTCCCTGTGAGTGCTGAGAGCCAAGGGAGTCCCTACTCCCATAGAAAGCTAAAAAGTTTAGGCCTTCCAAAAGGAAAAAGCTGAGGCAACAGTTATACTACTTTAATAATTCACAGCATTCATAGAAACTCTATCATGACAGCTGTTGCCAAAGTGGCCAGAACAGTTACATCATTAATATTCAAGTCCTTTCTTATGAAAGCTATTGTAAAGCCACTCACAATCAGCTAGCCAGTGTAATAATACCAGATGCAAAAACAGCTTTACAGAGGGCATTCTCCTAGAATTCATCTGATAGAGCTGCTGTAATAACCTGTGGACTATCAGAAATAGTTCTTGATAAGGGAGTCTGGTTAAAGGATACCAACAGCTATGACTCAACCAGCCATTTCTTTTCTGTCTTAGCCAGTGAACTAGGCACTCTTAAAAGGATGCCTCAAGGAACTAACACACAGCAGTGCTTTGTAGCTCAAAGGCAGCCCTAGCTGCCCTTCTAAACCCTTCCTTCTGTTTGTTTTAACCACCTTTACCACATAGTACTGGAGACAGCATTTGTGTGAAGCATATCTCTACTTTAAACCATTAGAAAACTCATATCTACTTTATAAAAGGCGGTATTGTTTTGAAGCATTGTGAAAGGAGACCAATCTGCTGTTCTTCAGTGTACACATGATGAAAGCAATTACTCACTGTCAGTGCATTAATATTTAGCTTTCTACATTAAAACCATCAAGGTTTAATTCTTCAAAATTTGCTGCAGAAAATTCCTTGCTCTCTATATTTTTAGAAGTACTTGTCAGGACTCTGGCAGCAAAAAGTGAAGAAAAAGGAAATTTTGACAAAATAATCAGGAGAAGTAGGCACATATATGGTACAGATCTCCATGCTTTTCTTTGTTCTTCCAACTATTTAGCCATCTCCATAGATCCATGGTGAAGTGGCTAAGGAGCACGACAGGACAGGAAAAAATAAAAAAAGGGGAAAAAAAAAAGCCTTGGGGGAAGCTGCAAGTATCCTGAAGATATTTAGTGACTCCCCAGGAAGCAAGAAGATACATATCCAGGGATACAAAATGCATCAATATATATATTCACACTGCATTACCTCAGTACTTTATCAATGGCAACACTGCAACAGCTTAACGAATATTCACTTTCCTCAGCAGCTTTTCAGATTATTTCTTAAAGATGATCCTTTCAATACAATGAACTTTCAGTAATTTCCTTGGTTTTTCCAAACAACAGTAATAAAGATTCCACAGTTATGCAGCTGAAGAGATGAATGCAAAACTTAAACTGAGCATTTAATTAAAAAAAAATGGGCATTTTTCTCTGCTACAATATGCGTATATATATCTATCTATACCAGAATTTCCTCCATTTCCTAATATGATTTGAAAAATACTACAGATTCACTTTGCAATATTTATCTTTTGTCCTTTAATGCCTTTTTTACTGTGTCATGGTACAGAAATATCACACAGTAAACTGTAACAAACTTTTGCACAGCTAGCTTTCAAACTCATGAAATATTTTTTGCACTTCCTCAGGGTTTAGGTTTTTGTTTGTTTTTTTTCCCCAAATTGATCAATGTACAGGTTAGTTCCTTGGTTCTGCAGTGAGCATGAAGTGTTTGTTCAGAGGGGAAAAAATTAAGTATCACAAGAGCTTAGCAAACAGATATAAAAACACAGCTTCAGGTAAGATTTTAGACAGCAACACCACTAACAATCCTCTAAAAAGAAGCAAAAAGAGATTTGAAGATACTGTGAATATAGTTTTTAGAGCAAAGAAAATACACACAAAAAAGGAATGAAACCTTATCAAATGCAGAAAGGTAGGGAACCCCTGAGGTCATACGTTATAACACAGCCATGGGAACTGTCTGTATCACAGGAGGAAATAAGAGTGAACAGTGATGACAGCTGTGAATCTGTAATGCATAGCTGCCAGGGTAATGCAGGCATATGAAGCAAAAGTATTTTTAATCAATAGTTTAGAGATCTTAGAAATAGCTATCTGATCCAAGGCCAGTGAAAGGGAAACATTAACAAGATTCTCAAAACTAGCAGAAGGCACATTAGTCAGCCAAGATACTAAAATTCACACTTCCTGAAACACAGGTTTCTCTTTACTCTGCCCAATCCTAAAGACTTTTGCCCTTCTTCCAATAACTTACAGATGAAATCTTGGTAGCTCATATATTGCATTGGGCAAACTTCTATTGATTATAAGTCATCAAGAGCTGTACAGCGTATGCATTTATTCCACTTTTTGCACACCTGTGGTAGGAACCTGTTGTATCCCTAGCTAGTGTTTGGCTTCTGCAACTCAAAATATCTTCAGTTTTTTGTTCTGAAAAATATCAGCAAATATGGTAGTGTGCCTTACAGCATGGCATAACATTAAAAGCATCAAGTCTGCAGTCTTCATAATTCTCTTAACAGAAGATTGCTGACGGATTATCTCAGCCTTGTCTTGTAAAGTGAAGAGAGTACTTGATCAAATCCATGGTTACGCATTCATTCTCTTCTCTTGTTCTTCCAAAGCTTGTTCTGTAACTCATCTGCATTTAGATACCCCTGTATACATACGGCTTTTATAAACCACAGAAACCGGAGACAGCATAAGATCTGCTTTTGCGTAAATAAAACAGTAAGTTGGCGTGGTGGGGAAAAAAAATAAAATCAAAAACCCACACCCAAAAGATTCTCCAAAAGACAAATAAATAAAACAAAATTATGAGGCAGTAACATGTTTTAGTAATTCTTTAAGTGGTTTGCTTCACTTTTTTTTTTTTCATTATTGGTAGAGAGAAGTTACAAAATAAAACACTATTACCTCAGGAGCGAGGAAGAGAAATTCAACATCTTCCCATAGACATGCAAATCTGTACAAATCTGTTGTCTCAGAATTGTTCAGGTCAGAGGGGACCTTAGTACGGAATCTAAGTCAAACATCCTGCTTGAAACAGGATAAGCACTGAATTTTGACCAGATTGCTTAGGTCTGTGTGTAGCAGGGTTCAGAAAAATTCCCAAGACAGCGAATCCACAACATCTCTGGGGAACATGTTTTCACTTCTCCCAGTCTCCAGCATCCACAGTTTGGCAAATTTAACAGAGAACAGCCTTGCAATGACATCTGTCAGTTCTCTCAGCGCACTCAAGACACATCCCACTTGGTTCTATAAACACATATAGGTCAAGATTTCACAAGAAATCCCTGTTGAGTTCCTCAAATAGACCTTTTCATTTATCTGGAAAAAGTAGTCCTGGGTGATATATTGACCCTGTAGAGCAAAGAATCAGATTAAAAATTAATCTTCTCTCACTAATATATAAAAACCTTATTGGGCAAAGGAAGACAACATTTTATCCTCTTTATTGCTAATGTTAAGGGAAACAAGATAGTATTCCATCAACAAGTTGTCAAAATAAAGGAGAAAAGCTATTTCAGCAAGGTAGAAATTTATACCTTTTATAAATTCACGTAAATTCAAGAGTAAATACAGTAAGCCTGTGTAAAACATTTTTAAGTTCATATTTCTAACAAAGTGTCTATTTTTAAGACCAAGTTTGTTCTTAATAAAAAACTGTTATTTGGAGATGGTGCTCAAAGTCTGAAATTGAGGATTAAACATCCAGTATAGCTGTAGCTGAAACAACAATACAGAAGCGATAGTCCTAAGGATTGTTCTAAATTCAGTCTAAAATAAAATAGAAAGTAACAGAGAACAGATACTGAGAAGTATTGATGATGGTGATGATCAACATAATAAGCTATGGCAAAAGCATGTCGACTATCTAATGGCAGTCAAGTGCAACTACCAAATGACAGTCAAGTGATGTTTAGTACCACTCTTCAAATGTTATCAGTCTAATAAAGCTGGATCCATTCTCAGTATCCTCAAAATGTTTAAAACATATCCTGACATTCCCTTTGTGCAGCAGGATCTTGTATTTTGTCTGCTTAAAGAACAAAACTAGTATCCATATCCACTTATTCGGACACATCAATCTCAGAGTAAAAGTGGCCATGAAAAATTTGGTTTCTCACTTTTACCAAAACAAAGACAGGATTAAACAGGGAAAGTTCAGGTTTTATGTCTCTGAAGTATTACAAAACATTCTGATCTATGTAAAAAGAAAATTTTTTGTACAAACTCTGTAAGTAACCTTATTATTCTGTCCTACCTCCTCATGATCTGCCTTGTTATTCTGTAACCTCACTAAAACAGAGCAAGTTACTACAAAATGAAAGCTTTCACAAAAGCTATGCCAAAGGTACAGCTAATACCAGACTCCAGTATGGTAAAGTAAAGAAAACTTACCAGTGTGCATCATAGTTTAAGTTGGATCACCTGACTTTTCATATATAAGATCACCCAGAAAGGAAACACGTGCAAGTGGTGTAAGCAGTAAGAGATGTAACATGTAGGCTTAAGTTTTAATGACAAGGTATCAGTCATCCACTTCCAGAACAAAGTTTTGGTTGGGGAAGAACCCAAGACAGAGGTCATTGACCTTAGAATTAGCACGTATCAATTAAGGCCACTACTCAGACTTCAGGGCCTCCATGTGCCAAATCTTAAATACATGTCGTTTTACTGGATATAAACTGTATCAGCAGTCTTACGCAATTCTGGTAGTAGGCAAGTAGCTTCTCCTTGTGGCAATCATGGACTATTTAGTTTTGCCGATTTACAAGTCATTAAAACTGTTTATTAGCTATTTCAGCACCTATAATTGCATCCCTGTATTACCTCTACAAATTCACTTTCTGAAGGTAAAGTGAAGTAGATGTCAAACAGTAAGAGATCCTCACTGAATCCCTACAGCAGCCAACATTTTCTATATGCTGCAACAAAAAATCAGTAATCCAGAACCACAAGTTGCTATTTGTCTTACAGCTGTAACTCAAAACAGTGCCTTTAAATTACAGTTGACACACAAGCAAAAGACCTGCAAGTGTAAAGAAACAAACCACCCTACAAAGAAACAAAACCCCAGACCAGGAATACTGGAAGTTATGGTATCAACAGTATTATTGAGCTCTGATAGACTAAAGATCTACGGTAGATCTATCAGTAAAACTGAAAAGAACTGTTAAAATGTTACCAAGCAAGATACCCCAGTGAGATAATATATATGCAGACGTATATTCGAAAATACTATTTTATAGTGAATCTTCACTTATATTTAACAAGTCCTTTTAACTACTTCCTTGAAAAACAAAATTCATTAAAAAAAAAGAGAGAAAATACGATACAGTCCAAATTCTGGATTTTATTTTTCATGTTATAACTGCATCTAAGAGCATTATTTGACCTGAGACCCACAGTATCAAATAGTGTAAAAGCACACAGTAAGATGTAGCCCCTTTATGAATTTGGTTAATAGTCCAAATGAAGAAAAGAGACAGAAGAAATAATACATAAGTTAAAGGACTAGGATGGTCTCAAATTGTCATGTTCCTGCTGCAATTTACTACTCAGTATGCTGACGTGCTTAAGTTTTTCAGTGGAGCTTTGATGAAAGGATGGTGAAATGGAAAGAAAACAAGAGACATTAATTTGAAGGAAAGACAAACAAAAAAAGAGGGCAAAAACGCTTGACCATGAGTCAAGAATTAAAATATCTGCTAACAGCCACTTGAGATTTTGTTTCAATTTTCCCACTCTTCCTCTTCCAAAGTATTCTAAAATGACTGCATAGCCTGCAGCAGTTTCACAGCCAAGACTCAGCCTGAAGACTCTTACCCAGTTTCTGACCACAGTAATAAGTTTTCACATACAAACAGGGACAGGTTGCAAAGTCAGTGAAGCGCTTCAGTGGGTGACCAGGGGCATTTGTGTGAAAGAAAGACTGTGCTAATACGACAAAACTGAGAGCTGCAAAAGCAACAGCTGCCACCTATTTGGCTCTGAAAGGCTTTCTCTTTTGGTACCTATAAATAACATTTAAGCTAGTTAACTTTTTATTTCTTTACAGAACTATTCACCTTTTTTTCTTTTTCTCCTCACGTTCCTTCCCTTTCAACACGGCCATCATGACAGTATGCACAGGTGTCCTCAAGTAGACATTTTCAGTGGGAAAGGCCAAGCAATTACACGGAAAAGGGAAGGGATCTTGGTGTACTGCAGCAAAATAGAATGGTAAGCAAACAGAACACACTCAAGTGCTGAAGCTAAGCCAAATAAATTCCCTCTTTTTACCACATTCACTTACATGCACATTACCTCATCTTTAGAGTCACTTTGACTTTTTTTCAGGAAATTCCTAGAGACAGATCTACATGATACGGTATAGGAAAAAAATGAAGCTGTATAGGACCTTTAAGAAATCAAATGCTGGTAACTGATGTAAAGAGTGAATCTCTAGATAACAAGAACTACAGTAAAACTACAATAAAACAATTCAGAATGTAAGAACTCTTACAGATGGCATGAAGACAATTTTGACATGTAATCCAACATAGCATAAAACTAAATGAGATCCATGGGACTCTGAAATTACAGTTCCATATGGTTGCTGTTAACGCTGAACCACCAGAGATTACTACCAAGTTTGTCAAGCTACTTAACATAAAAATTTATTTTCTAAACAAGTAGGTGATAATAATTCTTCAGAAAGGTGAAGAGCTGAGCAAAGAAGTTGATATTGAATCAGTTTAGCATTTGTTGTGCTACGAAGAATACATGATTGACATTTTTATAAATCAATGTCATTAGAGGAATGGAATATTGGAATAATATAAAAAGGGTGTTGTACACCAACATTACATAGATTCAAAGGAGTGAAAGATGCTAAAATGAGCATGCTAAGACATCAGTATGTTTTGTATACTGACAAACCACAGTCACCACATGTAGATCCTTTTTCCACAATAGGTATTATGATCAGGATCTATTTGGTAACCCACAGCATTTAACATTACATTGATTGGTAAATAGGTCTTAAAATAGCAATAACCACAAAAGGGGAGATGATTTCACAATGCCTGTGTTGCCTATTTCTTACAGGACAGAAGAAACTCAAGTTGCTGTTTTTGACAGCACCAACAGTAGAAGAGAGTGCAGGCAACTATTTTTCTCTAGAAGATTTAAGTAGACAACAGGGCTATAAAGTCTGTTGTGAGAAGAGCAGATAGAAAACCGCTATACATAAGAGCATTCTAGAGTATGCCCTAAATGGAAGCAGCAGGTCACCAACAAGATGTGCAAACAAAACCCAGCCAAGTGATTCAGTCTGACCTAGAAAGTGAAAATTCACAGAAAATTTGTAACATTTAAGTACCACATGCTGAATCAGCAATAGGATTTCCTACTTCCTATCCTCCCTTTCTTCTCTCTTCTAAATAAATCACTCCACAGTATTCATATTCATTCTAATTGAATAATGTAGAAGTGTTATGTAAATAAGAATCAAGATAACAATTTTAAGGTTTCATATTGATAGGAAGTATTTTTTTAGTATTATCATACTGATGAAAAAAATACATGCTTTTGTTTACAAACTTTAACCAGTATCTCCTACCCATGTCAAAGTATTCATGATCTAGTGCTGTTACTGTTAAATGTACTTGCAACTTGGTTTACATTCTAGCCATTATTACTACCTAAATAAACTCTCATTCTCACTAGCAAATCTCACTTATTTGGTCCATTTCTTTACCATCCCTAGGAACTTATCAATGGTAACTTTCCTTTTTCTTCTTTTTAAGTTTTCTCTTTTACTGGATTTGAAGCATGTAAGAAATGCTTTCCATACCTAGTCTCACCCAAGCAGTTTAAAAGGCGGATACACAAACTCTATAAAGGAGGTACCAGAACTTAACTGTCTTGACTTCGAGCATTGCAAAACAAAAGCGGTAATACACAACTCATTTTATCTCAACAGTTATGTTGTCATTTTGCTTTTTTAACTGCGGGCTGAAGTAAGAGGAATAGCATGATGCTGTCTAAAATGCACTGTAGCTATAAAGTGTCATCTTGATGACTTACTACAGCATTTTCAGACATTGTAATTTGGCTGTATTTATACAAAGAGTAACTAAACATTCATTTGTCTCAAGGCAACAGCTGGAAAAATACATGAAAGATGCAAGTAAGACATTGTGTAATGCAACTCTTCAGTGTTGAGGAACACAGTCCTCAAGTCTAGACAACCACAATATGCATTCAGAAGAACAGTCATAATCAAGAACAGTAAATCACATAAATCATTCACCATCAGCTGTCTCTCCCCAGATAGCCATCATGTTCACACCTTGGTTTCTTTTCACCAGGAAGAGATGATCTGCAGCTCCGAGATTGTCTGTACACCCAAAGCAAAGTTTTTAAGATGCTTTCAGGCCCCATATACAGTATAAGGGGAAAATACTCCCATTATGCTATTTAGGCACTCCATTTGGCTAGCCAACCTCCCTAGACTCCTGCAGTATTCATAGAAACACAGTCATCTAGAGAGGAAGTCTGAACCAAGTTCTTAATCACCATTCAGACCTTCTCCATCTTCTACACTGGCTATAAAGCAAGTCTGTGAAAATCACGTGGCTAACTGAAAAGCAAACAGCTAGATTAAAAGAAGTACTTTCCAAAGTGTCCAACCAAGATTTTCTACATAAAGAGCAACCACGACCTCAAGTGATAATATTGGAACACAGACAATGATGGTGCATGCAAATACGCTCAGATGCCATGCAAAATGCAGCAGGAATACTGAACAAAATAACTTAAGATATACACGTAGGATGAGAAATTTGCTTTAGTATTACAAATCTAGACACATCCTGAACATCTTGTATTTGATGTCCTGATAAACTGGTAGGCACATGGAAATTTAAAGCAGCATAACAGTGCAACAATTAAGTAATGCTTTATTATATACTTATAGCTACAGAAATGCAACGCCAACTGTACTAACTGAAATAATACAATATCTGTTGTCATAATTAAATCTACCAAAATCAGCAGATTCAGTTCTGACTCCATGGTCTCTGTTAAACAGTCCTCCAACATGAAAAGATCACACTGCCATTTTAACTGAACCAAAAAAACCCCACCAAAACCACAAAAAAAAAACCCAAACCACCAAAAGTGAACTCTTGCTTAGACAATGCTAAATTGCTAGGAAATCTTTTATCATATACAAGAAAAAGAGTGGGGAAAACAAAAATAAGCAAGACCAAGTAGCTAGAACATACTCTTCTTTGACTACTCAGAGCAGCAAAACACAAAATCCATTACTTGAATAAATAACTCGAAAGTTTCTGATAACAAACATAATTTGTTAAAACATATAATTATAAGTGTAAGTTATAATTTAAATTTTCATCCATAACTTTTAATCATACATGGCTAGAATGGAGGTGGTAGTGATTGGTTCATTTAATTTTCCTGTAAGATGTTCATTACGTTCAAAAGTCTTGCTGCAGGGCAAGGAATCAAACAGACATGGCATGACTACTGACTGCCAGTGCGACAGAGCAGATACACACCAAATTATAAAGATTATTATGTGTTGGATGCTGATTACTAGCCTGCCGAGCCTGATGTCACTTAGCTGTTGCATTATGAATCGTACTCTGATCAGGAAGAGTGTTGGCAATTTGTTGAATTACTTTTTATTGAGAAACTGTCAAGACTGCTATTTAGAGCTATAAATTCTGATTGCTTCTCAACTATTATTTCCAATCCCATCTCAAGAACAATGACTAACACACAAGGGTGTTAAAATGCAATAAGCAAGAGTCAGAATTTCTTTTTTTTAATTATGTTTTAAAAAGACAAACCCTGGATGCCAGAGACCATCCTCCCTGGCCTAATCTTACTTTGTTGGGGGTTTTTTGGGTTTTTTTTTTTGTTTGTTTGGTTGGTTTTTTTTAAATCAAATATTCAATTAATGTTTCAAACTGGATAATATCGCCTCTGTTCCTCTCCAGGCTCCTCGTCACATAGGTGACAGCCTATTTTCTTTGGTAGACACTCATCTGTGAACACTCAACTTGATAGGCTTCAGCCACCCTGTCTCCTCTGTTAAATCCTCAGGGGGAGGTAGTGTAGGATGGGAAAAAGTCACTGGGAAAAGGGATGTTGGAAGACACTAGGACAAGAGCTCTAATGTTTTCTCACTAGTAGTCCTTAAGTGTCTTTCCTGAAAAAACATTTCAAGCACAATACAAGAATTTGCCTTGAGACAGGCTCTAGACTACCCATTGAAATATTACACGAAATAGCTCTTACAGCTGGGTACAAACATAGGCTTAACATGTCACCCAGTATCAGTGATAATAAACCAGTAATAGAAGAATAGGCACGAACACAGGAATGTCTAAAAAAAAATGAAACAAACTAGTTTATCAGCAAGAAATGTCCAGCTCACACTTGCATAATGGAAGCTCGAAAAAATACAGCCCATTTCTTCTTCTCATGACATGAAAAAGAACTTGAAGGAAAGATTATATTGATCTCTCCAATTAGCAGCTGTTTAAGCTCAGATGCTCTTTATGACTTTATAAACAAAGAGCGCCAAGCATATACTGTTAGTTTCCTGTATTTATAGGGAAACTTAAATGCTACTTCGCTATTTAAATTTAGAGAAGAGTTCTAGGGTATTTAAATTCCCTGATACAATTCACTTAGAAATATATTGATAACAAGCATCTACTCTATCAAAAAAAAAAAAAAGAGAAAGAAACAAACTACTTTTCGTTGATTCCCTCCATATCACCTTCTTTATAACATGCAGGCCACAATGATCATCCAGACAATGATAGAATACCGAAGCATTGGACAGCAATAATAATAGAAAAGACAAAGTAGTTACTTTGTCTAAAAGGAAGTAATCAATTCTGAAGCTCATTCAAATTTGTCTTTATAAATTTATAGTGCATTAATTTTATTATATACAAGGGTTTCAAGAATTACCTAATATGGAGAGACCGTATTACTCTTCAGTGAGATAAGTGTTAAATGATAAACTGCTCCACTGCTGACACAATACATAAATATGCAATATCCATCAATCCATAAATCTGAAAAGAGCTGATGTAAAAGCTGTGAATAAGAGCTTTAGAAATAGTCCTTTTACTTCTCCAATGATTAATACTGTGCTATATTACATGAACATAAACATGTCTGTCTCTGCATATACATAACGCAATGCAGATTATAATTCTGCTTGTAGAATACAGAGTGATAAATTTTTACTGAAAAGAACAGGAATGCTTATACAGAAGACAAACATGAATGTTAGCAAGGGTCATTTTTCTATAACTGTGATCAAATGGATCTTTGGGAAGGGATGACCAAAGTTGCTGCTACCAACAACATCAAGATTCTTTACCTTCTCTTCAGCAACCAAATCAGTTGTTTATTATTAAGAGTTCATAACGAATATCAATATTCAGTTATGGAATGCTGTTATCAACCTATTAACCATCAAAAGAAAAATGTTTTAACTTGTTTGGAAAATTCTAAGTTGGTATTAACTCAAGTTAGTACCCAAAATCATGACTCATTTTTTCTCATTTTCCTTTCTTCCTTTCTCCCTCTGGTTCCCCGAAGTGCTTGAACCAGATCCTCCACTGTAACCAAAAAGCAAATAGAGAAAGGGAGAGAAATAATTCAAGTGATGATAATTTTGCCTTCTTCTGGTTCTCAGAGTTACGTTGTTTGTCCCTAGTAGCTAAGGTTTTTAGGCATATTAATCATGCCTGTTCAAATTCATTGCTTAATATGATGAGGTAACAGGTGCTGTGAACAAGGCAAGGACAGCAGATATTGTATATCTATACTTTATCAAAGTCCTTGACAGAGCCTCCTTATCACAAAATTGGTGACATACCAGATACATAAGTCAAAACCAAGGTACATCGTCTCGACTGCCAGGCTGAAAGCGCCAGGCACAACGTCCAGCTGGCAGCCAGTAACAAATGGCTTCCTTTACGGATCTGTTTAATGTCTTGATCAGAAACATGGGGGACTGCACAGAGGGCATCCTCAGCAAGTGTGTGGATGACCACCAAATTATGTTGAGTGGATAATACACTGGAGGGCAGGGCTGCTACTGAGCAGAACCCAGGGAGGCTGGAAAAATGTGATGACAAGAACCTCAAGGTCCAACAAAAGCAAATGCAATCTCATCTAGGACATAGTAACTCCATGCAACAATGCAGCTGGGGACTGACAGGGAAGCAGCTCTGCAGAAAAGAAGCTGGGGGTCCTGGTAGATGCCGAGTTGACCATCAGTAAGAAACACAACCTTTCAACAAACCAACTACATCCCAGGCTGTTAGTAAGACAACAGTTAGCAGGTAGAGGGAACGTTTCCTCTCCCTCTCTATTTGGCACTTATGAGACTGCATCCAGAGTACCATGTCCAGTTTTGGGCTTTGCAGTACAAGACATGCTGGAGTGAGTTCAGTGGAGGGCCATCATGACGGTCAGGGAGGCAACCACCTGGTGGGAGGATGTAAAGAAGACAAATATGAACTCTTCTTGGATGTGCACAACAAACAGAGCAAGAGGTGCAAAGCAACAGACAAAAGTTGGAAGAGTGAAAATCCCCTTCCTCCTCCCAGTCTTTTTTTAATAAGAGTCATCAAATATTGGAACAGTTGCAGACAGATTGTGAAATCTCCATTCTTGAAGGTGAACCGATTCACTTTATCTGTGAGAAGAGGCCAACCCCCAGCTCACCACAACTTCCTTTCAGGTAGTTGTAGAGAGCAATAAGGTCTCCCCTGAGCCTTCTCTTCTCCAGACTAAACAATCCCATTTCCTTTAGCTGCTCCTTATCAGACTTGTGTTCCATTGGAACTCTTCAGATTTCCAGCCCATAAGTATCACTTCTGGCTGTCTTCCCCAAGTACCTTGTGATTTCAGATTAAGTTTTATCCACTTCTGAGAGAGAACAGCCAATCGGAACTTAGGTACCAAACTCTCCCAAGAATTCCCAGGTCTCTAACTTGAAACCAGAGTAATTCCCAAATGAAACCCAGACCCTACAGACTTAAATGAATCCTACACCCTATAAAATGAAAATCCATTTCTAACAACTCTGTTACCACACCTCTCTATATTCTCCTAAATGGTTTCATTTCTTTTCCAGTTTCAAAGACTACCAAAATTAATGCGAAATGACTGAAGTCCAGTAATCCTTTGTATAAGGAAGACACCAAGTCTGAATCTAAGGAATGACCTGACATGAGCTGTGAATATATAAACCACAAGGAAGGAATTTTATAGTAACAAAGAGTGTGAATATCGCAGAAAATAAGAGATTGTTGCCAGAGAAACAGACATAAGGCAAGATGTTGTTGCCATAGCAACTGGATGACATCACAGTTTTCCTATTCAGTGCACTGGGTGATAATGAAGTGGCAGAACAGCAGTTTCTCTATCAGCCTGATCTCCGGAGGTGGGCAGAACCCCAAGTTTGATTGTTTCACACTAAAGACATGTCTAATTAGGAGGTTTACAGGTTTCTTGACACCAGTGTTAGACTCTCACACAAGAACTAGACATTAGAGGATCTAAGGAGAGGCACATTCACTCCGAAACAAAAGAACCCTTTGTCCCTCAGGAGCAAAACATTCTAAAAGAGAATGAGGAGAGTCAAGAAAAAGATGGAAATATGGTCCACCACACAGCACTGTGCCTCTCAGGCATCATCAGGCCACAACTGATCAGCCAGCTGCACAATGAAATTTAGTACAGGATAAAATAAATTAGGTTATAACTCCTGCCAAATTAATGCTTGTTTTTAAGCTTCTACATTTTCCAAGTGTCTCCCTGAACTCTATATACATACTGCAGAACACTTTAAATGACAGTTACTTTAAAGGGTTTTTTTTTTTTTAACCTTGAAAAACATCTATGTTTGATGAATGAGATCCTCTGTATTGGGGGGAGTAAACGGAAAAGAATGGGTGATGTAAATAGAGGAGGAAGAATAAAAAACTTCATTAAAACTACTGATAAAATGTATTAAAAAAATCAATATTTGCATCTCAAATAAACACATCCTCAACTAGGGGCTTAGTTTTGTCTCTATGCAGGACTGAAGAAGTGATTTCATAGCTGTTGCAAAGAAATTCACAATGCGATTTAACATTTGCTCTACAAGAGGCACTATTCAATCTTTAATACAGGCCAAAACCTTCAATCCACCTCAGCCTGGGATATCACTCCTATTTATCAAGTACACAACAATAAGCAAGGTCTGGACTTAACACATTGATAAGTTGAGAGTTTTGTTAAATGAAATGTTTAATTGAGTGGGTGCAACTCTATCTTCTGTGACTACTCTGTAGTACCAGTCTACCTGAGCTAGCTTTAAACTGGGTTGCTTAGACACCAGTAACAAACTAGCTACAGGATCAGCCAACTCAGTACAAGTTGGAAAATCTATCAAGGAGCTGAATAAATACTTAAATATCTTACAGTGAGTTTCTGGCTGCAATACTTACAGTGAGACAGACAGACGAACAGACAGATAAAATACAAACACCCACAACCTAGCTAGCCTGGGGAGAGCTACATTACACTGTGGTCACAGCAATGTCTCCATCATAAATAGGCAAGTAAGAGAGTCCAGGCATGAAAAACTTCTATTTTGACAAGATGAACAAAAGGGAAAGTCTCCTACAAGTGAAAAAGAGTTCCTGGAACAACAAGGAACAAGGTAAAGCTTCCCTAATGCTGACACTATTCCCTATTATTCAGATTGAGATAATACCTGGCATTGTATAAACTTCTGAAATTTTTAATATGTTTGATTTATATAAAATTGTATAAATGCAACTGCATTTGCATAATTTCTTGGTATTTGCAACAGCCAAGACAGAAGAAGGAATGATACAGAAGGAAAAGTAACTGACAAGTTTTGACTTCTGATCTTTGATCTCACAGTTCTGCCTGGTAAGGAAGTAATTATCTGCAGCCAGAATTGAATTTCATTCTCGATCCAAAGGTGACAGTCGTGGTGGATGTGACACGAATATCTAACGAGTAGTCCATCTGTTAAGTTATTGCCTTGTAGCAGAAATACTATCTTGGGGCAAGACCTTTCTAGGATCTGACTGCTCCATGACGAGTATTTGCCATTTCAAGTGTGTAATAGAGGCGGAATTATTATATCCCATATAAAAACACAAACAAGTACTAAAGGGCTTTGCAATATAATAAGTCCAAAGCATCACAACCAAGGCAGTTTCAGTTCAGACAAACTCAGCCCAAATTCACTCAATACACTTTTGTTTTTAAGAACAGAAAATAACAAGTGGTCTTTAAGGAACAAGAAAAGAAGGAACGTTACCCCTATTTGTGCGGTTTCAGTATTTCAAATACAATTTAGGAAGACAAAGTAATAACTTAGCAGAGACATATTACTCTACAGTAGGACTGGCAATAAGCCAGTTATAACCGCAAACTGTTTATCAAATACTCATCTGTAAGTATCAACAAAACATAGTGCGCTAACAGAGATACACAGCTGCAGTAGATGTATTGAGATACGTGTCTTGAGCTGCATTCTTTGCGGTTAAGTTCTGCTAAGGATGGTTTCAGATTGCTCTATACTGCATTTCCTACGGGCCAGAACAAGACGACAGATCTTCAATATTCTATGTCTGTCTGTACAGCTACTGAAATCACTTAATCACATCACAGGTATTTAGCAATAAAGTAAGCTTTTTTTTTTTTCTCTCTTTTTAAGTGTTCTTTGCTGGTACCACAGAGTCATTTTACTGCCAAGAGCTGGGTCCTGACAGCACACATGAGCAAGGAACAATGCAAATACTGAACTCTAAAGGCCATGCTAAATCATTAGCCCTTACACTAATTCTGCTAAGTGTGGCTTTCTATGCAGTAGCAATTTCAGATACAAAAAAATAATTACAAAACAAAGCATATAAATCAATATTGCAAAGCTAAATCAGGTTAGTTTTTAGAAAATCAAATTACTTTTATGTTATTTTATAGCCAGAAACTTTTTCTGATATGTCTGAGAAGTGCCCTGAATAGAAGCTGGACATACACAAGGGCTGGGTTCAAGTTTTCTAGACCACTGACACCCTTTCAAGCAAGAATATCAGAAATGCAGCCATCTCCTGGATAGCGGTCCAGGAGAACACTTTACCTTTTTCATAAATTGACGTCTGAAGGACAACATCATCTAAACACACTCTGTACAAAACAACTGCAAAATTTAAGTCCTTACCTCATTTCTCAAGACAATAGTTCTGTCAATGAAAATCTTCTCATTGCAATTCTGTCATGATCTTTAGACAAAATAGCCCAATTAGTAAAATACAGTCACTGATTTCAATACCTAAAAGATACATAGTATACGCAACTATTTCCATGGGAAACTACGCTGAAGATTATTTTTATGTAAACCCTCATGCATTTTGGACTAAGTAATTTACTAGCTTGTGAAAAGAAAAGAATGAGTAGGGGGAAAGGATTTCCCCAGGACTGAGCAGCAAAGAAGGGGTACAATTAGAGGAAGATTACATAAACATAACTCATCTAGAATAGCATTTGTCCTTGAGATGATGTTTTCACACAGTTCTGAATATCCACTATCACACAAGTTGCTCTGCAAAGTAGGTATTACTATGAAGAAACACAGTGGAAATTATGGTCTATTCTAAATGCCCATGAAACTATACGCAGTCTTTCAGTACTATCAAGAGACTTTTGGCCAGAGCCCTATACAGTTTCTTGAACTGTTTCTGTGAAACAGGCAACACATTGAGCAATTTAGAAAAGATGAAGCCTGGCATTCCCCACCTGCAAGCCATCTGTATCTAATTATCACAACACTAATTAGAATCACTATCAAGAGAGATTGAAGCAACAAAACCTGACTCTTACAGTACACTTTGCTCTTTCGGAAATGGCAAGACAGGCAAGTTACAACGCAGTTCAAATGGATTTGTTTCAGTTACCTCTAACATCGGCTGTATAAGTGGTATTTGCCTTGTGTCATAGCCTGTATAATATATCTAACAAAAATTCAAGATGCCATCTGAAAACAAAAGCTTCAAAAAACAAGTACCCAGTGAACGATATCGTAATTTCTGATACTAATGTGAACTGAAATGAAAACACTCATTTTCTACAAGAAAAAAAAAATCTTTGAAAGTTGGTAAATGAGATATATTTCATGCATGGTAAGATTCGTTCTGAGCACATTAAAACATTGCCCTTTTTGACTGATGAAAAGCAGTAAAATCAAAAAAGCTGTTTCATTTACAGAGTAAGTACAGGTATTAGCATTTCTTTTATAATGTCTTAAAATAGTTCAGATACATGCAAACACATTCAAATACAACCTATAAACAAACATGAATACTTTCTCAATAGACTCACAGGAAAAGCTGAATAATGTTCTGGGACACTCAATCATGTTTCTTTTTGCACAGGTATGAAAGTACTCCATTGGTTACCTCTGAAAAAATCATTGTATGGGATTTCTCTTGCACTCAACACACACAAAAATATTACAATATTTCCTTTCTAATTAAAAGGAAATCTTATCTTCTGACGAGAAGTTAATTTGATTTTTATTAGCTTGTCTAGAAGTAGCAAGTACTTGGGAGTTAATCCTTATATTTTTCTAAAAGGCGTCTGGTACTTCTAGGAATAAGAAAGGTGACCCAGCTAGAATGCATCAAGATATTCCTAATAACCTGATTCATCCCAATTTATAAGAAAATCAACCGACAACACATAGTAATATTAAGCAATTATTCACTAGAAGAGATGAGAAAGACTTAGTTGGGCCTTTTAAATTTCTAGTGTCAATTTTTTTTACTTCTATATTTTATTTTTTTACAGAAAAAAACCCATAATATATTTACATTGTACTTTTGCTAAATAAATTAGTATTTTTAGGATATTTGATTTTTCTGTAAACTTTTATCACTGTAAATATCTGACATAAGAAGTAACATACAAGTTTTACCTTGTGGCTAAAGCAATGGACAGGGACTTTTTAAGATCCCAATTATCATTTCAAATGGTAACTTGACTGAGCTTCACTTGTATATGCACATCCAGCAATGCCTATGTCCCAATCCCATGCCTGTTGAGAAGACAGGTCAATAATGCTACCGTTCTAAGCACGCTTCTCAGATTTATCCTTAATAGACAGCCTGGCTCAGAGCTTCTCTCATTTGGACCATGTGACAAGCAATATAAAACTGAAAATTGAACTACATATTTATGTCTAAGATACTATAAACTGAAGAAAACAAGAGTTCAAGTGCCATATTCTTCTTGCTGACACTCCACTTTTTAGCGAAGTCCTAAGGAACCTCTGTAGTCACACAGGCAGGCTTTTGTTTGGAACATCAAAATCCTAAAGTAAAACTTACCAAACTTGAGCAGATGCCATACTGAAATAGTGAGAAGAACCACCGTAACCAGTCTTGCTCTTTATGGAATGTGTTTTTTCTCTGTCACACGAGCCTTTCTGACTTGAACAGACCTCCTCCTCCTCCTATGACTGACCACAACATCCTGTAGCTATAATTATTATGAATGCATTTGACACCATTTCCGTGTCTTATTAAGACTCTTTCCACCATTTGATTGCTACTGATACAATACTAATGAAGTATAATAAAATGCGACATACAAACCGAGCTGCTATGCACCAAAACCCCAATGAATAGAAGTATGATATTGCTTACATACATAGTTCTTACAAACACAGTTGTACCAAAATGTACTCTGCATTTTAACAATTACAACCGAACAGAGTCAAGTAAACTTATCTCATTAACTTTTCAGGTTATAGATGTATCAATCAGTTCAAGCTGAATATGGAATCTCTAAATAAGCATTTAGTGTCTGGGAACATCACATGAACAGCCAGCTAATAGGAAATCTAAAATGATATCCAAATCCCAAAGGCAAATCCAGAAATGGTTATCAATTCTGTAGTCCAAAAATAAATCAGTGATGTGCAACCCAGTGGTGACCCTGACAGTCTCTTACATGAAGGGTAGATACAACAGTTAAGCCAAACAGAATTATATATGGAGGCAAATAGGCAGTCCAATTATCTTGAATATTCAGCTTTCTCCCCACTGTCATGTGACCTATGATCATTATCAGTGTTATACTGATGTCCTAGTACTGTAAATATTACCAAGAGTGAAAAAGGATTAGAAGTCAAAGGTGAAATTAATAGTTTTTAGTTATTATTAAAAAAAAACAACCCACTATACACAAAAAGCCCCTTGCACTATTTAAAGCATGCATTATTTAAAATATCCACTTCACTAAATCTTATTGGAATATAGGATGTGTTGTGGCCTCACAGTATCTCGAAGACTGTTTTACTTCCCAGATGAATAACAAAAATAAAAATTAACCAAATACGAGTATTATAGTTCTGTTCTTCCCCTCCCCTCCTTCCTTCCCCTCTTCTTGACATGAGCAATGAGGACACAAGGGTCACTTTTGGGTACTTTGGCAAAGCTACCAAACTGGTTCCCCAGTTGTTAGAAACTGTCCAACCTGGAACAAAAAGCCTCTCATCTAGTATAAAACGTTCCAATGTAAAGTGTACTTCCACAGGTGGGCACAATTACTTCTCAGAAGCAACAAAAGACTCCGCTGCATGAATGTTGTTCTTTCCATGAACAACACGGAAAAATAAATCATTACTTGAATGCTCTCTTTCCTAAAGGGGAAGCAAAGCACACCCAGTGAAGGTCATTTTTCACTTTCTCATTTGATTTACCACACAATTAATCAAAACGTAAGGTCTGATTATAGTTCTGGGTTCCTTATGGCCTTATTATTAAAATAGAACTGAAACATTAAATAGACTTACCATATTAATTTTTAACAATTGTTGAACTTCATGAGGCAGAGCCATGTACCACGCTTAATAAAGCGCCAGCCAAACCTCTGACCTCATTACACACTGACTGAAGTTAATTCCAGAGAACTGGTCAAAGACAACAGGCAAATTTTCATTTAACTCAGGAAAAAAAAAACCCTGGTTTTCTGTTATATGTTCTTAATATGTCTCCATTGCTTTCCAAGCTTAAATACTTTTAGTCTTCAATGCTTAGAACAGGAAGTTCTAAAAAAAGTTCTTAAAAGTCACCTTTTAAGGCTTTTTTTCCTTTCCAAAAGGCAGGTTTTTGGACTTGATTGCTATAAATTAAATTCATATAAATTAAACTTGCAGTAAAAGGATGGTTGAATCTGTCAATGAAGTCAGAGCTTGTAGATGTTGCAATATGATTCACTTAAATTTTCCTTTGCAACCAGCAGTACACACTAAAGGGAATCTGAAAAGGGAAGGAAGCAGCTGTATATTCTTGCATGCAGGAGACAGGTAAGGATATCCAAATCTGACCACCATATTTCTCAGTGTGCTTACTTCTTTTAGAGGAATAACAAAGCAATGACAATAGCTTTTGTAAGCAATGAGGGCACTAGGCAATTCTTAGCCGTTTGGGGTTCCTGCACTTACAATCTTTAGATAACACTCTTCCTTCCACTTGTGGTATAAAAACCTAGCTCCCTAATCTAAATTTTTTTCCTGTGTTTTTATCTTGCTTCTTTCACAAGCACAAAATCTGTTACTACTGTGCTTCTTGCTGCTCTCATCGTGATCATCCGTTTCCTTCACACATCCTCCATCATACATTTTTGTCTTCTACCCAATAAATCATTCTGGTACACACCTGGATCATGCTATCAAATGGTATATAGCAATGAAGCCGAAAGAGAAGCTCGTTCATTCATACATTAAGCCACTTGACCATTTGCCAGATTCCTGCTACACAGCTTATGCCAAGCATGAAGAACCTAGAAGCTTTCCCAGGCTGTGTTACATATCCTGAGGAGAACCAGCTCAGAAGTTGAATTAGCAGTTGAAAAGTGCTACTGAAATCATTGGTGTGGCTTAGTGTATTAATAGGCCTCACTTTACAGACACATTTGTAGAAATATGGTCCAAACATTAAAGCAGCTACAACTACAATATCGATTTTGATAGAAGTTACAATATTTTTCTCAGTTGACAGATGCTACTGAATCTCAGGTTCAAAATACTTCATGTAATTTGAACAATCTCACTTCAGTATGATTAAATAGTTAGAAAAGTAACCTAACAGCAAGAACACAATTCTAAAACTTGTGAAACATTCTTCAAATACACTTGGAAAATTGATTTATCTGTTTAGCTCTCTGTAAAAAGGAGATGATAGTATTTCCTCCCATATAGGGGTACTGAGCACTTAAATAGAGCAGACCCTTATGAAACAAGTATAGGCCATAGGAGTGTCACATCTAGAACACAAACACTATGCAAGTTCACCTGAAAAGTCACATTATCAAAGGCTATAATGCATTGTTAGTGATCAGAAGTTAAATATCTTGAATACAGTTTAATGCATATGGTTATAAGCAGGTTTCAATGTTTTCTAAAAAGATAAATGGTTGATAGGGATAGAAATGTTCAGGTTAAAGATAAGTTAACATTCTAAAAGAAAAAGGACACAGGCAACCAAAATTTCAGTAAGACTTATGTTTCATTAGCATAGCACAGCAACAAGGCAACAAACACTCCATTGAATACAATGTGTTTGTTCCTTGGTATATGTTTTCTTGAGCCTCTTAAATTGCCAGGCTGAATATACGGTGTTAAGGATTCCTTATTAAAAGTTAGATGCAGCCAAGCATAAAACCCATTCAGAATAGCTTTTAGACAGCAGAGTGTAGTTCTTAAAGAGATGTTTTGCATAGGATGCTTTTTGGATTACTGGGTTGCATTACTCTTGCTCATAATAAATTAAAAAAGAAAAAAAAAATTGGTCCTAGATTTATAAACTACAGCAAGAAACTATGACCAGTATCTATACAACCTACCTGTGAAAAGCAGAGGTTTTATTGTTCGGGTTTTTTTTAAACACCAGAGTTGTTTATATAATCATAAAACTTTCCCTTATAACAACATCTGATACAACTTCACTTAGATACAAAATATGTCCTTTGTAGTAATTTTCTCCAGAAACTAGTATTGTTCAGAGGTTCCCAATACCTACAGCCTAAGAGTCCCCCATATGGATAAAAACCTCACAGGAACTCTGAACTCTCAAGTGCTGAACTCTTCACAGATGGGAGTATATCTGAAACAGAGCTGTGCCTTATTGCAGAGCATCGGAAGCAAACCCCTATTTCTAGATTTCATCTTAAATTTTCTTATATTAAAGGAGGGAGGGAAGAGAGGGGAAAAAAAGAGCATCACTGTAGTTACCAAACATAGCTTCCATTACAATATAATGCAGTCATATCCATACAGTGTTAAGATACATTCATGATTCATAAAACAAACAGGAGTTGGGTTTTTTGTGGTTGGTTTTTTTTGTTGTTTTGTTTTTTTTTTTTTTTTTTTTTTTTTTTTTTTTTTTTTTTTTTTTTTTTTTCAAACAAACNAAACATGGTATGTATGAGACTGATGCAAAAAAAATTTAAATCTGCTGGGACAGACTATAAAGTACTTACATAACTGCTAACAGACACTGTAAAAGGTTTTGCTTTCAATGAAGTTATCTGCATGGCTCAACTTCACCCATATCTTAATTTTACAAATTTTCCACTTCTTCCAGGCAAAATTTCTGAGAAATATAACTTGCTTAATAATACTTTTTTCTATAGGTTAAAAACTCTTTACAACTAAGATCACAATTGATCTAAAAAACTTTTAAGAAACTCTAAAACTTGCTTTCACAATTCTTTCATGTAACCTGACAAGGATTCTCTCACATATGTTGAGTGAATGACTTCTACACCTTTCAGGGCTGGTGAACCCAATGCTACCCAGTGCAGAAAACTGGGATTAGGACCACAACTAGGGGTTGGTATGATGAGTCATGCAGTCACCTACTTGAATTTCATATATCATTTGCATAAACCTCACCTAGTCTGTCCTCATTGTGAATTGCTTACAAAAAAATTTTTTTTGACATTTTCAGTGACTTTTAGCAAAAGCCAGGCATACCTAGATCAAAGAACAAACCTGATTCTGAACATGCCTCCAGGTATGGTTGTATTAAACAAAAAGAAGAACTGCAGCATCTGAATACTAATTACACATAATAATAGTACCAATACACCTAAGGTCTGAACCAAGTTTTTTTTTATACTAAATTATTGTGGAAGGATGGAATAAATAAAGAATTCTATGAAGAGATGGATGTGGAAGGAAACCAAGCATGACAAAGATAAATTATATAGGTTTGGGGGTTTTTTAAACACTTGTAGATAAATTGTATTGCTATACTTCAACATGTAACTAGAGCACAAAGAAAAACTTTGTTTCTATGAACATTTATCAGATACCAGGTGTGCTCCAACAAATGACTCAATTACATAAAAAAATTCAGTTGTGTGAGTAAAGCTACAAATCCTGCTGTGTGTTATTTAGAAAATACATTATTTTTGGGAAAGAACACCTATGGCACCAAAGCTTGCTCTCTAAATGAAACTCAAACCAGCCAAACTGTAATGTGTTAATAAATTATATACTATGTTTTGACAATTCAAAGTTTATTCAACTGTATCTATATAAACTTGTGGGCTTCAATTCCATACTGGCACATCTTTCCTTTGATGATAAGGCTTTGATTGAAATCTCTTATGACAACTACCATTTCTGTCAAGTTTAGATGATATTCAAATTAAATAATGTTTTCAAGGAGGAACAAGGAAAACAGAAGAAATAAATTTATTTTTGTAGAAACAGATGGAGAAAATGCAGAACATCGTTATATCTCATGAAACTGCTGCCTATGTAAGAAGTAAAGCACAATTTATTATGTATTCATTTTGCCCATCTGCTAAGTTCATCATTAAGACAAAGAATAAAGTTAATTTCCTTCCCTCCCCAGCTAAGCAGTGCAATTATGGGTTTAGAATACAGCTACTGACACAACGAACTTTTTCCTATTATAGTATTTATTCCAAGTATTTTCTTGTTAAATGGCTCTCAAGGCTTTCTTCCTCTCTTTTGTCTTCTGGTCTGACCAACTTCTCTTCCGTATTTTCACTCACTCTCTCACATGCACCCAAATACTCTATCTAGCTGTGCAAAAGCAGTGTCATCATGTAAGCTTGAGAGAGCTTTTGAGCATATTCTTCAAAAACGTGATGCTATTGGCCTTTTAACCTTCTTTACAAGGTTAGCAATGCTGTAATTATGAGAAGTTGTAGGCTAAAGATATATTTTACACAAGAAAATGCAGTTAGAATATCTAACAGACCAAAAATCAGGCTTGAAACAAGACAAACTAAGAGAGCTATGACAAGACTGAACTAGGAAACTGAGCATGCTCAACCACTGGATTAACCTTTATTGCTTTAATACTGCAGTGAATATAAACTAAACACATTCTTTAATTTAAAGCAATCATAGTCAAGCTTACTTTGATATTGCAGAAAGAGCAACTTGAAAAAGCAAATGTTTTCTCCCTGAAAAAGCCTTTCACCTGTAGTGCAGCTGTTTACAAGTTCTGGAGAACTTATATGTATATAAAAATTGGTTTAAAGAAAAGAGAACTATACAAAAAACTGCTTGTTTAGAGCTGATCTTTTAGTTGAGAAGAATAAATGTTTTTCTACATATTAAATGTACAAGAAGTTGTTTTAAATGATCATTTATCATTGGAATTGATAGTTCTATTAACTACCATCTTCATATTAAAATTTTTCCTGGAATCATGCTTGGAAAAATATTTCTTTAAGACTTAAGGCTTATGTACTACATGATAATAATTATACACATTAGAAGCATATTACTTTTCAAAAAATTTTTAAAAAACTGTGTATGTTTTGAGATTTTTAATTGAGCATGTATTGTAAGTAGGGCTTTCTTTCTTCTCTTATCCTGTTTTCCATGTAGTATATACATGTATATACACATGTAGTATACAGATTCCAATTTCCAGGGTTCAATACCATTCAGGGCAATTTTTTCCAATTGTATTTCTAGTCACATAAGAATATCTAATGCGATGGAAAACAAAAACATTATGACTATTAAAACCACAAACAGACCAATGTGGGGTTTTTCTCCCTCCTCCTTTTTTCTTTTTAAGGAACAGTGTATTATTCTGTAAAATATTACTGAGGTTAATACCAACCGTGAAATATGCTGACTCAGTAAGTAAAGACTTGATAATGCCCTTGTTATTTACTAAGGATTTGTTTAACATGGAACAGTCAGTGTTATGAACTATCAAAAGCCTTGACAGCACTTAGTACCACTCCACATACATTCTCCCAGTACACCCAAGAATGTCTACCTGCAAGATTCCTTGCTGCAGACAGAAAGTATGTGCCAAAGATAGCTGGCAGAATAACTAGAACGTTGCATTTCATTTTCTAGCTTAGTGCACTCAAAATTATCTATGCTGACAAGCTCCAAGGTTCTGAATAACTTCTGTGATCAGGGATGACCTGAGTAGAGCTTAGAAGAGACACAGGGGAAAATGAATCTGTCACAAGATCACTTCGCAGATATAGTCTGAAACTGCCTTGGACCTATATGAAGTATGCTTGCTGACTGTAGCTGCAAAGAGTAACTCTAGGATGCAAGAACTGTTCTAGAAAACTAGACTTGTTTCTCAAATTACCTGATCGTCCTCACTATATCACTGTCATGGAGCTGAGAGGTTGTAAATAATCACAGAATTGTTTAGGTTGGATAAATAACAAATAATAATGAATCTCCCCCACAATGTGGAAAGCCTAAGGCTCAGGCATAACAGTTAAGGTGAGAACCAGAACCTTATCTTCTCTAACACTTTAAGTATAAGGAGCTAGAATACTACTACATATAGCCAAGATTCTAACTTGACTATTGCTGGGTTAGAATGGTAACATTTCATTGGATTCAGAAGTTACCCTCTAATAATGTACTTTATTTTAAATTAACTTTAAAAGTTATTTCTAATGAAACCTGAAGATAGAATGGTAATCATAACATCATCTCAATCTGGCTTTACACAGAGCATTCCAAAAGTTACACAGAAATTACATCACTATCGATGATCGGTATCAAGCCAAAAATCGATGTGATCTGGTCCTATCCACATTTTTTTCTCCCTTTTTAATTACTGCAGTAGTATTACTACACATAGAACATAGGAATACCAAAACCACACATACCTTGGTATCAAAGCCCAAGAACACATTTCAAAGCTATTAACAATATGGTTGCTGATATTCAAATTCTTGGGCCTTGCTCACATTATATCTCATCTTCATCTGTATGACGATCATTTATGAGATATAGGAGAGCTGTAATTAGCCTCATCATCACAACCCTATTTTTGGTAGTAGAAGCATAGAGCAAGCAGCTTTTGTCAGCACAGTTATGTTAGGCACAAATTATACCTCAGATGCCATAGCTGTATTTGTAGAAGCTTCTTTTGGACACCAAGCCAGACCATCCAGCTTCTCAGTAATCCTGTTTTGAAAGTCACCCTGACATTAAAAGCTTCATCTTTGACAATTCAGACTTCAGTGCTACTGACAGGCATTACATATGCTATTGCACTAACTCCCTGTGCAAATTCTCCAACAATAAAGACTGTAAATGAAAAACTAGTTGCAACAAAGTGATTAGAAGGTCTACTTCCACCAAACAAAACCCCAACAAAAACAATTCACGAAAAGCCCAACACAAAACAAACATACTAGAAGCACTTTATACTCTCAGGATAACGGGCTCCATATGGCTAAAACAACAAGAATGCCAGTCTTCATAAATCAAGGAAACAGCTCAACACAATTCAAGTATACTGTTACTGACAAAAAAGGTTCACATTAAGTCATTTTCAGCAGAAGTTCCGATTAATATATGCTAGCCACAAAGTTTCCTAATTGTAATCAACATGCACACTACATCAGTTCAGCTCAGATGCGTTCTTTGTTCAGCCTTCTTGCTGTTCTGACAGAATGCCTTCAAAAAAAGAACTTGAATCAAGACAATTATAAATTGTGCTAAACGCTCTTTTCCTCAGTACTTAACATGTATCTCTAATCTATAAAGTTATTACAGATGTAAGAGTAGCAGTAATCACATTAAACTACAAAAATTATATTCACAAAAGCAAGAAAATTCACAACTAAGGCTGACATTGTCAATTCATTCTATCCATCCTAGATACTACAGTTTTCAAGGTCTGTCAAATTACCCACTGTCTGAAGAATCAAGCTGCATCATGGGATCCAATAGAGACTGAGAACAATCTCAGTTTGGAGTCCTTACTCTCTGAACTGTACTTGAAATTATATCAATCAGTAGTTGCTCAGGTGACACTAAGACTTGCTTTTCAGTGAATTGCTTTTCTATTCACAGTATCCAAAGCAGCCTTACGCACAAATAGCAGTTTTAAATTCTGATCACGTGCATTAGCTGTGACTCCATGTCTACTGTGCATCTCATACACTTACTCCATGTTGTTATCTAGTACAGGCAGTACTGGGTATCCCACTCACTGTTTAGAACTGACCAGCATCCTTAGAATTCTATAAGACAAACATTGTTACTCTGACTTACAGTAATTTTAAGAACCCTTATTACAATCATCATCTTTTTTCCATGGAGAATGGCATTTTACATGCAACTTGATGACACTCAGATTTTTCCGAATATATTTAAAGCCATGGAAGACTGAAGCAAGCAATAAACTTTGGCCAGGATGCAGCACTCCAGTGTATTCATCTATTTATGAAATATCAGTTATACACTTAAAGGACAAATGAAAAACTTGAAAAAATAATCAGAAGATCCTCAGGTCTATGTCATACCCATTAAATGTTTAGGCAGAAAAAGCGTTTTGACATCTAAAAGAAAGACTGAATCTACCCTCATGGTTTCCCTGATTTGTTTGTAGTGTTCCATCATACTGATCAAAGCGAGTTAAAAAATAAAACTCTGATCAAGATTGAAGTTATTTGACAGGATTGCTTGCATCAAAGTGAAAAGAATAAAGCAGGCAAAAGCCAGGTGAGGCTAGAACCTGTAGACCCAGGCCGTGGTCTTACAGTTCTAAACACCTGTTTCAGCTATTGAATGCTTGAAGCTGGGGAAAAAACGGTAAGAAAGAATATACATATGTAAATAGGAAGGCAATATAAACATGTCTTTCATTTGTCAAAATGTGTGTGGAGAAAAGCTATTCAGTAATAGGATCACCTTGTTTACATGAAAGTGCTGCATGAGTTTATTGATTAAACTGTTAAATATGAGATTGGCATAAGCTATAATAAATTTGAAAAGCAAGATTACTACTTCAAACAGGTAAAGTGTCCAGGCACTCGTTCACTACTTAATAAAATTTCTATGCAATACACATACAAGCCAGCATCTCTGGATTTCATTGAACTTCAACAGGGAGCCTGAAAGAATGGAATCCCACAGTCCTCATTACCTAAAGGTAGCTCAGCTATCAGACAGAAAAATTGTTATCAACAGGGTAATTGTTTGAATAATTATGCCCACATTCCATGGCAAAACAGGATCATAGCATCATAGAACGTTTTGGGTTGGAAGGGGCCTCAAAGATCATCTTAGTTCGAACGCCCCTGCCATGGGCAGGGACACCCTACACTAGACCAGATTGCCCAAAACTCCATCCAGCCTGGCCTTGAACACTGCCAGGGATGGGGCATCCACAACTTCTCTGGGCAACCTGTTCCAGTGCCTCACCACACTCACCGTAAAGAATTTCTTTCCAATATCTAAACTAAATCTCCTCTCTCGTAGTTTAAACCCATTCCCCCTTGTCCTATCACTACACTCCCTGATAAACAGGATGCAAAATAAAAATCTCCTTTGAGAAACTTGCTGTAAAACAAGATGTCCTGGAACCAAAAGGCTTAGATTTTAACATAATTTGGGATTACAGAGTCTAAAATCTCTTCTTTAGTGAAGGCCAAACAGAATTTCCCAAGTCACAAGAATTCATCTTCACTGTATTAGCATATACTACAATTTAAAACTATTTCTGGTAAGTTCATAAGAAGTAATTGCAGTTTTTCTGTCACTTGGCATCTTTGCACCACGTTCATGCCTAGCAGATCTTAGCCGTTCCCATCACACAATTGAGATAAAGTGGGACTTACTCATCACCCTGCAGGAATCAAGAATTCTGTAATAGATGAAAACCAACCATACAATTTAAAGATCATTTCTAAACAAAAGGATTAGTACAAGTGTTAAAAATACTTTAAGCCTCCCATAAAAATAATTTTTCCCAATATGGCAGATAATAATTGGTATAATACTTTTACAGTGATGCAATATATTCGTACAGTCACTATCGGAGTTAAAAAGTTCAGATTTGAGGATATCATGCATTACATGAGATTAAAATGTAACATAGTAAGAGTGCATAGTTATGCAAGCAATACTATTGCGCTGTATTATTTAGCTACACATACATGTACGCACACAAAACAGTTATCCCTATTAAAAAAGTTATCTGGAAAATAGATTAGCTAGAACATAACCATGTCTGAAATATTTTTTTAAATCAGTATCACCATATATCCTAAACACTACATACTTCAAATGACCTATGCATTAATGAACCTGGACCAGAAATCTACTTGATACTGAATGCATTGCATTATTTTAATGTGCTGTCACAATGTCTCACATACAGAGAATAGTAACACTCATCTTTACCAAGAGATGAGCAATAGGCCTTCTCCTGCAGGTGATATTTCTGAGCCTCAGCTATACAAGCCAGCATGCAAAATTAGTAAGTTTTCATTAATTTTCTTCTTTAAACACCAAACATAAGCAGTAAAGCAAGATGTTTTCAGAAAGGAAACTGTCTCTGAAGATTTTGAATCACACTGAATTCAATAGCACGATCAGCAGCACTGGGTCACTCTTAAGCAATAGGTTGACACAGATTAGCTGGGTCACAAGACAAAGGTGCTGCTATCAGCACAGATTCCAGTACAAATGTCTTGACAAAGATCTTCATTCTTTCTCACAAGTTTCCTTCATTACACAGGAAGACACAGAAGGACTTGCATTACGCTGAGAATTGCACCCACTCAAAAGCTAATTTCAGAACAGATCAACAATAATAAAAAGGTATGCCAAGCACTGTTTTATTTCAAACCAGCAGCAACATTACTTCTAGAATAGTTAAACACAAATGTTTATTCAGTTTTAGAAACATTCACCAAAACGAGATACTCAATGAAAACTCACAAGCTATGGAAGCCACATAGCAAGGAAACAGCACAACTTTTTCAGTAAATCAACCTAAAATGAGGTCCCAGGTGCAAGATGGCCTCATAACCTCAAGGATAACAATAATCCCATAAACTGGAGAATATGCTGCCTGTAAGTGCAACAGTTTGAGTTAATGGGTAGCCTAACTGCAGCAATATTATAAAAATTGGTTCAAATTAACAATATTTCAGTAATTTGGAGGTCAAGGGTTGTATATTTATTGTATAAAAAAGTATGAATAATTTATAGACTGAAGCACAGTTCTCTCTCATTTACCAGCGAAACAGCCTAAGAATTTTATTCAAACTACTTAAGTGAAGGAGATCTTATCCATCCCAATTGCCAAGGAGGAAAGCCAACAATATTCACAAGTCAAGTAATCAATTCCAGCACATGAATGATTCTAAATGGAGACTGACAGGCGACACTAGTTTAGATTAACCCTTCAACAAAGCTTAAAGGTCATTAAATATGCTGCTGACAAAGTCTGGAGAAAATGTCAAATTCAAAATGTCCAGATAACAGATATGAAAGAATGAATGTGCTGAACTAAATGATAAAAAGATCCTTCCTAGAAAAACCTGAAAAATATATTCTGTTCCTCTCAAGACTAACCAGGAACAGCAACTAGCTTGCTAAAATACATCAAAGAGCTGAGATTATTATGACAAACTGACATGTCTGTGGAACAGCTGCTAGACAATTAATCTAAAGTGGCAGGCAAAGGAAGAGAACAGTCTTGAAATTCCAATTAGGGATCTGGTATGAAAAAAAAGGGGATGAAAGTGTATTTCATCTCTTGTTTTCCATTTGTCCTCATTTTCTTATTTAAACCTCACACCTCATGAGTAACAGAGACACAGCTTTTATTATTAGAATCAAGAGTAACACAGAAAACAACAGTACAGTACCATGAGCAAGAGCTTCCTAATCAAAACTATTTTCCATCTGTGGAAGCTGACAGCTAATAGAGGTTTCTGGAAGATCACACCGTTCACATAGGATACTAGCAATTCTATCTCAACAGTCTTCACAATCAAGAACATTCAGATCTGAATTTCTACAAAAAGTGATATCCTCAAACATCCACCAGAATACTAATTCTGCCTGAGGCAAAAGCAACAGAAAACAAAAACTGCAGCTCAAAGGTTAATGGCCAGCAGCATCCTACCAAAATGAAGTGTCATCAAAAAATGCAAGTTAACACAGCTGTACCCATACAGTAAGAATCTACCATTTAGCGCAGCAGATGCATCAAGTGTTTTCAAAGTGCACTCCATTACTCATTTGCTTTCAAAATAACCTATGTTACTTTACCCAGGCTTCCACTGTGCACATTTAGAAAATCAGTCTGAAATACAAAATAGAAGCACGCCTTCACTTTTTCAAAAGTTAAAAAAACGGTTTTGTACTTTTAAATTATATTACATATTTTCTCGATGCATCTTATTGTAGAACAATTAAAAACTTACCTGTGGCTAATACAAAACATTAATCATAGTATCCTTTTTCAAGTTACTAAGTAATCCAAATGGCATTTGTACACACAAAATTTCATCACGAGGAAAAAAAGTTTTATCGAGGAAAGAATACCAAGATATTAATGAAAATTAAACAGACAACCCATGCATGAATAAAGTAAACCTGTATCTTCTCTTCCTTTAAGTATTTCCTCAAAGATAACCCAGCTATTCAGCATTGAAAGTAACAATTTAAAGTGTTAAAAACTGACATTTGCATCAACTCTTGTGGATACCCTAATTCTCAGGCATGCTTGGACAGGACAGATGACAGGATGCAGTGGCTACATGAGCACACCCTCCAACTCATCCTTAAAAAACAACACTAATATCAGTGCAGCAAGAGTTCATTAAAATAGGTTACTTATTCAAGGATAGACACGAAGTATCAGTAGCCTGGAACAGAACTAATGCAAAATTCATTACAATTTTGTGAAAATATTTAGCGAACACATTTCTCAAACTGTTCTATGGCTTTATAAATTGAAACAGATTTATGGAAGGTTCTGCTAGAATACTGATGAATACAAAATGAACATTACTTTGTGGCTCATTTCTCGATACTGAAGTTTTCCCCACAAAGCAAACCACTTTTTTTAAATGACCCCTGAAAAAATTAGCTACTTTTCAGGTATCAGTAAACAAATGTGGTCATGTCATTTCAAGTTACTGGTTTCTGCAGCAGATCTCCAGGAGCTTTTTCACTATAGACCTAATAGCTGCAGTTTCTTTCTTGTTCCTTCAAGTACAATCACATTATTTTTTGGAGTTGGAAATCAATCAATTCATCTTTGAGATTAAAACAGTTTGCCTACATTATTTTTGCACTAGTGATGGTAACCCATTAAAAACAGGCTTTTCTATAGAGCAAGAAGGCTTACAGTTTTTGTTTCCAGCAAATAACAATACAGCTGAGAGCAACATTTTTCACCTCTTTTTGTTCCATGGGCAGGAGCTTTCCCTTACTACTTTTATTCGCTCATGTTTTCCTATAAGCCACTTGGTTTTGCTGACAAGTATGTCCCCTCCCCTAATGAAAAGATGTGCAATCTATTGTTCACTCAAGCCATTTTGTTTCCAACAATGACAAAATGTCTACTTTATGTCATGTTCTACTGCATGACTAATGAGAATGCAACATTTGAGCTGCACATCTGTATTCTCAGAAGCCTCAAATTAGCACCTTTTTAAAATAACAATAATCCTATTAGCATAATTTATTTGCTGAATAATAACATGCTCAAGTAAATTTAAATGGTTTAAATTATAGACTTTTACAGATCATTAAAACTATTAAAGAGATCACACTAGCCCATTCTTGATCAAAAATTACAACATGTTAGTCACCCTTTGTATGGTGTGAATACAGTCCCAAATAACCTGATTTAATTGTTTCCAATTTGCTCTCTTCTACTGCTTTTCAGTTTTGTGATCGCCACATAATTCTATCTGTCCAAATAATGAACGTTCTATACGTAGTAGCTGATATTAAAGAACTACACAGACATTTTTGTTGTAATAAAATCTGTTGTAGACATTCGCAAAAAGCTTTGGCAATTACAGCCTGGTAACAGAGTCTGAAGGTGTAATAACTGATTTTGAAAAAAATTACACTGATGACAAACATCACTGAAACTGATATTTAAGTTAAATAACTCAAATACTTTTAGTTAGATGTTCACATCCTTTAAACAAACCACGCTAAGTGCTTTCCTGAAGCCTGCAAAGTGGCAAACACAAACATTAACTCTGTTTCTGTTGAATTAGAACCTCTTAGAGTATGTGCTGTAAACCATCATTGCTCCTACATTTTCTTCTTTTATTCTATTTCCTTGTCTCCATATAAGCCACATACATATATTTTATCTTCTAAATTTCTACTTTCCCTACCCTACGTGTACCACATACCCCCAATCCCTACACTCCCAAGCAAGGTCCTACAGAGCCTTGCAACCCTGTGATACTTTCCTCTTCCTCCTCCCCGAACACAGGCAGCCCCACAGCACTGCTTGTAACTGTTCCCTTCTTCACCAGCTCAACACCCACCTCTATCCTTTGCCTTTCCTGCCCTTAAGATGCTTCTGCAGCTGAGCAGAGATAAACAGGAATTCCTCCTCAGAAGACCTTCGGTGATCCCTCATCTTCTTCTAGACCAGAAGTTTCTAAAAAATGAGGCTGAAGTAAGGCCACCCCAAGACTACAAGGTTGTTTCTCCTCCCTCACTTCATAGTCACTAAGCTAAAGTATATTCTCCTCTCAAATTTTTTCTACAGCAGCCCCTCCAAAAAAGAGCGACTACACAGCAGACGACACAACGCGACACTCACAAGAAAGCCAGAGATTTTCACACCGCTTCCTCAGAACAGCCGCAGGTCCCACCGGCCTTCCCTCCCGAAGGGCGCGCAAGAGAGCAGGCGCGAGGGCGCACCCTCTCCCTGTCCTCAGGCGGGAACGACCGGAAGGGGAGCCCCTCCCTCTCCCCTCAGGCGAGAGCAGCTGTGAGGATGTCTTTTACTTCAGGACGGCACGGCAGGGACGGCGACCTTTCTCTCTCACCGCGGACTGTAAAGTGGCTTTTCCGATAGAACTGCTGGGAGCATCGGTACAGCCCGACGTCAGCCGGAGCTTCGCCTTTTCAGGTACTTCCCTCAGGCTCGCCGAAGCCACGCTTCCCAAAATGGAGGATGGCCAGCGCGAGACCTAGCCGCTCCTCACGCTTTCCCGCCCAGCTCGGGCGGGGCCCTGGTGACTGGTAAGGGAAGAATACATCAGCTGCTGTTAGTCGGTCATTACTTGTAAGGATCCTATTTTACCATTTTCTTTCTTTAAAAGTAAGTGCAGCAGTACGTGTGGTGGGGTCTTTCTTTTCCCTGGGTGTGTTCTGGTCTTCTGTTGTTTGACAGGGTGAACAGGAGTTAGGGCATGTTCAAAGCTTGATGTCTTCCATGGCGTGGTGGTTGGTGTTTTGGCTTGCCTAGCTGGAGCAGTTGTAATGACCTTGGACAGAGCAGCCTTAAAGAAAGGCTGAAAAGTCCCTTGGTTTGTTCAGTCTAGAGAAGAGGAGACTGAGGGGAGACCTCATCATGGCCTACAACTAATTCACGAGAGGGAGTGAAGGGGCACGTGCTCATCTCCTCTCTCAGGTGACCAGTGATAGAACCCGAGGGTTATTTGTTGGGTTTTTTGCATTGCAATAGCTACTACCTCATTTAGTTCGGTCAGTGATTCTGGCAACAACGTAATCTACTGAATAGTTAAAAATCTTGGCTTTTCCCCCTTTCTGTAAGTTAAGCAAAAGTTCTATGCTGACAAAATCATAAATGTAAACATAGTGTAACATAATACAAATAGTTATTTTACTTTTTATTTGTGTAGTGGTTCAGATAAAAACCTTATGAATGTGCTTTCCTTCAATTGGAAAAAAGACAGAAATAGTGTATTCATATACACTTCACAGTCCTATAGAATCACTAAATAGAGAAAAAAGCTAACCTAGGTCCCCTAGAGGCTATAGCAAAGTGACTTAATTTTGAATATTTTTTCAGTACTCAAATTACTCCTTCCAAGGGGCTGGTTGGAAAAAAACATTATGAGGCATCAGCACTATGTGTGCTTGGTATTGTCAGTGTACTGATTCACTAGCAACTGTTAAGTTGTGTTGTACATGTTTGCAGTTAGCAAACACAGCTACATTGACTACGCTAGCAGCACTGGCTCATGTGGGAGACACTTGCTCAGCTTCATGTACCGTTCTTACACCCTTGCCTCTTCATGTTGTAGATGGGGAATGTGGCCTTTTCATCGTGGGTCAGGTATTGCCTGTAATAATGTGAAAAGCTTTGTGCAGTAACAGCTTGTGGTCAGGGTGTGCATATACTGCCCACAAAAAGAGGAAGATGAGAAATACAGCTGTCTTGGGAGACCAGAAGGAAGAAGTCAGAGTCTGCAACCCCCTTCTTCCCAAACCAACAGGTTTTGCAAGAAGGCTGAACCTCAACTGAAAAATGCTGTGACTAGTAGCATGAGATGGAAAGGAGCTAAAGTCGTGGAAAGATCAGTGATAGTTGTTTTTAAACAGGTCAGATAATCCAGGCAGTGCAACGTCTAAATTCTTTTCAAATGAGTATTTGTTGGGGGAGCCTTCCATATTAGAGGTTGATTGCTTTTTGAAGTGAGTGATATCTTTTGGAGGTTTTTTATTTGTTGTTTCCCATTACAAGAAGTTAAGTAAGCTTTTGCAAATCTAGTATAAAATAGCCATTATGGAAAGCTATACTTTCTTCAAATTATATTTTATATAAAAATATACAGAATATTCTGGCTTTTATTCTTAAATCCTTCTAATAGTGTTTGGAGATCCCAATTACTACTGAGAACATGAGGTAGACTGTAAGTGCAAGTCTAGAATTTGGAACTATTGAGTCTAGTGACTCTCCCCTAAATACAGGGAGAAAGTCTGATTCCCTCACTTAGGAACTTTGTTTCAGCTAGTCTCTTTAATTAATAGAAATTAGAAATAAATGTGGGCTATGGCAATGCTATAAGGAAGCAGGTATCTTGATTAATTGCTGGTAAGATGCAAACCTTGAAAAAGAACATTCTTCAAAGTAAATACCTTTTCCTTCTTTAGTATTAATAATTTATTTCTTTGTCCAGCATACTTTCAGGGGGAAAAAACCTGAGTATCCTCTCTCTTTTTTTCATTTCCAAGTCCTTACTTTTTCTTTGCAATTTGATTTATTCTTACCAAGTTGTTGTTCTGGCTCCTTATCTTCTGCACTGTCCATTTTTGTGAAATCTGTGTTTTAAAAAGGCATAAAGGGTCTTCTGACAATTCTTGGATGAATGCTTTTGTACAGAGAGGAATTGAATGAGTTCCAAAAAGTGTTTGGTGAATCTGGTTTTTGCTTAGGTGAGTAGTTGTAGTAGTGGAGAGTGCTGCTCATTCTGAAGGCCAGAAAATCAAAGAGTGCTTCTTCTGAATTTGTTAAACTTAAAATCTCTAATTCATGTGAGGAAGCCCTCATTACATTTTCCCATGGTGATTCAAGTAATTTGGATAACAAGTATGCCTGCTGTGCTTTAGATTACAGTGAAGGAAGTCTTCAATTTAGAAAGAGGTTTTAAATTCAAGACCTACCACTCTCAGCCTGTGATGCGTGTCTCAACGTCAGATAATGAAACCAACCTGTTCCAGACAAATTCCATTTAAATAATTAGTAATTGAAAGTTGTGAAAGTTATTTCAGGCTATAAAGTTCCTACAATTGTCACATCAAGTATTTGTGAATAGTTATAGCAAAAATAATTTAGTATTATTTGACAGTGCTCACCAAATAGCCAAGGAAGAACTCATTTGTGTAAAATTCTGAAATGGTGTTTTGAAGAGACTGAAATCTTTAGACTTTTTTAGCTGTCGGAGAGATTTCATGTTTGATAGTCAGATGGTACACAAATGAGTAATACAACAGTTGTTGTAACTGAAATCTTTAAAGAAAAATATGAGTATTCTCAGGAACATACAAACAAGGAATGAAATAGTGTTCTAATGAATAGTGTATGTGCAAAGTGATTCTATGGAAACCCGCCTCTGAGCTAACTGAAGTATGAGTTTCTTTTACTTACTTGTAAACAGTTTATTTTTCCACTTGAGCAATCTTAATCAAGTAAATGGCTGTAGGAATTAGGCATGGAAATTCAGTATGATCTGAAAAGAAAGTAGTAATATTTTGTTTGGAAGGTGGACTTTGTCTACATAAATGAATGACAGCACTTGCTGACACCCTAAAGAATTTTATTTGGTAGGGATATTAAGTTTGCCCTCTTGTTAGTCAAGATTTTTATATATATTAAATAGAGTGGTTGACAACAGAAGTGGTATAAATAGCACAAATAATAAGTAACACAGATTAAAAAAAAAATAAAATGGAGTTCTAAACAAGGCTGTAATGGCTGTAGAACCATTACATAGAACATAGCAAGTTAATACAATTTTTAAAGTTACAGTAATTTTCTTTCAAATCCGTTCACAGCGCTTGTTCTGGTTTTGGAGGAGTATTTTGTTCTTTCTCCAAGACAGAATGCTTATTCCATTTCTCTTAATTCTGTTGTTTTTCTTATCTATATTACTGCTTATGGTTGTAAAACCTAATGCTCATCACAGAAAGTGCTTGACTTAGGAACACAAAGAACAGATGCAGGTAGAAAACAAGCTTTAGACAGAATGAAAGCACTGAAGTTTAAGAGTAGGTATGAGATTTGATGTGCAACTCAAAGCTCTGCTTCTGTGCATATGTTGGCATTGAGGACCACATGCTGCTTATCTTACTCCTAAGCCTGCCCAATATTTTTAAACTAGCTGTTCCTCTACATGAATCTAACATACATAATCAGTAGGTGTTGTAAAGCCCACTGAAGACTTGCCAGCAGGAGTAGTTTGTGCACAAAACCCAGAAGCATTCTTACTCAAAGATAGCAGAAGCATCTTATATTAAATCACAGCATTTGTGTAGAGGGCAAAGAATCAGCCCTCCACTGTCAAATGAATCTTTAAATTTCATTTTTATGTTTGATGATTCCCTGAGGAAATCCTAGTTTAAAGAACAAAAAAACCAAACCAAATTCCCAAAAGCCACCTAAACACCGAATATCTCAGTCTTAAGAGCATGTTTGGCTTGTGTAAGATCGCATCAAGTTTGCATCTGCTTAGAAGTTTTGCACTGCAGGCCTGGGGTGATCTCATTAGACCAAATTGTATTCTAATACTGAAAGCATGCTGTTGAGAGACTGTCCTCTGTATTTCATAGGATGTCCATTGCTGTCACGTCCTAAATAATAGCTCTAAGTTTTCATGAAGGTTGCTGTTTAGAATGCAGTCCGTAGCTTTCCAGGCGAGTGCAGAGAGAAAAGAAACAAAACAAGCACAGTACAGATGTTTCTTTGGCTGACATTTCTCCTGCCCCTTTGACTGGTAGAGATGGAGATATTTTTCTAAAATACTGCAGAAATTTTAAAGAAATGGCTAGGAGCAATGTTGCAGACAAAATTAAGGAGTAAAAATGTGACAGAGAATAGAAAAGCTTTTAAGTCCCTAGGTTTGGTGTTTTCTGTTAGTGTTATGCTCCTTCTATTGAAATGCCATGAAAAGGTTAACAAAACTATCATAGTCTAGGTTGCTGATGTTCGTGGTGTTTTCTTTGAGTTACCTGTATATTTCTCTTCTTATCTCCTTGTAGATGATGCATGCCAATCTTTAATTTCAAAATACTACATTCCCTCAGTTTGTAAATTGCAGTTTGGCACCTGTGGCTTTTCCAGGACTAATTTTGGAGTTTTACTTCCTGATACTTAATCTTTTGAGCTGTAAATGTCAGTACACATTTTTACAGCATCTTTGCTGTTGGAAAGTGAAATAGTTGAAGGAATTTCTAACAGGGTTAGGAACTTCTAACTTCCTCTTCCCTTTCAGTATACCAGGTCTAAATATATAGCAAAATGCAGCTGTCTGAAATTACTTTAGTGATCTTAGTTGAGTTTCACATTTCTAAACGCTGTTTCTCGTGTATGCTGTCAGTCACTCAGTACAGTTTTGTTTGTACTCCAAGTTGAGATACAAGTGATTCCAGTCATACAGAGTTTGAACAAACATGAATCACCTTACCTTTAGCTATAATGCCTTCAGGCTGGAGTTGCCATTCTGATATTGATGTAACTTATATTTTGTCTATTCCAGAAATAGGAACAATCCTTTTGTCTGTCGCATTTGGAACAATTGCTAGCCAGACTACTGCATAAGAAGCAATTTCTAAACTTGTATTTTCTCTGGCTATGTAATACCAGAATTACAAGAACCAAGAACTTAAGGGGCAATGGCTAATAATGAGCTTACTTTTTAAAATGAAAGCTATTTGCAAGTACCAGTGATACCTGTGACAAAATGACTGGGAAGTGGTATTTGACTGTTACGTATTCTAACTAAAGCTTTCAAGATCTACCTAGTGTGGTTTTGAACTCTTCTTGGTGTGCAGCATCCACAAAACCTTAAATTTTCTGTAAATTGGTATAGTAGAAATGTTAATATATGAACTGTTGGACATCACTTAGCTGTTAAGCAGTTGACGTTATGTCTTCTCCCTCCAAAACCAGCCGAACAGAACGTGGAAGTGTGAACAAATTTACTTTCATCATGTTTTATTTGAATAATTTAAGCTTCTTACAAGGGAATAAACCTATACTAAAAATAATAATAATCTGTTTGCCTCTCTAGTAACATATTAATGTTAAAGATGGTACCTTTTGCTTCTGGTGGGTTTTGAGGTCTGTATGCTAGCTCTAGGAGCCTCTGTGCAATGAGTTCTCTTTAGAGATTTAAAATAAAATCCATAGCTTCTGTATTGTGAGCAGAAAATGTCCATTTTCTTTAGCACATGTGCACAGGGAGAAAAAATAGTTGTCTTAAGAGAAAGATATCATTACTTGATGATAAATATTAACAGTGAAGGATCAGTGTGGTGCAGTAAAATGATCAAATTAATCTTTGAAAAATATTTTCTTTCAACTTAAAGGATGCTACTGGATTTCAGGCAGGGTATTTTCATTCATCTAGTAGGTTTCTTGACTGCTCATTTTACCTTTCTGAGTTGCAAAAATAAGGGAGGAAATAAAGCAGCATCTTTTAAAGAGATCTTCAAAAATTCTTATTTTGTAACATGTTTACAAGAGAAATGTATTATTTTTAGCCAGCTTATCCAAGTTCTCTACATTCAGACATGATATATCTGCAACACCTCCTAAAAAATAGTGGATGCGACTCAAAGCTCTTTTGGTCAGGAAAAACCCTCCCATTAACTCCACAGTTTACTGATAGATTCACTATGTATATAACGTGAGTCAGATTTTATGCTAATACTAGTAATGGAGTAGCTGAAGTGATATATCAAGATATAAGGAAGTTAATGTGTGTAGTGTAAGTTTTAACTGTATAATAAAATCCAATACTGTTATTTCAGATTTGTTTGTTTGCCATACAAGCTACAGATTTGATTACTTTACTTTGGAGTAATAATATCAGGCATGCAAAAACCAAAATTGTGAAACAAATGTCTGAGAAAATGTTCATGTTGTGAGAAGTAACCTTACGTCTTTTAAGCATTCATGTGCTATGATCTCTACTGTATTTTTGACCTTCAGCTTTTCAGGTCTGTGTCATGCTCTTAAATTCTATCCTTAATAGTATCGTGATGTTGCTTAGCACTTCCATGAGTTTTATTTGTCAAATGTGCACTATGTGCTAAGCTGAGACAATAAGATGAAGGGAGGGGGTAAACACTGTGGTGGGGAATGGTAATTGTTTTGAGTATTCCTCATAAAAACATAATATTCGATAATTATGTTGTGCTGTTTCTCAAAGTGACACCAAAGCAATCATCTCCAGATTTAAAAACTACGCTTTTTTTTTCCCCACCCTTTCCTGATGCTAAAGTAGTGAAGTTACTTTATATAAGATGGTATATATCACATTAAATTGCTGCAGTGAGTACAGTTTAAGAAGCTACCTAAAAAACCTGGTCAGTAGTTGATGCTGTTGGAGCTCTTGAGCCTGCAAAACTGAATGGTTGTTAAGGAGAAATAGACATTTAATTTTTTTGACAGGTCCCTTTTATTTTGGTCTGTAAGTATGGTAACTTGATAAATACCAGAATGCAGAGGTGTCTGAAAAGCAAAAGTAAACAGAAACCTATTTTATGCACGAAGACATGACTTCTGGATCTAGAGCAATATTACACATTGTTTCTTTTCTACCTAAATTGATCTGTAATATATACGCAGTATTCTGTAATACATAGTATATCAGCAAAGCAGTGCTTAAATGTTCCGTATACCAAGAAATGGAATGAGCATGAAGGAGTACTTGTTGCTAAGAATCAGCATGTTGGTGACAAGAAAGGACTCTGAATGTGGTAGCACTTTTAGGATGTTACTGCTTATTAAGCTTTTATCTTCCCCACAGATACTAGAATTGTGCACTTATGTAGTAGGATATCTGTTGTGATTAATAAAATCTGATAAAATGACTGTAGTTGAGTATTTTACCAGCTGAGTATATTGGTGTCAATTCTATTCATCTTCTATGTCTTGGATTAGGGTACGTAGTCAAAAGCTTAGTTAGACCGTATAAAAATTTCCCATTCTTATGAAGTGTGAATGCCATATGCTATGGGGTTGCACCTATCAGTGGGGAGAAAAATAATTTCAGGAAAGGTCCCTATTGCATAGGTTAGAGAGAGGCTATTGCACGCTTCACTAACTAGTCCTTTCTTGCAGTGTATTTCTACCCTCTATCAATAGCATAGTTTCAGGTGTAGCAGAATATATTCTGCTTTAAGTTTTTACCCACTTACTATTACATACTTTTCCTACAAAGTAATTTTGACTGCTGCCAAAAATGTAAGGTGAATATAAATGAAATTCTTTACTGCTTTCACATTTAGAAGACTGTGATAACACGTAGAATTTTGAAAATCACTGAGTGTGGGAGACTAGGTATCTGTAAGGATCTGGGTAATAGAAGTCTGCATTGCTGTTGGAAATGGTACTTCTCTGCGTAATTCCTGTTGGATTTTTTTCTTCAAGAATCCTTGCCTAGTTAACTTTCAAATTTTTGAAAACAGTATTCTATCATCCCAGCTATTCTCTCCTGTTTTTAAACTGAAGGGTAATTTGCATTTGGGGATTGGGCTTCCTGGCTTAGAGTTTTTCCCCTTTCTGTTGTCATTGCCACACAAATAGTTCTGTTTGGTTGCTTTGGTTTATGCAATGTACTGAAGCTTTGTCATGAAAACTGAAGTAACGTTAGAGCAAGGTAAAACTCAGAAAGGTTTGTGCTTTCAGGTCATAGGTAGCAGATGACTTGTGGTCACACATGGAAGCAGCATGCCAAGAACTACTAAATCACCAGGGAGGGATGCCAGAAGCTGTTTCCTGTTTATGTAAGTAGTAATCTGGCAATAGATTCCCAGTTTATTGGATTTTACGGGTTGATATCAAAACATCTTTGTAAACCAAGTATTGTAACATCCATGGTCAGCAGATCTGAGTTTGTTTGACAATTTCTTCAAGTCTTCTGCTAATGTATTCTACCAAAACAATCAATTTAGTTTGTGCTTTTCAGGTGTTCAAGGGGATTTTTGGAGAATGTTGCTATACAAAAAATATGTTAGCATCAAATATTTTGGTAGCAATAGGGGCCCACAGGAATAAGATCAAAGTTTACGTTTTGATGCAATGAGCCTAGAAGTTAAATAGGATTTTATGTTTCATGTCAAGAATAAGAAAAGCATGGCAGGAACTAAATATGAAAAGCTGATCTCTGTGATCTGACTGCCAAATTTTAAATGAAACATACTGAGACATATCAGTGAGCCATATTGCAAAAGGGTAAATGAACAACAGGGCCATTAAACTTTGATCATGTGTACAAAGTTAAAAGAAGTATTGTTTCTCCCTGTGAGTCCTACAAAATACACTTACATCGACACATTCAGAATGTTAAATGTATTTTTAAATAATGTGAATTTGCATCAATGTATCTAAGAATTGCAGAGAAAGGTGTTCACTTGCAATTTTTTAAAAATAGTATGTCTGCAAATAACTTAAGTTTTGAAATGTTACTTTCTGCTCCAGTTTCCCTCTTTTTTTTTTTCTTCTTTTGTGATATCTACTCATTACTTGATTTATTTTCTACCGCTTGTGTTCTATTTAACCCTGTTTTCCTTTCTTTGGTGCCTTTCTTGTAGTTATTCTTAAAGAAGATTATCCTGAGTGATTGAATTTCATACCAGTCTAATTTTAAGGCAGTGGTTTAACACACAGTAGAAGCCAACGTTGCCATCCAGAGACATCTTTCTCTTCCGTTCCCTTGGCTGCTATGTTTTATGAGTTGTGCTGACATAAATGCATGTACACCAAGGCAATGCATTAAATCGGGCAACAGACTGAGGTTACAGCTAAGGTGGCAGTTTTACAGCTGGCGGACTCATCCAAATTGGGCTGGGTTTTTCCTATGGGAAGGGAAGGTGATGGTGGTGGATGCTGTTCTTCATTGTGACCATGCAGTTGTATACTGTGTACTTGGTCTCACCTGGTGGAGAATGTTGGAGCCTTCCCAGAGTCAATCCCAGAGGTATTTTTGCTGGACTGTTGCATTAAATTGATGTGTGGAGAATTGAGAGTGCTGTGACCTAACACAAGATAAAAATGATGAACAGTAGAGTGGAACTTACCTGTTTCAGAGCTTACAAGCTGTTACAATGCTTACTGAATCTTCTAGAACCTCACGCTTTTGGATGGAGTGTCAAAAATTGTCTAAACTGGTAACAGTGGTTTACTTTCAGTAAGAGTAGTACTTCCTCCTACTTGGACTGGTTTTTAGCATTCGTCACAGGAGCTAATTTAGCTCATTAAATTTGTCCACCAGAATCTTGAAGAAATGTAATGAATCTATGAAGACATGTGTAGTTGAATCTTCTTATTTTTATAATGAAATCATATGGTACTTTGTCTTCAGTAACAATGCTGGTTTGTTTCAGTTTACTGACAGGATCAGCTTCATCTTCACCAAGAGTAGTAGATGACTGATTAAGGGCACTCTGGCAACATGTAGAGACCAAAATGTGTGTCAAAATGTTGCACGCGTGCTTTGTATCTTGAGTAAGATTTTAGTTTTGTGTGTGTGAGTTTCATGACTGTAATCACAGTAGCTACAAATGCAGAAATACAAATCTTGGGAGTTACATATTGGTTTGTTTTGCTTTAATAAGCTTTTTTAGTCTGTTCAGTATGACATTGATGATGTCTAAATGGTTGCAAGAGAGTAAAAATGATCAGAATGAGTTCTTAACTAACCTTTACATCTGTGATTGCTGGTGATGATGTATAGTAAGCCCTGGATTATGTGTGAACTAAAACATGGAACAAAAATGTCAGTGAAACTGGTACAAAATTTATGTACCCCTATGCATGAGGATGACCATGACCATAAAGCAGTTGCACTGTTTAGAGAATTCAGTTGTCAGTGAAGTATTTTATTTGATAAGGGGTTTGCCTTCACTATTAAAAAGAAGCTGATGTTAGAAAGAAATGGTTCATGTTACTGCAGCATTAGAAAAGTGCTTTTTTAGATTTCACAGATGACAGCTCAGGTTCTGTCAAGTCAGGTTGGGTTGTGTCAGTCTCACTCTGTTACATAACAGGACACGAGTGATACAAACTGACAGTATGCTGCAGATGGGAAATAAAATCTTTAGCTTCCTCAAACCTAGAGGAGAATGAATGCTAATTCTCATGAAGCATTTTGATACTCTTCTACATGTAGAGAAGACTCTTAATATAGCTCTGCTGATGTCCTTGGAACTGTTTTTCTGCTCTGTACATAAAGTACTACTCAACACAAATAAATCTGATCCAGTGGTGCTAACAAGATAGTTTCTTTTTGCCTCTTATTTAAGTCTTTAAAGCAGTCTTTTCAATAAATGTATTTTGGTTAGGAATAGATTTTAAATAAACCAAACTATGATCGTTCTGTTGGTTTGACGGACGCCTCACTCATTGTGTAGAGAGCATGATAATATAGAATCATAGAGTCATTTTAGTTGGAAAAGACCTTTAAGATCGTCAAGTCCAACCACTAAACCATGTCCCTAAGCACCACATCTAGACATCTTTTAAATACCTCCAGGGATGGTGACTCAACCACTTCCCTGGGCAGCCTGTTCCAGTGATTGATAACCCTTTCGGTGAAGCAGGTTTTCCTAATATCCAATCTAAACCTCCTCAGTGTAATTTGAGGCCACTGCCTCCTCTAATATATAATCCAAGGTGATAGGGAAATACTGGCCTAGTAAGTTATTGACTTTTAGTTGAGTCACAGTAGCATGCATGATCATAATGCATTTCATGTACTAACTCAGAAGAGCTAAATTAAACCATTGTATTTGGTTACCAGAGTTTGGGGTGACTCATTCAGAATGGTAACTTTGTCACCTGGAACTGTGTAAAGATATCTATTCTGCTAAGAGACCAGATGCTCCTGTAAAAGAGGAAGATAATGCTGCTATGAGAGTTTTTACACCAGTCTTACTGCAGCTGTTCAGAGAATAGAGAGGGACCAAGAAGACTTTTTGGTTTAACTGTACTCATGTCATTAGTGCAGCAAAAGATTTCAGTGTATGGCAGTACATCTACAAAGCACCTCTTTATCCAGCTTCCCTCTGAGATATTGCCGCTTTAATGTAACATTCATAAAATATGTTAGAGAAAGGTGTCTGTGGGATTATTTTACTAAAATCTAGGTGGTTATTTTTCATCTCTGAAGAGTAAATCTTGTTGTCATCTTTCTTGTAAATCATCTCTTAGAAACTTATTCTATTATCACCTTCTGAGTAGACTAGCTGGCCAGAAGTTTATGTGTAACAATTTTTAGATTATATTGCCCAGATATTCTTTCTTGTTTTCTCATAACTTTGAGACACTGTGGTAAACTGCTACTTCTATACATCACACTTTTTTTTTTCTATTGCACGATAATATATCGTCCCAAGTGGAAAAGCTTTTTCAGATGGTATACTTGAGGATGATGCTGGATATAGCATGTCAACCAGCAACTCATTTCTAAAAATTATCTCTCGTAAGTATCTTTTTCCTTTCTTACTGTTATTTGACCTCTTAAATCTTGTTAGCTTAGAATTAAAAAAAAAATCCAAGAGTCTTTACTTAGGCTTAGATAATTCTAACCTGCTTTTGTTTTCTAATGCCACAGTAACTAGGCATTTTTGCGCTAACAAATGCAGCCATAGAAACAATTTAGTTGCTCATTATACTCCTTGTTCTTTAATGTCTTCATTCTTTTTTTGTTTCTGAATATATGCCATTAGCTATTCAAAGTCTACAGCATGTCAAATACCCATTTCCAAGTTTTTGTCCATTACAGATTTCCGAAACATTAATGTTTTAATGTAACCCAAACCTTTTTAATCTTATGTTCTGTCTTTGTGTTCTCAATCCTAAATCTATTGAGACACTTGATTTTTTTTTTCTAACAGAATCGCTTTTGAAGATATTGCACATACCCTAGAAAAAACGTAATATTAAGGTCTAACAAAGGTTATACCTTTTTTGTTGCAGTTATTTATGAACTGAGGTTGTCCTAAAGCTGGTATATAGTGTACTAAAACAATTCCTTGTCGGCTTGAGAAATTCTTATTTGGTGCAGCTGGTTTTCTAATCAATGCTGGGTCCTTTCATATGAATTACCTCACTTGGTATGTCCTACAAGGAGCATTGTACAATTTTCCTGTGCTTCTGGATGACGTTTTCAGGAGTTTACCTTAGGGAGGAAGGTATGAGCTTGTAATTCCACAGCACCTGCTTTTTCTTGCCTCTGTCTCTCTTCTTTGAACACTTAAATTGATCCCTCTGATTCTCCTTTTTTGTGGAATTCTTTCCTGAAGTTATCATGCCAGTCTTCTTTCAAGGTTAATTCTGGACTTTGTGGGAAAGACCTGTTTGGGGCATGAAGCAGCTTCAGTGATGTTGTAATTAGTCTCAGAAGGAAGGCAGAAGTGCAACTGCAAGGAAAAGTGCTCCCAGTTGACACTGTGCTTAAATCTCTGCATTAATTGAAAGTCTTCGGCCGTATTGCAAATGTGGCACTTGTGTTAATTTTTAGAGTAAGCAGGAACATGTGCATATGCCTGTGTGGGGCACTCATGGCAGCTCTCTTTTCTTGCGTTCTCCTTTTCATTGAGTGTTAAATACTTCGGTGACTTCGGTCTTCTGTTGTACATTGCATCACAATAATTTAACACCTTTTTTTAAAATGCATTATCTCAGTGTAAGCCAAGTAAGTCTGTTTGCAGTGTGTAACAAATTGACTTGGTAGCAGTGGATACTGCAAATTGCAGATCACAAAAATGGGTTGTTTCTGAAAATGTGCTCTTCCTACATTTAAAAATCATAACCTCAAAGTTGTGATTTAATATGCAGCATAACAGGTGCTACAGTTCTGGCCGTTTTCAATCTCTGCCATCATGTGTGAGCAGATTTGGAGGTTGAGACATGGTTCAGTACTGCACCATATTAATTGTGTTGTCTTTTGCTTTAATCTATGTTGTTGTTATTAAATAAAATTCTTGTTTCCAGCAGTTCTTCCACTATATGCTCAAGAAGTTTTTGAAATTGTTTGATCTTTGGGAGATCAAATCCACATATTTATAGATTTGAATTATTACTGTCTTTATATTGTGTTTATATTTAATACTGATATTGTTTTTGTCAGTCTTCAGGAATTTTCTGTCACCCTACGAACACGTCTGTTTAAATGAGAATAGGAAGTTGACTATGTAATGAAGATACAGTGTGCTGTGTCCATGCAATGCATCACTTTTGCCATTTTTTTCCCTCCAATTATTGTTTATTCTTTGGTGTTGCAGGATATCTCCCCCTTCTTCCTCCTTTTTTTTTCCCTCTTTGAAGAATTAACCTGTTACTCTTGTCTCCAGTCTTCGCTTGATTTTATCAACTGCATGTAACAAATTACACAGAGAAAATAAAAGTTTAATAATGGAAAAGCATTTCTGATATTTTTCTTCTTAAAGCTAAAAATAACTTCACTGAGTAAATGGTAGCCCGTTTTTATGGGGATGTGTCTCTTAAGTTTGGTTCAGCGTGGCAGGTTTTTTCCTTATATATTTCCGCATTATATGCACCTTTTCACTCATTGTTATGCACAGTTACTAGTGAAGGATAGTTCTCTGCCTCTGTATTTTATGATAATAGCTATTTCTCCATTATTACTTCCTCTGTAATGATGCAAAACCTGATGTGTTTCCAGTCTCTATGTTTGAGATCTCTTAATTTGCATTAATTCATTGGCCTGCACAGAAGAATGGATAAATCAATATTAGCTTATTCAAGCTACTTAATATTTCCATTGTTAACTGGCATTGGTAAAACAGGTAGCCACTTTTGGTTCTGTACAAGGTCTTTGTCAATGGTGAAAATAAAAAAAAGTTCAATTGATTAATACCCTTTATTTCTTTGTCACCAAATACCTTTCATATACAAAAAACTTTTGAAGTGCTCTTTTTTCTTCTTTTAGCAAAAGTGCTTTTCAATTTAATTATGAAATATGCTGGCCTAAATATTCCTAGTAGATTTTTCTAAACGCTTTTATTAGGTACCTGACTGTGCTTCCACTGAAAGCAATGAATTTAGCTAACAATATTTTGCTAATAACACACAGTATTGATTCTCAGTGGAATTGACTGAGAATATCCGTGAAATTAACAACTTTTTTACATTAAAATAACTGTATTGTAGAAATGTTACAAAGCAAATTTCAGAAGAAGAAATAGGAAAATAAACAAAACACAAAACTCCATAGAACATAGATGTAGTGCTTGCTCAGAGAACCTGTATTAATGCATTAATGGCCTTAACATCCCAAATCAAGAGGAAATAATTGTAACATAATGGAAAAAATATAAATAAGATGGACATGACCCTATATTAGTGTACTTTCATGGAACTTTGTATTGAATTGTGTTGGCCTGAGAAATTAATTTTCCTGCTTTAATGACTTTTGTGTTCCAGGGCATAGTGGATTTTGGGTTTTGCTGTTGTTCTTGAAGGGTAGAAGACCATTAAGCTTGTCATATGGTTTTTCTATCAATGTCATGTTTTCTGTTCTGAAGTCTTGACAGTTCGCCAGCAGGTTTCTAAAGTTTGTGCTGTGGGAACAGGCTATGATAAAGCTTTCAGAAATGGTGTGTGTCTTTTGAAAATAACTCTATTTTAACTTAGATAGCAGAGCGACATTTTGACATGAGATATAAGGGGAAGAGCTTACTGAAGGCAGGCTTCAATACTAAATGGACTCAAATTCCTTCAGTATCTTGGATCAGGAAAATCTTTTTAGGATAATTACGCCTCATGAGTATCTAATGTGATCTTCATGAAACATTAGTCACCAAAGTCATAGAGCAGCATTGGTATAAGGGTTTGCCTCTGATACTGGAAAGAAACCAATGAAATACAAAAATAAACTTAATCTCTTACTAATTACTCTAAAATTGTTTCTGTTATCAGGGAATGACCAAACTCATGAATGAATTATTTTGTGTAAGGGAAAATAGAAGCCTCAAAGGGAAACTGGAGTATTTTTAGATATAGAATGTGTCAAATTTGAGGCTGAGGATAGATTTATTGTTCTGCAGAATATATTTTACTAAAACAGGAAATGGTGTGTTTGCCTCAGTTTAGGAAATAAAAGGGTAAATACATAAATCCTGGAGAGGCCAGTTGTGTTTGGGAAGGTCTGATTTCTGCTGACCAGTAGTTAGTTATTCACTGCATGAGTGAAGAAGAAATTACTGTGGCTTTCTGGTTTGTTTTGATGGAATCTTGCTTGCCTACTTACCTTGTGTGGTGGGTGGACTTTCTGAGCATTCCACCTTATAACATACTAGGGAAGCATAAGCTGTTTCCTGAATTTTCCAGATGCCTAAACAGAAGCACAGAGAAGGCAAGTGGATTGAGTAAAGCTTTACAGAATTACTTGGAAAGGTATAGTACATAAACATCCGAACTTCATATTGTGCAGTTTGCTTAAAGACTGGTTCTGCAGACAGAAAAACACATGCATACATACTTCAGTAGAGGCTCTTCTGTGTACACAGTAGAAGATAGAGACCTATTTAACCCTGTGCATACACACGCATGTACAGGTATATACAGATGTAGATATATACACACGTGTATGGATCACAACACAGGGTGATTAATGGAAAGCTGAGGTGAAGGATGTACTTTGACAATTTATGCATTAGAATACTAATGTCTTCGACTATTAGCATTTTCCTGTTTCTGCAGGTTCTGTGAGATGGTTTCTAGAAATCATACACTGACTTGGCTCTCATGTTTCAATGAGAACTGGGGATTGAAGAAGACTATGAAATGTCCAGGTCAAGATGTAGATTAATTAAACTTGGTTGTTGAATTTGAAAGGTGCTTTTTTTTTTTTTTTTTGCTGTCCTACAAATAATTATATGGGATGCCATTGATCAGTAATAAATCTGAAGTACATGTTGGATCTTCCTTCGTGTAATGTGATTTCATAATGGAGATTAAATGGCATCTTTTCACACATGACTAAAAATTATTAGTATTAGAACAGTTTGTACTTTATATGGAAACAATGAAACAACTAATAAAACTCATAAGTTATTAAAACAATTCTTGCTTGTTTAGGCACTGAAAAAAAGAACAAATGCAGTGCATGCTATCAATATCAAGCTAACTTGTTGGAAGTAGTGGAAACCCTTTTCTGGGTTACACCGCCTTGGAGAAGCACCATGTCACTGTTCACATGCAACATGTTCTGTAAAGAAATGCAATTGCTGCCTAGCTTTCTCTCCTCCCCCCTTCCCTACTTTTTTATGTAATGTAGTATTAAAAAACCTCTCTGGAAGAAGTAGTAAACAAGTTTTTCATGACTTAAGCTTTGAATTCTCCATTTGTCTAACTGATGTAGCCTGGATATTTACTGATACAGCATGCCATGATAGATAAATTATCCTTATGTGCTTCTAGGTATCCCCAGCAATCTATAAGAGTAAGCTTTATAGTGACAGTAAGCCAGTAGTATCATAGTGTGTGGCAGGATTATACAGAGGAAGGTATCTGGGTTACAGAAATAAATTCTGCTTCCCCAGAATAGCTTGATGCTATTTCAGTCTTTAAATCATTTAACTTAAATATTTCTTGTCTTGATTTGTTGACACTTTTCACTTTAACGTCTTGGGTTTTTTTTAAACGTTACCATGCAGATCTCTAATGAATATGTATATATATCCCTCTCCCTCTGGCTATGTAGTTAGACACTACAAAACTATCAGTAAGCTGTAAGGAAAGCCTTGAAAATTAAGTGGTGGTGGTGTTATTAGACTAACTTTTGTAGCACATTATGCAGGTTTGTTGTCTTTGTATGGCTTAGCTTTCTCCTCGTTTATAAACAGGAGAGCTGTATACTCTCCTGGTTAAACTGCATGAACAGGAAAAAAAAATACAGCTATGCTAATGAAGCCATGTAATTTTCCCTTGAGTTTTTCCTTTCCAGTCTCCCAGTCCTCTATGCTTTTTCTCCTTTTGCTGGTACTTGGTGACAATCATTTACCATGAATGTAGGGAAGGCCATTTTGAAGGGAAACCTGAAAAGCCCTTATTCTCTAAAAACAAATTATGTTTGAACCATTTTTTCATTACAGAATTAGGATTTTGCATATCCCTACTTCCTTCCTAATTATTATATTGTACATATGAGCTCTTCTATTTTTGTGGTTTCCTTTAAAATGTGGAGCAGGGGGCTTGTTTCTGTTTTCTGGCAGTTGTTCTGATTTTGGATAGGCTGCTGATCATTCCTAGGAGAAAGGTTTGGTGCAGCTGAACAGCACAGATTTTGGGTGGAAGCCTTTATTAAAAAGCCTAGTGTGTGCTGAAGTATGTCCAAGGACCAGCTTTGCAATAGTAATTGCCAAGAGAAACTAATTAGAATCATAGAATCTTTAAGGTTGGAAAAGACCTCTAAGGTCATTGAGTCCAACACCACCATGTCTACTAAACCATGTCCTGTAGTGCCACATCTACGTGCTTTTTTGAACACCTCCAGGGACGGTAACTCCTCCACCTTCCTGGGGAGCCTGTACCTTGAGTTTTGAGAAAAGGAGGCAAAAAATCTTTTGAACTGCAGCTGCCTTGTCTCGCTGCCTTCCTAGTGCTAAGAGCCCAGAGGAAAAGTAAACTAGATGTAGGATCTTTTTAGCTATTCAGTCTTCCTACTCTTTCCATGCTGGGTTGTGTGCTCCAGAGATCTGTATGTGCAGGGGGATGGAGGGTGGGGACAGGAGGTGAACCGTACCAGTCCTGTTGTTGGTCCATTTGGTGATTCAGACTAACAATTAGAAAAGCTTGTTTTGCATCAATATTCAGTTACCTCTCTGGAGTACCTGAGTTTAGCATAACGTAGAAATCTGTCTCTTAATATGAAACATTGAGTCTTTAAATATGCGTGCTGTGCTAATTGCCTAAAACTCAGTTCTGCCAGTCTACTGTGTGCTCTCTAGTGTAATATATGTTGCTTGTTTGCCCATCAAAGCATCAGGAGAGCATTTTGTGGAATTCTCACAAAGTATCAGAGGGTAGAACATGCAGGAAGGATGATTACTTTAAGGGTTCCTAACCATTCAATTTGGAAAAGTCAGAGAAATCTGAATCCACTAGTGTAAAAATACTATCCATTTAATGTAGTAATAATGAAATTTAATTAAGATTTTAAGATTCACAATATATTACACCTTTCATTTAAAGATTTCATTAGAACCTTGGTTTTGGCTGGTTACTGAATATAGGCTTTGAATTTCTGAGTTACAAACTTTTTTAAATCATGGAAGAATTAGTAACAGCTAAAGGATCTTAGCATATCAGTTTTTCTCAGAGAAGTTAATAGTTAATATCAAATCCATAAGAGGAAGTTGCTCCTAGTTCAAAATAAATTATAAAAGAAATTAGCATAGAAATCTCTCCTGACAAATCTTGCAGCATTTATTAATCTCTGTGAAAATGATGTCTGATAAGAAAGGAATCCACACTTTCCTTCCTTGCATTTAATCATGTTTTTCTACACGTTTGAGAAGGTTGAACTATATAGCTTGTTTCCTTGTCAGAAATAGAAGGCGTTAGATTTGCTTACACAATGGTAGAGAAAGCATAATGAGATACTTAAACTGAGACTTTCTAGTACACATCAAAACAAAAAAAATCTAACTAAGTTTGTAATAAAGTCATCTTGATTACCGCAGACTACTCTCTTTTGAGATTTTCATTCAGCCTTCTGGTTTTATAAGTTACCTGCTTGCAGTCATTCTTGCTTATTCCTGTTACTTGCTTCAGTATTTCCAATGAGTCACGTAGTCATGTGAATTATAGAGGTTGCCCACCATACTTGCACCAGAGGCAACACATAATGCCTTCCCCCCCCCCTTTTTTTTTGGCCAGTATTCTTTGTTTAATAAAATGTTCTCAATTGATTCAGAATACATGTCTGGGATTTATCATATTTGGGATATTCACAAACAAGCAATGTTGTATATATTTGCAAAGCACCTTTTATAGTTGTCTGAAAAGCAAACATACCTTCTCTGTTGGTTTTGTGGTTTTGGTTTTGTTGTAGTTTTGCTGCTGTTATTTTCTGCCCAGAAAGAATGCTGACTTCTTTGGAAATTTTGTTGGCGTTTCAAAACAAACTATGTAACTCAAAGGTTTTTCCCTGTAAATATTACTAAACTTTCCTCCTGCTTGTAGTCTTTCTTACCTAAAACAAAAAGGTAAAATGTTGGATTTACTTTCTTCTCTTTTATAGCCTTTGTTTTAGCAATGTTGCAACTGGGTAGGATTTCAACCAAAGAATTTTAGTATTTCCAACATGTCTGTTGTCACTAAGATTTTTGTGAGAGTGATTTAAAATAATACTGATTTCAAAATTTCAGCTGCTTTGTGTGTGCTGAGCTAATGGTTGTATCCGTCGAAACTGGAGGGTTAATGCCAGACAGCTGCAGGGTTGTTGGAATTTTCTCTTCTAAAATTTTATCTAGGTTTGTCAGTGCAAAACTTCACAGGCCCTTTCCCAGTTTGCAGCATTCGGTATTTGAGATTTTCTGTAAGATTATGTAAAGGATATGGTAAATCTTCTAAAGTAATTTTGTGTTTCATATCTCCCTGTAGACTGTTATTTAACAAACTACACATTTAAGACAACAGCCTCAAATGCATAATTCTATAACCCTCTTAACAGCTGGATAGAACAGTGTACAGAGAGAAGTGACTGACATCACAGGAGAAATCAGTGGCAGCCCCAGGAAGAGAAATTAGATAACACTCGGGGAATTGTTCCCTGTAATTCGCACAGAAGCTGATGGAAACTTTACCATCAGCTGTTTGATATAATAGAGAGCAACATCAAGCAGTTCAACTGAATAGATTTGAAAATCCTGTGCAAAAATACTGTCACTTGCTGGTGTGGTGCCAGTACGCATTTTTAATAAAACTAGTTTAGTAGCACTGTAGTAAAAGCTCATGTATCGATTGTAACTTCGTGCCACTTTTTAAACACAAATATGTAAAACATGATATTTTAAAATATTATGAACAGTCTGTAGTCGACTTCTGCATTACAGGGCAGTTCTTCTAGGAAGGTCTCGATCCTGCTAGTACTTTAGTACAGGCGTGGCTTTAATCATGAGTAGTCCTAATTAAATTTGTGTTGCCAGCCTTTACATTGTCTGGGTGCCCAAGGGCTCCTATGAAGGAAGGATCTAAAACATGGCTATCTCTACTGCGTTAACAGCAACCTTTTTCTATCCAAGAAGTATGTAGGTTCTGAGGGCCAAACTTTGTATCTGTTTTTATTTGACTCTTTGGTCAAAACTACTGTTGATTTCAACTGAAGTTTTGAATTTATAAGTGTGTCGTGTCTCGAAATTTTGCATTGAAAATGATTTGTCAGTGTGACAGTATAAAGAGGCTTCTTTATCTACAAGGCTGTTTTTCAGCAATCTAAAATTGATTAAAACCCTTTTGATAAGCTCTGAATAAAAGAATCTTACTGCCTTAATAGATTCCTGACTGAGATGCAAACGAAATGTACTACATCTTGTCAGTGAGATGAACACAGGAATTGTTTTTCTAAAATTCTGGATTTCTGGAATATAGAAGTTCTCTATGCATAGGATGCAAATAATTTCTTATACAGTAGGTGTTTTGAACAACAAATGAAAGAACACTCAAGTCCTGCAATGACATCTCTGTGGGGCTTTTTGCTTCCCTGTCTTCAGTAGAGCCCTTTGCACTGGTGGTGATATCCTCTGCAACAGCTTTTTTGAGGAGAATGCTGGGGATTGAGTTCTGGCTTTTGGTTGAAACCTCGAGCAAGGTTAGCAGCATACACTCTTGAAGTCTCACCTGTGGCTTGTCTACAGCATAACTTGCTTATGAGTGTGATGAAAAGGGAAAGATTTCTTAATTATGACAAAGTGGTATTTTTTCTTCTTGGAGATGGTATTCCATCTTCTTCGAGAGTATCATCAATTATTGTAAAGTGTTAGTATTGAAACTAATGGCTCAGAAATAAAAACAGACATGCAGTGAACATATTGTTCTCCACATAGACTAAAAATATCTTCTGAATGAGTATTAAAAGGTTAAATTACAGTTTATATGGCTTGTGTGAGCTTCGAAATAAAAATTGACACACCTTGGCACTAGAGGAAGTTCTCCAAAATCTCTCCAACTCATCTGATGATAATGTTATTGCAACTATTAGTATAGCCATGATTTTTTTATTTATTTATGTTATTTTTTAAATAGTCAAGTGGGGGGAACGTATGTCCTGCTTCCTGAGCCTTTTTCCATTTTGCATTGTTCAGCTGAATTTAAAGGCTTTATGTTGAGATATCCTCTAAAACTAGCAGTCTCTTCAGGCACAGTCTGATTTTGCCATAAGCTCTGCATAGCCTTTTTCTGTATTTGCATAGACCCTGCTCAGATGTCAGATAGCATGTTATGTGATGCCAAAACAGTAGGTCTCTTTTGAAGACCAGGGTTTGATGGAGAAGTCTTTGCAAGATGAAGGCATGATTTAACTTGACCTATGTTTAATAAAAGCTAGCCACTGCTATAACTTTTGCCAGCTTTAGACTTTCTTTTCATCAGGTAGATGAGGTAAGCATGTGATCCCTAGACAGAGTGGTGCCTTGTTCAGGCTAGCTACATCTTGCATCCTCCAGCCTATCCTGCTATACTGTACTGCAGTGTGAATGCAGAAGATGAAGGTGCAGTGGTCAGTAAGTGTAAAAATGGGATCAGTGAGCAAGTCTAATGCTGACTGCATGGGATTTTGTATGTCTGTAATGTCATGTTGTGAAAATTTGCTGAAGTAATACAGTTTAATAAAGATACAATTTTGAGGGAGGGCTAGACAAAGGCTTATGCCAGCGCAGGCAACAATTACTTTGATCACATAACAGGGTTGCCACTAATGTGAGACGCAGGCATTTAGGTTGTGTCTGGGCCTCTCTCTGGGCTTCTGTAAGAAGCCAAATATTGTGATAGTAGACTTAAGTATTTGAATGTAAAAATAGTTCTGAATTTGTGAGCTCAAAAACTGACCTATGTATAAAACTGAAATATCTAAAAATCAGCTTAAAATCATGCAGGAATGCAGATCAGGTGTTTTCTGAGTGCCTTAAATTTAACTCTTTTGAGGCTACTTTTCAGTCTCTTGACATTGCTTTCAGTCACTTAGTTATTGTTTAGTTGTCAGTTAGGGTATAGCTGATTTTATTTCAAGGCAATGACAACAACAAAAACCTTAAAATTGTTTGAAAGGAAAAGCCTCCATTGCCTGTACTATAGTGAAGTTAGGTGACTAATTCTTTATTTGTCCTTGTCCTCCATCTTATCTCTTACACAACATATTAGCATCTTGCATCCTTGCATTGCAAGGAACTGCAAAATACTTCTTAAAGCTGTAATTTCTATTATTGAAGCTTGGTTCAGAACTGTGTTCTAGTATGACAGGTTATTTAGATACAAAGTAAATAATAATCATAGGATCATTAAGGTTGGAAGAGACCTCAAGGATCATCTAGTCCAACCATCCAACGTCGATGTATTGTGATGGACTAAAAGACAGCTGACGTTCCATATATGAATAGTTACCTATGCTTTAGACATTTTTGTTTAGGTTACATTAAAATTAATAAACTGCTTCTATCTTTTAAGGTTTATCTATGTCTATATGCAAATTGCACTGTAGTTAGGACAGTGACACTGCACTTGGTATGAGAGATATGTCAATTTAACACACAGTACTTAACTTCAGCTGTCTCTTAACCTCTATTATTTATATTTAGTAATGTACGATGTGGTTTTTTTGGACACTGTGGTGGGTTGACCCTGACTGGCATCCAAAGCAGGTGCCCACCAAAGCAGCTCTATCATTCTCCCCCCTTAACTGGACAGGGGAGAAAAGGTGTAATGAATGGCTCATAGGTCGAGATAAGGATAGGGAAAGGTTGTTCACCAATTACTGTCCTGGGCAAAACAGACCAAACTTAGAGAGGAATTCATCTAATTTATTGCCAAGCACAACACAGAGTAGAGCAGTGAGACATAAAACCAAATCTTAAAACACCTCCCCCCCACCCTTCCCTTCTTAATTTCACTCCTGATCTCCTCCTGCTTCCCCCCTCACCGCCATCCGCGCAGGGGAACAGAGATGGGGGTTTCATCACACCTTGTTTCAGCTGCTTCTTCTTCCTCAGGGAGGGGACTCTGTCTGCTCCAGCATGGGGTCCCTCTCATGGGAGGCAGTCCTCCACGAACTTCTGCAACACAAGTCCACAAGAGGAGTGAGTTGGCTTCTCTCTCCATGGCTACACAGATCCTGCCAGGAGTTTGCTCCAGCGCAGGCATCCCATGGGGTCACAGCCTCCTTCAGGTGTATCCACCTGCTCTGTCTCTAACCTGGGGCGGTTCACCCCTCCTTAGTCAACCTGGTGTCCCCCAGTTCCCTGGGGCTCACCATATTGATGCTGGCCTTAGCATGGATGCCCGCTCAGCATAGCACACTGCAGCCCAGAGCTCCTGTGCTCAAGCAATCCAGTGGGCTTGCCCTCCCGAGTAGCTGGGGCTACAGGTGTGTGCCACCATGCTGGTAAAGTGTTCTGAAATAAAAACATTTAAAGCAAATTAGAGTGTCACCTCCAATACAGATCTCGGAATTGTAATCAGGTAAATAATTTCTTAGGCAGTTTAGGCAATGGGGTGTAAAGGCTTCAGGAAACAGAATGAGCTCTCACAAGCATTTTATTAAAGTGATCTAAGGTAATGAATACTCCAGTACTGATAGTGGTAAGGACAAAAAAAAGGGTATCCATAAGCAGTAATTTCATTCTGTCACTGGAGGTTTTACCCAAAGCTCATGTGAATCATGGAATTGGCACAGAGGCTGACAGGACCGAATCTGAAAACCTGCATTGTGAAGAAAGCTTAATTTTGCAAGAGTTAGTGAGCTTGCTCTCTTTGTCTTGGCCAATATCATCAAAAGATGGGAAGGTCGACATGACAAAGTTTGCATAGTAAGAGGATTTCAGAAACAATTTCGAAGAAAAATGAGAGCCAAATACTATTACATGTTTTCATGTTCTGATATCTCATTATCAATACTTTTTAACTTAAGTACAGTTTTCCAGAAAAAATATTTTTCAAGGCTAAGGTCTCACCATGTATTTGCATTTTTGAAATATGTATAATTGTATAGAATTTATAATTATATAAAATACCTAAACATTATTCCAATAATTTTATAAGATGTGGCATGGAAAATTTAAATAGAAAATATACATTAGGAGGGATTCTAGCCTCCCTAGCATACTAAGCAGATGTCTTCCTACTCATTAACAAGAGTCACAGTAACCTACCAGGGTTGTGGAGCAAAAGTCTTTTGTGTCCTTTCTGTAAAACATCTGCGCTTTGGAGAGAGAGACTTCTTTTACTAGGTGCTGAGGGTGTAATTACTCATCATTTGCTGCTTGTGGGGAGAAGAAAAAACCCTAGCCATACATCGGGGTCTTCCAGCAGAGATCAAAAAATCGGACTACAAAATGAGATTTGCCAATTTACTATCATTTTGAAGGATTCTTGTGAATACAGTAACTTCTTTCCAGTATCATATCAGTGATCTGTGTACAGTCTTTTGGGGATATTTTTGATATTACTCCAGCCAAGGCAGTAACATCAGACATGGGAACAAGGCCATAATAAGACTAGTTAGTGGTAGCCTCTGCAGACTGCATATACAGTAAAAGTTTACAAAGTATCCTCTGATTCTGCCATAAATCTTTTGGCCTACAAACCAACAGGAAGCATCAGTGGGATGCATTGCTGATGCTAAATCCCTCTTGGAGAGAGAGAAGAAGCATGGCACAGACTATAAGTAGATGAATACTATTCAGCACCTATGCAGTTGCAGGTTCCTGTAGTTATCACAACTGCTGTTTGTAAATCATAGAATGGTGCCACACAATAAGCATTAAGCATGGTTGTCGTAGTACAAGTCACAGTTGAGTGAGGGAAAGTTGCATCTGAAAAATCGAAGGGAAACAAAAATCAGTTTTTCATCACACTAACTTAGCATTTGTCTATATATATATGTGTGTGTTCAATTTTGAGATTATAACTAGTGATTTAGTAGTAAGTGATAGAAGTGCGTGAAGAACATGATTTGGAACATACCAGAACAAGATTGGCTACATTTATTCTAGTTTCTCAGATACTGGTGATAATTTTCTATTTGCAAAAGTTATTGGGGTTGGTTTTGTGATGATGGTGTAGCATATTTTTGCTTGTTTAACCTTGAGTGCTAACCATATGGGAAAAAACTAAACTTTTGGTCAAGTGTGTGTAATCTCGTGCTGTGTAAGATTTGGATTCAATAGCTGATACAAATGAGGTCTATCTTTACTTTTTTAGTGCATATAAATTGCTTACTACAGAATGAGCATGCTGGTCTTCAGTACTTTTATCTGATATTTTTCTTCTGAACAAACACTTCTGTAAGAATTTGAGGAAATAATCATCTGCCATTAGAGGTTTAGCCAGGGTCAGTAGGGGCCACAAAGTTCGTTGCCAGAGCTCTATAGCTGTCTGTGGACTGTGATCTGCGCTCTGTTGCTAACAGCTGTCGTAGCAAGACTTAAATTCTCTTGAATTGACCTGGAGGGTTGATAATTTTGATGATCCAAATGATTAATTTTTTTTTGTCCAATCTTCAGACATGTTGGAGGAAAAATAATTCTGGAAATAGCACTGAGAATATCCTGTGAGATCATCTTACACAGTGTCTGAAGTGTCATACCAACATCACAAAAAGAATTAATGTGTACAACTTGTCCTACTAGTTGAGATTTTTTGTGGTTTTTGTATTTTTAGTATGTTTGCGTTGTTCTTGTGGCTTATATGTCATATTAAGTACTATGTATGCCACTTTATATCAGATTACATGTTAACTGTTGTCACATAGGGAATGTAAGGTAAATACAAGCTTTGTAGTGTGTATTCTGGCCCATAAAATGTAAATGTGGTTGCATAATTATGCTTGACCCTACTTAAACTTCATGGTGGTAACCTTCATGAGTATTAAACTTGTTGATGATTAATCCAGCTGTTTATTGACCTAGTATCCTGGATCGTGGAACCACAAGAAGAAAGTAATACAAAATAGGAAACAGAAAAATTACCAATTTTAGCTTATTGCAGAATGATATTACTCTATAAATACTAAACTTATAACTTTTTTTTTTCCTCTTCAGTTTATCATATGTTTGGCTGTTGCTTTGTCTTCCTTCAAGTGTTAAGTCTGTACAGTTCACTAGTTTCACACAGACACCAAATGGTGTCAAGGAGTAGAATTTGCCACTACCATCCCTCTGCTTCCAAAGAAAAAAGAAACAACTGTTGCGTATTGTGTATTAGATGTCATCCAACAGTTTGAGGATTCTAGAAGTTCAGTATAGTCATCAGAAGGCTGTAATCTTCATTACCTTTCAAAATACATGATTTTTTTTGTCTACCTTGTAATGCAATATATCACTTAGATTAGACCTGAACATGTGAAGCTGGAATTCTTTCTGTTGTATCAAGCTGATTCTGTTTGGAGTGAACATCTAAATGTGAAAAGCTTTTTAAATACATCTGCTTCTGAATGATAACAAAAAAATTATTCAGGTAACAGCACTAGGAGTCATTGATTATTTTACATTATATAAATGCTTGTCAGTTTATACTTACTCATTTGTGCCAAGATACTCATGTTCTTTCTTTGTGTTTACTCATTCCTCAATTAAATGCCAAATGAAGTCAGAAAAATTCTGTCTAAGCAAAAATGTACTATCTAGGAATTACTATATTAAATACAGCTAAAGACATGTTTTGCACTTTCATGTAATCTTTAATTTTTCATAGCCAAACTTCCACCTAAGTATAGCTTTAAAGTCTTTTGAATTATCATTTTTGGGTTTAGGTATTGACATTTGTTTTGCATGATAAAAAGTCTGTCACTTGTGTCTTGTTCTCCCCTAAATTTATCTATCTTTTTATTTCTTCTCTGCATTGTGGCTGAAGACTTAATATTTGAAGAGCATTTGCCTTTTTACAATTAGTTAACAAGGTAAGTTGAAGTTCTTACCTAACTCCTAGGGAATTTGGCAAGGCAGCAGTAGCACCACATATTAAACTATGTACAACTGATATTAATAGCTGCTCATTTGATTTAGAGAGTAGTGTGCTATTCAATTGCTCTAGGGGACTTTCTTCTAATAGTCAATCTTATTCATAATGCTGATGGCTCCGCCTCTTATCTGCCTGTGGAATGAAAAAATGAATTAATGTAAAATATCTGTAAACTCTGAAACTACTGAGCTGAAATTTTGCTGCAACACAGATTTAGATACAGGAGAACATGCAGAAATATCCAAGTTGGTTCCTTGAAAATGGTGTCATGTTTCTCTGACTCTTATTGCAGGGCCTCATATAAAAGCCATAAAATGTGAATGATTTCCATGAACTGCATTGGGCTCATGTGAAACACATATAGTTCCCCTGGAGAGTGATGTTGGAAGTATTCCTAGAAATACTCTGATTCTTTCAATGTGCAGGAGGCACGTGGAATTTAAGATGGTTTCAGTAATAGTAAGCCCAGTGCTAAGTAGATTATTTTGGTCATTTAATACTTGCCTTTCTTTCCCAAAGTTACCCAAAAAGCAAAATGACATACTCATTACTAATTTTACTTTTTTTATTCCCATTTCTGAGCATTTGCTTCATTTATCATTGCTGCAGAAATATCTAGTGTATATATTCTAAAGGGATTGTGGAGTGCAGGGGCAAGCAAAAATGTCAGTTGTGTTGACATTGCCAGTGTTGGGGAATAAGTACTATAAGCCAAAGAAAATCTGGAGTGGAATATCGAGCAGACCAGGGAACAGTATCAAATTAAAAATATATTTGTAAAAATAAAATTTGAGTCCTTAATGTATAAAATTTAGACTACTTATACATTAAAATCGGATAATGTATCTCTACTTGTATATTAATACAATGTGACCTACAGGTTAGAAAGCACTATGGAAGTAATTAAGTAACAGAAAAGATGAGTCCTTACACTAGGGCAAGTCTAGGAAATTCGGTACTTTCACATGGCAACCATATCTATGCTAATCATATCTCTAATCTTTCCACCAAGTGTTCTGAATTTTTACAAGGAGAGTTGAGGTAAGAGAGGCTTTAACAGCTATTTGTTATGGTTTTTAACACTTCATAAACAAATAATGCATAATTCATCATCTTGAATGACCACTGTGATGCTGAGATTAAGAATTAAGAACCCAAATGCAAACATTTATTGTAGACCATTCACAGGTAGAATTGAAGGTTTGTCTCATCCTTGTGAAATGTGCTGATTTTTGGAATAGTTTTGTAACAGCTGTGGTTTCATTAGTTTTGTGATGAGATCTTTGAGATGAAAATCACTAATTTTAGTAAATCCCCTATTTTGTCTGTCTCTGGAATACAAAGGACTAATTGTTCTGTTAATGAGTCACTGACTTTTTGCCAGGAAACCATTCTGTCTGCCCAGTGTGAGTCCTCATTACTCATGTTTTGTATAGCTCTCAGTAGATTGGTTAAGTTTAATGTTCTTGGATGTGGCTCTGGGAATCTGAATAAATCCTACAGACCTTGTACTGTGCTATAACTGATTTCAGCAGAAGCTATGGTACTGATAGCAAAAGGAACAGGCATAAGGCTGAAGTCTTTTAATAAAATAAAAACCTTAATTTTTTTTTACTATTATTTTTTATAGAGCTTACTAAAAGACAAAAGACTGTGGAGACAAAAGGGCATTTGTTTCCAGCAGCACCTAGTCATTTGTCATAATAGTATTAAGATAAAAAGGAAGGTCTATATTATCTTCCAGCCTCCAACATTAGAAGATTTTTATTTTATGTTTGAGATGTTGTTGCTACCCATTTGGGACTTTGACAGCCAGAGACCTCCAGTGCAGTTCTGCTGGCTGATAACAGTGGTGGGAGCACAAATGATGATGAGGTGAGACTGTTCATTGATATTTTTACCATTGTATCTTCTAGATGTGCCCTGAGATAGTAAGGAGGCCAGGAATCAGTTTTAAAAATCTATTTTCCTGTGCCTGGTGCTTGCAGGGATTATGGCAGCCACACTCAGCCACACGACAACATTGCTTTTCTTGTGTTCCTTTGCCTGGCTCTCGCTATTCATCTCTTTTCTCTTGTTTTACACTCAGATCTTACATACCTTTTGAGAAGGGGGAATGCATTTTGTACAGTGCCAGACACAGGGAGAAAGTACTTTTTTAAAGACCTCTAAAGATACATGATAACAAAAATAATCAAGAGTAAGTAACAGTATAGTAATTGTATTTTTTTTCTTAAAAATGTCCAGATTTAAAGAATAAAATTAATAACTCTTGAAGAACACAGGCAGATGGAATTACATAGTTAAGAGCTTGTTGACTTTCCCTGTGTTAATGATGGTGTTCAGGCAATGAAAATAAAGTATAGGGTAAAAATCACCAGAAGTAAGACTAAAATACTTAATAATTTCATTTGTATTTAAACCCCTGAGGTCTCTAGTACTGAGAAGAAAACAACATTATGTCGAAACATTTGTTCACAAAGAAAAGCATTTTGGATTTAGTTAGCTAGGTCAATCTGGAGGCATTGCATGAAAATGTTAAGGATCCTTTTTTGTGCATTGTTGAAAGACAGTTTTGTTTCTTGTTACTTGCATGTGTTTATGTCCCAGCCAGCAATGTTAGATACCTTCCAAATATATGAGAATCTCTGTTGATATTTTCTTTCTGGTTTTGAGTTTGGGGTTTTTTTTTAGGGTGTGTTTTCATTTGGGCTTTTTTTTTTTTTAGTACTTACCACAGATTCTAAAACAGATGCATGCAAAACACTATAGGTTAAGAGCATGTGCTAAAATCTCTAAGCACATTGTTAATGTTTCCTGTATAAATTTTGCAGCATGACTTGTCTTCAGGAAGTGCAAGTTCAACTGTGTAGCATACCTAACTAAATACGTACTGTCTATCATTGGAACACAGAAAATTGTTGGGTTTGCTTGCCTATGAGTCAGATTAGTCATCTCCTATGAGAATCTGAAGTGCAGCCAGATGACTCATACATGAGCAATACCAGTAACTTCAGGTTCTGCTGGCATGGCTAACTGACAGCCCTGTTGCAAAGACCCCTTAGTGATATTGTCACCGTAAAATCCGGCAGAGGAACTCTCCAAGACTCATTTTGGAGTTTTAGAAAGCAGGCGTTCTTTGTTGCAGTGCTGGATGCATGGGGGATCACTCCTCCTGTCGTGCATACCCACAGTTAGAGTCAGTTTACATTTATTAGCCTAAGTTATGCATATTCATACATTCATCAGCATAAACTGTACATACTCATACTTTCTAAACTAGGATTGGTCAACTCTTTGCTGGCTTCAATTTAAAAACACAGTATCTCATAAATCTACTATGCATGTTCAGTGAGTAGGGGTCTTTATCTGGGGAGGAGAAGTTTTTAGCACTGGAGGTGTGGTTTTCATATTATAATGAGACAGTTCATGCTAAGGATACCAATTAGAGGAGTTTCTGCTGACTTTGGCTCTCAAGGATGTCTATCTCTTTGTTAACAAGTGTTCCTCTATTCAAGATTCCTTTGCTACATCTTATCTAAGCATACCTCATTCTCATTAAATACATTGGAAAGTTTCAAGGATGGTCCTCCAGCTCTCAAATCCACAGTTATCTTATTCTCAGGCAATGAACAATAGTGAAAACACAGCTCAGAATATGCATCCTATGTGTTAACTCCTTCTCAAAAGTGCTTTCAACTATGTCTGCGTGTTGCAAAGGTTACAATGACCTACTCTATTATCAATAGAAATGTTAGTGAGGCATTTCAGCTTAAAATATAGTACCTTCTGTAAGCAAACCAGGAGCTTGAGATGCTTGCATCCACCTCAGGCAAGAAAGTAAGAAAAGATATAGTTGAATATATAGTCCCATTCCAGTTCAAAGTGGAATTAGGTTATGTTTTAGTTTCTGGATCATAACCCAGAGTGGACACACATGCTTTATTCTTCACCCTTCAGTGATGTGGTAGAAAGTGGGGTTTGGGGGTGTTTTTATCAATAATTTTCTTGGGAGTTGTTTTTTTAGTAAGTTACGTGTTTCCTACCTGGATGGAGGGATAGACAAGTTTTAGGTCTGTGGTCTTGTACAGAAGTAAGATACTATGATGTCCTCTCTTCTATACACACTTGCACCTGAGCGGATTTCTTCACATCCCTAGGCATAGAGCTTCCAGGCCTCTTTCTTGTGCTTGTTTCACTAATGTGAAAGTTGAGTAAGTAATGGTTCCTACATATTTTATTCTTTTTTCCCCTCTGTTCAGCCTCAACTTCACCACTAAAAACACTAGCTAGGGGCACTTTGAAAGGGCTAAGCTTCATGCCCACTTGCCCTTTGGCTTGGGTGAGCTCAATCCTTACTGTCTGGCACTAGCAGGAAGTATTATTCCAAATAACTTCTCTTTTGTCTTGGAGAGTTGTTACTTTATGAAACAAGAGACTTAATGGCTACTTTTTTTTCAGATCAGGTCAAAAATTACCTTGTATGCATTTGAGTGAAGACAAGGGAAGCTATTTTTGTCCCTCTTCCCCTTCCTTTGTGAGACGCGTGCACTTCTACAGAATGCTTACATAAGGAACTCTTGGAAACCTTTTAGGAGACTATTTCTGATTCTGGAAAGACCCACCACAACTAGATTTTTACGCTCCTTATATCTGGTGTTTCTACATTTGTTTTTGTTTCAGCTTTTGCTGATGTGCAAAAGGAAAAGCATGCTCAGGTGGAAAAAACACCTATCATTTATAGTTCCTAATGTCAGAGTGCTACATAAGTAAATGAAAAAAATACAATTCCTTATTCCACTCGCACAAAGCAAACACCCACAAAAACACAAGATCACAACACCAAGGAGAAATCCTTTATGTTCTCTCTAGTTAAGACCCCAGATGTGTTTCCCTCTTACCCTCTCCCCATGTTCACCCACACAACCCATGACTTATTTCCTATTTGCCTGTGAAAGGAGCAGAAGTAGGCATGAACAGTGTGTGTAATCCAGCATGCTTCCTTTGAGCTCTCAGCAATGTTTCACACCACTATTGCATTTTTTGTTTATGACAGAGCATAGACTGTCTTTCTTGCTTGTTTAATTTTAATTTTCTCTTACCTTACTGCAAGGCTTAGTTCATTGGGATAGTTTAAAAGACTGTCACACTTCTAGAGAACAGAGTATGTTTGGCAGGAGTTTTGTGGTTCATGGTTATCTAAAAATCCAATCAAGCCATTTTTCGATTGATTCTGAGATGAGATATGTAGGCTTCAGTGGAGTTGATTGTAGCTCTGTATTTTCTTAATTTATATTTGAGGTATCTGACTGCCCCATCACTCCCACTTTTTTTTTATACATTTATTTTTTCCTTTTACAAACTAGCATACAAAAACTCTTATGGGTATATGCTCTGATTGTATTATTTTTTTTTCGTGGTTAAATATGTGTCTTCCAGTGATGTTAGCACTGTAATAGCCATGTAGCTGAAAAGCATTTTTAAAGAAGGATAATTTTAAGTCTCAAAAATGCTGTTGGTCAAGCAGGTAGACTTTCTTGAAAACTGTAGGAGGTATGTAAATAAAAAATGACACCGATCATGAACACTGATTTCTTGAGGAATTTTCATGGCATGAACTCCATGTATAAGATTTAAGTATTTTAAGTAGCAGTGAAAACAAAAAAATACGTTGAAACCTAAGTTACAAAGCTAAAAGGGTAGCTGTCTAACGATATTATCATACTAATCCTAAGCTTGCCACTTTCAAATGCACTGCAGGCTGACTGACCTCGATGATCAAACATTATTCAGAAAAAAACCTCAACCTTCAGTGTTTTGATAGCATCAAATTACATGTTTCAGGACTGATCCAAAACCAACCCTTTAAAAATCAAGATCTCTTAATACATTTTTTTTACCGTGGTGGGTTAGCAAGCAATGAAGAGGCTTTCTCAGAGATTATTTATTATTAATCTGGCTATTTCTTTTCTGTATCAGTTCTGTATCAGTTGAACAAACTGATGTGTAGGCAAAATAAAACTGAAAAATCATACGGACAAAAGCAACAAAGCTAACAGCAAAAATGCCAAGAAAGTCAGCTTTGAATTGTATCAACCCTGAATTCTCTTGAGCAATAGAGCAGGTTGAAATATCTGATGTACTGTGAACATGACACCTATTAACCGTCACAGTAATCCAGAGTGTGGAGATGGTTTTGGCAAAATCGAAGGTGGCTGAGTTTGGAGTTGTGGGGGGGGTGGTGCTGGGGGGGGGGATTATGTATATTTACATCAGGAGTTGCCACTGCAAGTTGGTATTTCCCCTTTTTCTAACAGTGAAAAATGGATATATTTTTTCTTCTCTGGTTTGGTTAGTTGAATTAATTTGATCATACTCTCAAGAGTAACTGATGAAGGAATCTGGAAAAAATGGTGTTTAACAACAACCTGCTTTTACTCAATAGCTTCACTTTAAACTGTTTCAACTATTGTTTTCCTGTTTTTTGAATGGATACTACTTCCCCTGGTAAGTGGAATGGGTTTGTTTTTTGTTTTGTTTTTTTTTTTTCAGAAGTTTTGGAGCACTGTGAAGTTGCATAATAAGGAACTGAATGGTGTGAACCCATATTTGAACCCTTTGGGACTTACTTAATGGCTGCAGTAACTCTGTTGCCTGTAGCTCTTGTAATTACACAGGGGACTGTATTGATTATTGCATGTCTGGCTATTAATCTGCAACCCCAAATGCATCTCTTTCCTTGTCCTCTTGAGAATGAATGTTTTCAAGAAATAGGGACCAAGTTTGCTAAATATTAACCACATATTACTTGAGCTATGGCTGTTTAGAAACCATTTAGTTTCCCATTTGTTTTCTGCTACCCTCTTCATTCTCACTAAGGTTTCTCCTTCCTCTGCGATTTCAAGCATAACGTAGGAAAGATGTTTACTTTTGTAGAAATTTTAGTTTGTTTTCCAATTGTCTTGTGTTGTCTTTTAAAACTAAAATTTAGTGGGCATGCTATGTGAGAGCAATTTGTATCAAGCCCCTTTCTTGTCCCTGCTTCAGGAAGAGAAGAGAAAAATTAATTATACTGTCCTTTCAAACACAAGAACCTTTCTCACACAGAATGAGGAATCTGCTGGATTTTGGAATCATCATCTCCTTATCTAGGTATTTAGCCCTATTTTATAGAAGCTGAAAAATTGTCACAATCACAATTCCATAAACCATGTGTTCAAGGCTATACAGGAAAACAGGAATTGTTTGCATGGATTTTCATTCCAGGTTTGTATAAGGAAAAGTGGTGGCTGGGGTTTTCATTCGCCTGCAGTTACACAGTTTAGATCAAGATCAGCAAACGTGAAGTTTACCAGTAACTGGAGGTACTAAAGGAATAAGAGCAGAGGAGAAGCTGTAACAACAACTGGTAAGTGATGTAAAAAAAATCCAAAACTGTTATCCTGATATTTAAAGAATTAATGTGCAGTTACATTTTAAATAATCACTGCCTCAGCGTGTTCAAATAAATACCCTTCTCGTGCCCAGATGCACTCCATCACTTTTGCCATTAGTTTTGCCCTCTATCAAATTACCTGCCTTTAATATCAATATGGCAACCATCTATTGACATTTGAGTTGTCCAGTTGATAGCTGCTCACAATTTAATGTTTAAAGATCAGTTCTCAAGCTATTATATTTTGTTCTGCGAAAAGAGGTACTTTAATGATTATTCAAGAGAGTTCCAGTAGCACATCAAAGGTTGCCACTAAAGTCAACAGGAGTCTTTGTCAGAAACTTAAAGTATTTTTATTGACGTTGTTGTTACAAGCATTTGCTTTTTATTACTTTCACCAAAATAAAGCATATAGCATACAGCATTTTCACACATTTAGGAGACAAATAAATGTATCTTGAATTCTTTAATGCAGTGATAGCTTATGTAATACAAAGTTTTTTCTATCATTGATGTTAATGTTAAACACAGTAACAAGCTTTTGTCTTGTTACTGTACATTTCCCTTAACTTACAGATGCTTAAACAACAACTGGGAAACTGCAGTGATATTTATTGCTACAAATAAAAAGTTGTTCTATTAGAATGAAACCTGTATATCAAGACCCCAACACTAAGAGTATGCGGTCAATTAAAGTGATACAGAAAAACTTAATAACTATTTAACCTTCACCTCCAATGTGTCTGTAGAATAATAAAAAAATATCCAATTTTCATATATCCACACTGATTGATATGCATATTAATTATGGTATTTTCTGGATTTCATGTAGAATTTACAATAAACTTGGGTTTAATTACGAATAAATAGAGGTATAAAGACAAAATCTCATAGTTTCGCTTGTTACGTTATTTCTCTTGACGTAACCAACTATGTTAAATCCGTAATTTAAGATCATAAATAGAATCCCATTCAACTTAATCAAGTATCATATGACTTCATGTGCTCAGAGTTTCATGCTGCATAGTTGAGAAAGGAAAAAATCAGGTGGCACTTAGCATCTTTAATGGCACTTCTTTCAGCAAAGGATAGTGTGGATTTGTATTACTAGTCAGGGTTATTCTTCAAAACAGTATTTTAATATATGCATGAAAAATACATATAACACTAAATAAAGCAACAATTCCTGTTCTGTTTGAAGCTTTAGCTAATGGTACAAGGATCATCATTGCTTGATTTCATTTCCCCTTCCAGCAATAAAGTGATCACAGCCTTACTCAAGTAGCTGCATGTTCCCTTTTTTCCAATTGGGTGAGTGTTGTAGAATGCAGTCATGTCATCCTGTAGGAGAGGGAAAAGAGGTTTCCATTAGTGTTGATTATGTAATGCAACCAAGCACAGGCGAACAAGAGTAACCTTACAAATATGTTAGGAATGCAAATATGCTTTTCAGACTCTAAAGCTATAGTATATATCTGCTCCAATGTACACTTATTTGAACTTGTGGAAAACAGATTACTAAAATGGACTGCACATATTTCTTTACCGAATTTTCCAGTTTTGTACAGATACCACCTTCTTAATAGAATAGTTGTCTGAGAACAACTGCTCTCTTAAAACAACAGCTAGACGATTACTATGTTAGTAACTTACTGTGCTATCACAGTATGATTGTGAGCCAGTTCCTTGGGTGTACATGTAGAGATACTGACTAAAGATGTAGTTGGAAAAAGAAAATATTTTTTTTTTTTTTACATCCAAGAACAAAATCACAGGTAGCACCTGAACCAATTCATTAATCAGATCAACAAAATATGTTTCCTTCACTGAACACCGGTTCTGCACAGTTAATGATGTTAAAACATCTGCTTAATCTCAGATTATGTATTGGCTGCTGTATCAAAGGTTCAACTCTAATTGAGGGAATTGGTTACTTTTATCAATTTAAAGGCAGAGATTCTGTGGTGAAAATGTTAGACTTCTGTAGTTTTAGGGTGTGTTTGAAATTACCAGAGTAAATAGTTTTGACATTTATTGTACCTTAACAGGAAATTAACGAAGTTAAAAATATTTGCAAGTGTATTTAATGGAAAAGCATAGTTCAGACAAATCCGTAGTTCTTTTAGCAGTATGTATTTGTTCGGAAAAACTTAAGACAGAATATCAGAACAATCCTAAATAGGGTATGTTAAATGCCAGTGGGCATTACCTGCAAGTACGGGAGACTCAGATGCCAGAAAATTTTGATGTAGGGAGTTGGAATTTCCACCACCAACAATCTTAAAGATATTAGTCACAACTATAAATTGGGATTTCTTTCTAAGAGACAAAAAGCCAACAGTCTAAGTCGATCTGGGCTTGGAAAAAAATCCATCGCTTTAATGGAGGCTAAGGTAGCACCAGTAAAAACTGGGTTTTCTGTGGGATTTTTCTTTCTGTTTATAGCCATTGGGAGTTTTCAGCTTGTCACAGAAGTCAGTAGCATATTCAAGATACTGTGTGGAGCTGGGACTTAACAGCCATTTGTATGGGTAGGTCCAACGTTGTGGGTGTAACCACAGTCCATATCGTCCAAAATGGGCAGACAAAAAAAAAAAAAAGGTGTTCTTTTAAAATCAAAACTATTGTGCAAGGTGATATGTTGCTAAGGCTGGATATCAGGCTTGCTTTAAAATCTTCTTACAAAAAAGTAGTGGAAAAAAAGTGAACCTTGAAGCTTTTGAAAGAATTCTTAAGGAGCACATCCTTCCTCATCTTTTAAAGGAGCTAAATTCAGCAATAGAAAGTGCTGTTGCGTATCAGTATGTTATGAATCAGTCGCTTATTCAGAGCTAGCGCAGATACCTCCGAATATACTGTGCACAATAAAATGCCAGACAAAGTGAGGAAGATCATCCTCAGTAGCACAGGGACTTGTCATACTGCTTTACTCATATTTCCTCTTTCAGCCAGTTCACCCTGGCTTTATTACAAAATTCCAGAGCTTTGAGGCACCAAAACTTGTAGTGAGAATATTTAGAGATCTTTAGGGTTTATGTTTAAAAATCTAGTGAAGTAAATCTTAAAGGCTCCTTAATGATCAAGTCTCATTTATTTGGATTTTAAGCCTTAGAGATTAAAAGCTTGATAGGTCATGGATGCAATTTTAGCACAAAAATCAGTAGCTAAGAACAGTTTCGCATTTCAAGTTCTTACAGTATATAAGATCCTAAGTTCACACTTCCTTGCTGAACTTTAGGTTTTTCTTTCTTTTTTTTGTTATTCTTAACTCTTCCCTGTTTTAATATTCCCCCTAATTATTTTCCCTTTAATATAATATTTCAGCTTTACCCAGACTCTCATTTTAGAGTAACCTAACGTTGTAAGTGTTCTCCTTACCATACCAGTTTAAATTCACAATTCACCAAGAAAGTAAGCGTGCATCTTTTACCTTTGCTTATAGGCTCTTTGCAGACTTAGGCAGCACTTGAGTACGTGTATTATTTGTGTTCAATTCTGAACTATCAATTGCTTTTTATTCTGAACTGCACCAAAGTAACATTTACAACTAACTTCAATAAGAATGGTAAATTCTGTAAGACAGTAATATTTTACTCACTTGTTTTTCAGCTCCCTTTGGAGTGCCCTGATCTTTCTGAAAGTCATGAAACGCTTCTTGCACGACTTTGTCCAAGTCCACTTTGTCCTGGAATTCTAGCTCAGGATTTCTCTCCAAAATAACAGATATGACCATCAACAACTAGAAGGCAGAAAAAGACTGTAAGACTTTAAATTTGATGTGTTAAAATTCAGGTTACATGAAAGCACTGTTAGTAATTGCATATGCCTCTTTCAAGCAGGAAGCCATTTAATAATGGCACAGATAATAGGGCACAGATAATAGAATTCTGACTTTGATAAAAGAACCACTGAAAAAGCAGGTTTTTATGAAAGGTTACAGTTTCTGGTGACTACCTAGTTAAGGGCACTGTGTAAATGTTTGACACTAACATCTAGCTTTGCTGGGAGCCAGCGAAGTTATTTTCCAGTTTATTCAGTTCACTGTGTGGCTGCACAAATGCTGGTGCTCAACCAATGGAGAGGGTGAAAAGCAGCAAACATTGAACCTCAGCATTTGCTGTTTTGAGCCAAAAAATCACATACGTGATTCATGTAATCATACTATGACAAAGTTTATAAAAATCAAAGCCAACAGACACCAATAAAGTGTCTCAGTTCAGAAGAATTTATATTCCTTGTATCTGAAAGAAGGTTAAAATAGGAGGGTGAACATAATGAGTGACCTGTTGTAATAACTACAAGTGGGTAGCAGAGTCTGTATTGGTCATCTTGGGTTTTGATAACTGTATTATGTTTTAGCAAAAATTGGGTATGTTCCAGCAAGCAGCATGACCATTAGTTGTTAGCCAGAATTGAGATGGATTTGATTCTACTGTGGAGAAATACTCACAAGCACCAGAGGCATGTACTTGGGAACTAACAATGAACACTGCTAACAGCACAGATGTCAGTTGCCAAGGGTACAGATGCTCTTGATCTGTTTAAAATGTATACATTACGTGCAGTGGTGGGAAGGAGTTTAAAAAGCCTCTTGCTTTACTGTTATGTATGGGAACATAAACAAACTGGTAGTTTATTGAGTAGCATAAAGCAACCTACTAGGCAGCCTCAGCAAAATGGGAAAGAAGAATCTATCACAGGGCAAACTGGTATTTTAGAGCAGTTTTTCCCTAGATCTAGAAAGTTGTTAGGAAAAGTCATGGGCTAGGGACTTGAAGGAAAGCTACTTTCAAATTATTAGTCTTACTAGTTTTCACCTCCTGTGACCTGATTGCATTGACACTGTCATAAATATTTTTCTTTTTGCTAAAGGGGAAGACCATCAAGAATTTAGTATATTCTGAACAGGTCAACAGAAACATATTTAATCATACAAAAATCTATGGAGAAACCACTGAAGTCAGTGTTTATATCTAAAATGCTATTTCTTCAAATATTAGACCCTCAGTTACTACTACTTTTTTCTTTTATGCTGTAACATAGTTATGTACATTATAAATTTTCTTTCATTGTAGGCCACAGACCTCTACAATAATTTGCCTATATTCCGGCTGGTCGATATTTTGCAGCATATCTTCAACTAGAAGGGAAAAATTCATTTCATACATCGTCATATCGGATAAGGTCGGTTGCTGAAAAACAAATAATACTTTTACTCAGAGACCATTTGCATTAAATCAAAACCACCCCCAGGTACAGCCTGTTTGCTTGCTGAATAAATAATACTGAACTAAGAAATACAACCACTGTAGGATCAACAGGGGAGCAGATTTCAGAGTCTGTGACTTGGAAAGGGTCTTCTAGAGTTAGCTTTTATAAATATATTTTAATAACTGACTTCCATTCTCTTCTAATTCTGTTTTACTCAAAACCAAAAAGAAAACTTGAAAATACCTTCTTTTTTAAAAAAAAAAATCTTAACAGGAACAGATTACCTTAAGTAATGTATTATGGCATAAAATAGACATTAATGATAAAATAATTCACTGTTAATAGTCAGGTAGAGCAGAAATGACTGACCATCTATGCCAGTTTTACCTGTGGTAAAAATCTCCCTGCCACTATTAAACCATTAGGGGTTCTTTCCAAGATCTGCCACACGCGATCGTAGAATCCAGCAGGAGTCCGATTCAGAGAACCGTCTATCTGTCTTCTGTTTAGCCAGCTTCTGCAGACAAAGAAAACCGAGAACTTGAAGTAAAAAACTGATACAGATGCAGAACCAAGCCATGTTTTTGTGGTGTAAGCCAGTAAGGTAAGCAGTGACACTGAATACAGATTAACGATGCGTGTGCAGTATCTTGTGCTTCCCAGTAAGTTACGATCTAAAGCAAACAAAAGCAAGGTGCTCAGCATATAGAGGTTACAATGTTATCCTAATGTGTCTGTTTCTGCTTTATGTAACTGGAGTTAAAGAATTAACTGTGAAATCTATCCAGTGCAGTACAGTAACAGTAGTCAGCTGAATTCATCGTGTCCACATTAAGTCACCAGAAACTAAAACATACATAAACCAGAAGTCACTGTGTGGTACCTATGACAGCCATATTTGTACACACTAAAAAACCCCCAGTAACTATAATATTAAAATTTGTTTTATCCTACTACAATGGGCAAAACAATTCTATAAATACAGGTCAACGACATTCTGCATCTATAAAATACAAAATGTAATCGATAATGGATGAGAAAAGCCTATCATTCTAATTTAAGTGCCAGGTTAGAAAAATGTATTTTAGCAGAGTTGCTGAAGGTAGGTTTATTTATGATGGCATTGTAGAAAAACAAGTGGCCTGTAAACATAGAAGATTTGACAGAATTTTTTTGTTAAACTAAAACTTTGAACAAACAGTTAAATTCTCCATAAACTTGTTTTGGTTGGGTTTTTTTTTTCCCCACTTACAACACTGTTCCAGCAGTGGAACTTCAAGAAGTGGTAGCTACAGGTATGATTTTAATTGGTGGACAGTACAGAATTACATCTTGTGTAGCAGTATTGCGCATATTTGACAGAAGAGTGTTTCTAAAAGTTACTGTCCTCTAGTTGGTTTTCAAACTGTAAGTAGAAAAATCTATTTCTATAGAGTTGTGAGAGCTTCCCTAGGAAGCAGAGCTCTGAAAAGCAAGTAATACTTTTATGTCTTAGTTGAATATTCCTGCAAAAAGGGTGTTTTTATTTGGTTTTTTGGGATTTGTTTTGGTTGGTTGGTTTGTTGGTTTTTTGTGTTTGTGGTTGGTTTTTGTTTTTTTTTTTTTTTAAAGTTCCATGTCTTCTCAGGTCACAAACAGCTCTTGTATAACCTTAATAACAGGAGACATGTACTTCAGGAAACACTTCATTCAGGAAAGGGGGCAAGTTTCTACACCAAAGTACTTGGATATTTGCAGCACTGGAACAAACACATTATTTAGCATTGTGGATTTGTTTGGGTTTTTTGAGGTTTGGTTTTAGGAAACTAGAACTAGATTCCAGTTATTGCTTGGGAACATGGCTTTCTGTATTTGAAAGACCTGGTTCTGGTAGGCTGTTTGAAAAGAAAAAAAATATTAAAAAATTAAAAAAAGAAATGACCTGGTCAGCTTTTAACTTGGTAGCTCTGCAGAGCATTTGTAGCCTTGCTCAAATGAAGTTAAGCAGCAGTATTTTTGGTTTTTTATTTTTTCCTCTGTGTGTATTGCTAGATTAACTTGATCTGTTCAGAATAAAACTACTTGTCAATAAAAGCACTTGTTTATCCAGATGTCAGTATGCCTGAAGAAATAACAAAACGATCTTACACTGAAAAACCTTAAATCTGGAGAAAAGCTAAGAATTCCTTCTGAGATCTGATCAAAAGAGAGAAGTCTAATTCAGAAAACTCCTGTGTGTGTTCTTAGACTTTTTCGAAGATTCTCCCAACTACACTAGAAGACTAAGCAAACAGTGTTGTTGTTTTTTTTAAAAAAAGAAAGAAAAAAAAAAAGTATTACTAAGCAGTGCATCTTCTGAACAGGTTCCAGCTCTAAGTAGTTGGGATATGCTTTATAAGAACAAAGGACATATTTAAAGTTAAGTTAGAAATAAAAGGGTGTTTTTCTTAATACAAAGAAGGCAGCATTTGAAGATGTCAAAAATACTTGGACCTATCTAAACTATGGTAAGAAAGAGAGTCCTGTAAACTCTATGAGCAAAATTAGTTTTATGACTGGACCATTAAAAGAACACCACTCCATTTCAACAAGGCTACTCACAATCCTGTGACCTGTGTAGATAGGTCAAAACAAATACCAGTGGAAGTCTGCACTCTGGTGATTATATATAAAAATATATATTTATCTGTACGGTATCATATCCTGGAGCCCAGTGTAAGAGGTAAGAAAACTGCAAAAATTTTCCCCTCCATGAAAACTTGGAGAGGGGTTAATTGTGGAGAGGCTGCCAGGGAGGTACACATACCACTAGCCCTTCATGCGTGACAAATTAATTGGTGGTGCTGTATGGTACCACAGGAATAGAGATGTCTAAAAATCCCAACAGTAGGAAAAACCGTCACAGAAAGAAAATGTAAGGAGACAAGGTACTCTATTTTCTGGCAGGAAGAGAACAAGTCACTAATGGGTAAGCAAAAATGAGTTAGTAATACTGTACAGGAAGAAGTTAAAGATAGGAAGTTTTGAAGGATATGCTGGCCTAGCTTTTGTACTCAGAAAACCCCCAAAAAAGAATCTTCATTCTCAGAAAAATCAGAGTGCTCTTTGCTGACCCAGCTATTGTACATTAAAGGAATCAAAAGCAGAAGGCACTGTGACAACTCAGGTAAGAATTCTAACAAAGAATGGTGCTTGAATTGCTTACTGAAATTGAGCAAGTTTTTTCCAAAATAGCATAATATTTAATGGAAAATGCTGCAAAGAGAAAGCTTGGCTTGTTCTGCTAAGGTTTTAGAGGAATAATGTCAACACCAACAGGAGTAGAGACAGCAACTAACCAGCAAGCATTAATAAACACAGCCAAGACACTGAACAGCCTGTGGGAGATGCAGGGTACGCAGCCAGTCAGACTGAGAGATTCTACATCACACAAATTAAATGAGAGCGCAAGCCGATGCTGATTTAAGGATCTTGTTGCTCGGGCATTATAGATGGGGAAAAAAACAGAATGTGTTTTGAATTAAGCAGGAACATTAGTATGGCATGTAGTGTATTTTCCTCTTGGTTGCTAGAAAAGGCCATCATCCATTCAGTCAAGGACTATGGAAATTACCAGCAGTATTATGTGCCAAAGTTTAACTTAACTAGAAGTAAAACCTCCAGGAGGACTTGTGACTTTACTCTTATCAATATAGTTAAGTGGAAATACTGTAATTTTAACTTTTGTCTTGTACACTTCATTTCATGATCCATGCTCTTTTTGGCAGCCAGTTACAGCTTGGAGAAAAGACTACAAGTTTCAGGCAGTGCTGCTATTGAGAATTCTAGAGAACATCTGTTCTTACTTCATATAATAAGCTAGAAGAAAGAGGGCACTGAACAGCAGACAAACATTCTTACAAGTTACTTAACTAGATGGCATTGAGTAATTTTTGCTATTTTCCCCACATCAAATAATGTAATGCTTCATGTTACTGCCAAAGTATAGAGGTTACTACTATAAAGTAAGATAATGCTGAATAGGGAAGCTGCAATATAAAAGACACAATTCTAGAACCTGGACACAGGTGAACGAATGAAGAAGTGCATTTTTGCTACCTTTCCTTAAATAAGTACATTCCTGATTGCAGATGACTGGTGATTTCAGATGTACACAAAGTATTTCAGAAATGAAAATGACTTGAACAGCCTATAACGAATGAGAACAGGTGCCACAAACCCCCATATCTCATTACCTCCCCTGCTGCTGTGGTTGAAGAATATCCAGCAGAAGCTGCTTCACTTCACTGGGGGACATCTGGTATAAGTCCTTGGCTGGCATATCCCCAGCACGGATTTGCAGTTCATACTTCATAGCATGGATAATCCATCTGAAGAAAAGCGAGGAATACATCTATTAATTAAGAAGTTTCCAAAGATGAAAAATTAGTCTAATAAAATAGCTCATAAAAATTCCACATGATCCTGCTATTTGGCTGTCACGACATGCATAAAATAGCAAACAAATACTCTACAACTGTTACTGTATTGTAGAGTTTACTCAGATTTTGTTTGTTTGCAATATAATACAAACTGAGAGAGATAATGCACGGATTTTAAGAAATGGGAGTTGTGAAGTAAGCTTTTATAAGGAAGACAGATTTGCCCACATAGGCCCCTACGTCCCATGTTCATTAAGACAAACATTTACCTGCCTTTTGATGTTAAATTCCTACTCAGAATTATGCTGACAGTATATGCATTTTGCTGATGAGTTTTAAAAAAAAAATTCAATATTTTACATTTAAAGAGACTTCAGGGCTTATTTATAGTTTTAGCCTTTGAAATTCCTTTTTGCAGTCTATCACACTTTTCTTCTGCTACTTACTTTTGAAAAGATTTGATTAAATAAAAATACTGCAACAGTGAAGATTTTCCACCCTTAGGTATCAAAGAGGCAGAACTTCACAAATGATTGAAGGAAAATGCTCAATTTCATTCTGCGCATTATAAAAAAGCAGTACTACAGCCTCTACTATAATATCGAAGATGAAATAATATATAGGTACATCTGAGGCAGGATAACTGAGCGTGGAGCTCAGCCTCTGACCCTCTGCTACATTGCTTCGGTTCAAGTAGGTATTGCTATCAAAAGCAAAAAGAAATTTAACTAGTTTTAGTTCAAACAGTCCATCATACATCCTGATCAAGTCTGAGTTACATCAAAGAGCCTTATGCTATTTATCATAAAATGCAGAGTATTCCCCAGAGAGTTATCTTGTCATCAGCATAGCCACATTCCACAGGCATTTAGCCTACAAGGTGCAGAATGTTTCTGTTTATGTAAGTCAAGTCGATCTTTCTGAAGGATTTTTCGTAACTACAAAGAATTCTGAGATGTCAGGCCAACTGATTCAACATTGCTTTAAATTTGAAGTTCCCAGGACCATTCATTGAAGATGCAATTGAGTATAAGGCAGCATGGACGTATGTAGAATGCATTACTTTTATTTATTTTGGAGGGCAAATAGTGTCGTCCTCCTCTTACTAAACTAACAAACACAACTGGCTTGGGAACTTTTTCCACTATGACTTAAACGTATCTGTGTGCAAGTCATTCACTGGTGTTTCCTCTTTGCAATAGCCTACAAAACATAGGAAAGTGAAGAGTGGACCTCCTAATCAAGCACTTCGCTGATGAAAGGTGGGTAGAATTCAGTTGGTTGGAAGTTTTTGTAATAATAACACTTTCAGGAACTTGATCTACTTAAACATGAAACCCTGAAAACAAATCAATAACAAGACAATCAAATCATTATCAAACTGGAACGATGTTCCTCTAAGAAGGTTAATTTTGCTCACTGGAGTGGGTGGTAACACCAAAATAAAGGAAACTGAATGTCTAGCATTAACCTTGGAAGAAAGAAAAAAAAAAAAGCACAAAAGGATTAGCTACAGAGAATGAAGAATGGGAGAAAAGACAAGTAACAGATTTGTAAAGGGTACAGAAAAGGTGTTGAAGTGCAAAAGGATAGATGTACTTGCAGTTAAATTAGTACAGGTGATCTGAAAAGTTTGTTTTAAGACTAGAATGTACTGCTAAACTGGAAGCATGAATCTTGTGTGCTAGAAAAGACTGCTGGTATCTCCCTCCACTGCTGAAATGCTGTATTTTCTCAGTGAAAAAAATATGGAACGTCTAAGTTCTGTTTTTAAAGCATGCTCACTAATTCTCTAAATCTCAGCAGCACCTGGCCTCTTCAAAGAAGTGCTTACTCAAATGCATGTGTCTCTTCCTAAATGTGAAAAAAATAATTAATTTCTGTAGATAGCAAAGTAAATACAGATACCATGGAATATGATAACACTCCAAGCACAGACTATTTGTCGGTCACCTTATCAAATAACTAAGTAGAACAGCCCAGGAGATAAATAATATTTTAAACTTGATTCAGGTTTCGGCTTTCTAAGCTATGTGTAGCTTAGCCTGATCTATGTAGTATAAAATTTGACAGCTGTGTAGCTGATGAATGGTCAAGTGTTGCGTGTGTCTGTAATAGGGGTGGTGGTTTAAGGTTTTTCTAAGAACAAAAAGACATTTTTTAGCAGCCTCGTAGGACAACAACAGGTTGTTCTTAACCATGGCAGTACTTTTGTGTAGAAAACTGTTCTTGGAACAATGTCTTCATTATGCCAGATATCAGATACTCAGATTCACTGAGTAGCAAAAGTATACCTTGATGCCTCAAAATATTTTAGGAAAAGCTGTAATGGTAAATACATTTGAACTGCAGAAGGCTTCTATTACCTGAAGTCCCCAATACAGACAACACTCTAAAACAACAGGCTATCTTTTTTGGCAATTATTGTGCTGAAACTCTGAAAATAAATAGTTTTGGTACCTTGAAACACTGTTCCCAAGGAATTTGTTGCTCATAGTTGCCAGACTTTTGAAACTGATGTAGACAAGGCTATATTATGAGCTCAGCACTTAACGGAAACCAGAGAACGTAACTAAAAGCATATATTGAATTGGAGGAGAATTGTGTGGTTTCAGATGGGAATTGCATTCATGCTGCATTCTTCCTAGGTTATTGTATTTATACACTTGCCACCCTTTACCCATTCGCCCCAAACCTACATGACATAAGTGACTGCTCAAGTGAGCAAAGAGCTTTTACAGGCCTCATCCAGCAACCTTTGTTCTAGACTGCACTCTTCCTTCCGTCTTCCTCAAGTCCTGAAAATCTGACAGTAACAGCTCTTACTGTCCTCTCTACCTCTTGATTTTTTTTCCTCCTGCCAACAGCATCCCCTGTCCATCTACATTACCTAAGGTGTACTATAAAGGAACAACCAGCATTTGGTTTGGTGTAATCCATCATGCTTCTAGGACTCCTTGTCCACATCACATGTTTACTAGTAGTGAAATTCATACTAGTTATCAGCCTTAAGCATGTGCAGCACACCTTTATCTAGTACATGATGCAGAGATTTCTATAGAAAGTGCCTTGCTGCCCATGCGAAGAGAGCAAACCCTGAGCAGAGTTTGTATCTACTCTGCAACTCGGAAACTCTGCATGTCACCCAGTGTGCTGTATGTCTGCTGCCAGCAGAAACTGTCTCAGGAGTACCACCAATACACTTGAGTGCATACTTTATTATTTCAGGTACAGATACAAAGCCGGTTGCAATCTAAAACAGAACCCCTTCAAGTCACTGCATTGCCAGTGGAGACTGGGCATGTCTATGCCAGAGCTCCCCAGAGTAGTTAGCCAGATAGTCACTGCCTCCTTGGCCACATTCTGCCTGTTGACTGCCGGCAGGACAGGCTGACCTGGAGGCAGCATACTTGCCACTGCTCATGGGCTATACAAAACATGTCTAACCCCACTATGCTGCTTTTGTTTTAAAGCCCTAACATGACAGGGATCAAGCTTTGAAAAATCCTATCGGTCACTGTATTAGCTGTAGGAAGGCTTCACATGGGCTGTTAAAAGGACTGCCCCTCCTCCACTTTACACTGTTGACTGGCAAACGAGATTAGTTGTGTACTCGGTTTTTGGCAGACAAAAGCAGACTGCCTAGAAATGTAAATTATGCAAGTTTTGCTGCATCATCTTATATAAACCATTTTTGCAATGTAGGAACAATCTCTACTGAAGTATGTACGCTTCCCTGCAATACAAGCAGTCACAACAAAAATCGATACTTTACTTACCCAATCCGTATCTTCAGCATGCCTCTGAAAAGTTCAGGTGAATTTGAGATGATCCAGCCAATATGTATGACAAGTTCCTGCTGAACTACAGCTTCCCTTTCATCTTGTAAATGACATTTTTCATAGATGATGTTCTTAATCACTCCCGGGGATAAGGGATTAGAAATAACTTCTTCCTCTTGGCCAAAAGCTCCAAGTGTCACCTGCGGTATATTGAAAACAATTCAGAAGACCCAGGCAGGAGTAAAAGCACCATAGAGGCAATTGAGAAATGAAGCTTCATTAACTCTGCTTTTCTTGTTAAAATGTCACAATACAAATATAATGTTATGTCAATGACTGACGCTTGTTAGATTGTTAGTTGGATGCTATTAAAATAACAAAATTCACTAAAACCCAGAGTAAATAGATAATATATTTTTCCAAATGAAAATAGAAAGTACAAGACTACTGCTTTGGTTTCAGAACTGGCTGTATAATCATGACTGTACACTAGGGTTAGCTAGTCTTTCATTTCTGACATCTCAGCCGTGGAGCTCACTTAGGATTCAGAATTAAATTAATAGTTTCATTTTCTTATTTCTAATAGCATCCTAAAAGTTAATGCCTTCATTTTCAGAAAATATACTGCTGGTACTGGATTTTAATGACAAATGAGGAATTGCGTTAAAATTCTGATTTGCTTTTAATCTACTGTCAGTAAAACACAACACTACTAATTTTTCTCCTATAATAATTATTATAAAGGGATCAATGAAGGCAAGATAGGTTAAGAAGTTGAAAATAAACAACTAGTATGAATCATGCAGCATGCAGATGTAGCTGCCTCTAGAGCTGTGTAGCGCCAGAAGCACATACCCAGACCTCAGTCTGGAATAAGACAAAGACAAATCTGTCATAATAGCACTGCATATAGGTAAGTACACACATATACATATTTTAATACATTACAAACTAAAATAGATATTGTTCAATTATTATTATTTGGCAACAGCTCTTCATGAACTTAATTAAAATTCTTGTGCTGGGAGGAAAAAAAAAGTCCTCCTTAGGAAAGGAAGAAACACTGATGATTAAACTTTGCAACAGAAAGCTTAAAACCGGAAAGACTTTCTGCTCAGGTGCCACCCAGTTGTTGTCTTATGCTTAACTACAGAGTGGCTACGTCTTTATTAAGTCTCCATCTACTTTTGCGAAATAAGAGGGCACATATGTAAAATCTAAGGAGTTATGTAAATCATGCCTCTTCCCTTACCTAGACACTGTCTTTTCAGTATTGTTCTGACATTCTATAGAAGTAAATTTATTAGCCTGTACTATATGCAAGTTTTAAATACATCTTTTTCTCTGGATTTTTCTTCTTCAGTAAGGATTTAATAAGCCATTAGATACTTTTAAAAGAAGCAAAGGCCTTCAAAATAAAAAGCCCACTTATTTAGTTTCTCTGTTATCATTCCTTAATATGTGTCTGAGGAGTAAAGACTTACCTGCTTGCCCTGAACTAAAACATTAGTAATAGATGGTGCAAGGCTGTCCACTAGTTTACCTAAAAGACTTGCTGCGAAGCGCACAACAGACCTGAGGGCAGAAAACAGAGCACACCCACTACATATCAAAAGCTAGTTTAATGAATTCATATCTAAGTTTGAAGTCTGCCACAGCAGAGATCTCAAAACTAAAATACATACATTATTTGGAATTTGAATGAGATTTTATGTATTTTCATTTTGTTGTCTAGATATAGGTTAGTGGATCAAAAATAAATTTAGTTAGAACTCATTAAACTATCGGCTCCATAAAAAGCTTGTTGTTCTTTTCTCAGCATCATCTTAAAAACAGAGAGGTAAGAGACTCCAGCTTCTCTTTAGTGACATTTTCATCATTTTGCAAGATAAATGCATTAAAAAATTACAAAAGTTAAGGAAGAGTTAGAAAGATTTTGCAAGAGAAAGTACAACACAATACCAAGGCTTTGTTTTGTTTTCCAGACTGAGGTAATATTTTACGTGTGTAGCATGAAGAGATTAGACTTGTGTAAACTGCTAGGTTAAAAACTAGCTGTAACTTTTAAGAAAAATGTTTTATCATATATCCAGTTGAAGATGTAAAGACTTGTAATAATAATTTCCTGACAAAATACAAATCTAGTCTACCCGTATTTGAGGTTTCCTAGCACAGGCTTTGACACTGCCAAGAATCATTTATCCACAGAGATAATGAATGACTTGTAATATTCTATAGTGTTAGTAAAAAATTCAAACAGTTGACGTTGATTCCTGTAAAAACTGCTACACGCTTCTTAAGATCAAGAGCAAAGCATTTCAAAAATGCATCAGCTGATACTGTCAAAATGCAAATAAGCAAAAAAAAAAAAACCAACAAAAAAAAAAGGAGCTCTGTTTCAGACCTCTGGGCACTTTACCTGTTTCCCATGTACCAGTAAAGTAGTAATATGTGGGGCTATAGAAGAAGAAAATTTCTGTGTAAATGCAGCACTGTAGCGCAACACCAACCTATATGTATGTCACATGGCAATCATGGAAAAGAAATGAAAAACAGTTTACATATTTTGTTTCTAAAAATACTTTTGATTTTTATTCTTTACAAAAAAGACCACCGAGGTATTTGGTTCTACCTTATTATTGGCAAAGGCCCATTTAACTGTATGAACAGACTAAAATGAAAAGTGAAAACCAATTCTTATATTTACAGACTCATCTGTTAGGAATAGTTACAGAGTCTGATCAGAACTCAGGACAGGCTCAACTCACTTCTCTGATAAAAGAAATTAAATTTCTACTGAGCTTCAGGGCCAAGAAATTAATAAACATGTAAATACAAACGTACTTGAAACCTTTTAAAGTTACTGTGACAAAATCAGGCTCAAAGCAGATTATTTCAGGGCAATAAATAGTGTATCAACTAATTTATATTTGATCATCAGCCTTGCTACAGAAAGGTACTGATAATACCTTATCATGCCTTGTAAAAAATAAGAATATTAAATTCAAATAATGAGAAAAGAATGCTAAGAAGAACTGTACATTGGCACACGTACATTTTGCACTCCTAGCAAAACCAGTTTATTCCTCTTTTATATTTTAAAAGATAACAGTAAGAAAATACTTCTTAATTTCTTTTAAAGCATTACACACCAGATCTTCAGCTGCAATGAACCAATACGGTTTTGGCAGTAAAGCTGCCATTCCCCCCCTCAACACCCTCTGAGTGCATACGGATATGGCTTTACTCTGTAAACACAGTAGGAAAAAAATTGGCGCAAAACAAAAGGAACATGATATATGTATACAAACCAGAGCTTTTTGCTGCCAGCTCGTCTATAGATTCTTTCCATATGCTCAGCAACGGTACCTAAATGTATTAAAAAAAACAACAACAACAACAACAACAACAACAACAACAAAAAAACACACAAGCAAGAGAGATGCACAGGTTTTCACTTAGCAGTAATAAGGAAATTTGATGAGATCAGTTAATTCGTAATCAGCTTATTAAAGCCCTTACCTGTTGTGCTTAACATCTAAAATTTATATGCAATCAAGCCCTCTATCATCCAGTTGTATCTTGTTATGCAAGAAGCCAAACGATTTCAGCTAAATTTGCTGTTCACGCTATAGAGAGACCTACGATATCACCTATTTTTTGCAATATATTGGGGAAAATTAATTTATGTACACATTTAGTCTATAAAGGTCCATCCCCATTGTAAGGTACATCCTCAAACTGCAGATTGTGTTTTGGATACGGGATGTAGGTACTCTGTCCACTGTCTTGCCTCTTTGTTGAGCTAAACCCTACAGGAAGCAACAGGGAAGTCTTGTGCATGAGAGTGTACTTCACTGAAGTGATGTTTTGCTCGGACAAAGTCTGTAATAGCTGATTTCCAAGACACGAGTTATTTTTCAACTTTGTATATGAACAACAGATGACCTGGTCAGTCATGTGGGACACGAGACTTTCATAGGATCTTTCACTGCTTTGCAGCTCAGCCCTGACTAACCACAGTAAGGTGGTTAAAGAGATAGCTAGCCTTGGTCCTCGGGTGTGTTACAGCACTATGCTAGTGAAGCTAATTGTCACTGCTGCTCAGTACAGCAGGGGACAGGGGACAGATATATTAGGCATTATATTACTGATTTACTACTTTCCCTCTCCAACCTGATTTTCTGTGTGCCAAAACCAAAGAGAACATTTTGTGAAGTGTAATGTATTAAAGTAGCATCACACTGTACAGACATGACCTAAAAAAAAAAAAAAGGGCAGGAACTGGAAGAACACTGCTTCTAAGTTAAAACAGGTAGTCGAGGAGTCAGAGAAGTCACAAAATACACTAATTACGTTAATCAGAACAACAAGTACCATTCTCTTGTTGGTCACAGTGCATCAGCTTGCTATACTGACATCCCTACTGTGTAGGGGGCAAGCAGGGACAGTTGTGTTAAAGGTAACAATGGCAACAAACATTCCATTATTTAAACTTCATGAAGTTTCTAGATTTTAAATCCTCAGATGAAATGGTGGTGTTTTTCATGCCAGGAACTTACTGGGGAACAGTACCTTCATCTGTAACAACAGTAGCGGAAGTTGACTCACAGAATCATAGCCTGTGCCTGTCAGCTGGAACACCCAAGGTTCTTCAGCTTTTATCTTTAGATTTATGTTTTATTGATTGTGTGATTATTTAATGTCAGTCTCAGTAATCTCCAGTCGTAGGAGGACAGGAACTTTTAGTCAGTGACTCAGACCGTTTAATGCAAGGTGCATACTAAAAAGGTTATCATCATCTACTATTTCACATTGGATGGCACAAAAAGGTATATCCAAGTTAGCTCTGAACAGTCAAAGGCACAATAGTACTTTTTTTGACCTAAACGGTTTCAAGCAAGTTTTTAGGTTCATCATCATGATCTAATGGTCAAAAGTGGTTATACTGGTTGCTTACAGAGGATAGGAAGTCTGCCTCAAGTTGTTTCCAGAGCGAAGAAGGATACAACCTTCAAAGGACTAAAGGAAACAACTGAAGCTCTCAAAGGTCATCAGCCATACAGGTAACAGTGGTGAAACAGCCTGCTTCAGAGCCTACAGGTGCGCAACACTCAGGTTCTGACCATGACTTTGGATTCACATTGTATTTCCACCATGAATTTTATTCCACTTTATGTTGTTTTCCATTACGTTTTCAATACAGCAATACGGATATAATGTGTATTTATGTCAAAATGACAACTTTTCATCACAAGAACCAGCTGCCTTCTATCAAAATGACGAAGGAAGGCTCTATAACACAAGGCGGTAAGTTACACTGCTTGATGAATAACCAAGAGAATGTTATTTGATCTTAACATCCCTCTTTTCTGAGTATTCATATATACAAAGGCAGCTAATAAGTAGTCTTTGAGGGGGGAAAAAAACCTGCCAAACCTTGCAGCACAAAAGCCAGAAGCCTTCAGTACCCTCTTCTGAATTATTTTACATGAGTTTAAAACCCCTGCTCTAATACCAAGCTGTAATACAAAATGAGAGTAAGCTTCACAGATGTATTAAAAGTCTGACTGCATAAAAGTAAAATAAAAATTCAGTATAAAGCTTCACATATTTCAGACTAATTGTTACAAACACACAAACTTATCTTTACTTTCAGTTTTCTATACAAGATCAAATCCAATTTTTGGTAGCTGTGTGTTCAAAATTACAACCAGATACAGCACCAGCCTACAGCCAATGTAGAAGAGCGCATGTACTTAGCAGCTCATTCCCCACTACACTATGAATGTGCACGTCCCATTTAATGCAGAAATTACCTTAAATGGCAAAGAAAATGGCTACACAACTGCTTGCATGCACGGCCGTTATTCATGTTCATTACGACTAAGCACACAGCTGCTTCCTGAAATATTCAGGACCGTCAAATTAAAGAAGCTCTTACCTTCCCTTGTGATAAAATTCGGTCCTTCCCTTTTAAGCAATATACTCGAGAGTAATGCTTGACTTGCCAGGCAATTGCAGTCCTTAAAAAAAAACAGCAACAACATAACGACAAATAGCCTTCAGATTTTCAGTGAAGCAAAATCAGAAGAGCTATTAAAAACTAGAAGTAAACCAAAGGGCCTTTTTTTTTTTTTTTTTAAAGGGTTATAAAAAAAAGTCTACAAATTTTGCTTTTCAAGGGACTTTACAACTCTTTCATACCCTACATGTGCCATATCTGTGTCACTGCTGCTTGCAGAGGCTTCTGCATGGTTCACATTAAGTGTAACACTTTGGCCTCAGCATTGTTTCTGCATTTTCTGTTCTTGGGTCCTGTTATTTACAGCAGAAACGCTTGCAATGACACAGGGAACCAAGCAGAATACTTTGTGTGTTCCTACTGCACACTATCTAGAAACAGTCACTTGTGGTTTTCTTCTAGATACAGGAAAAATGCCTGATTGGAACTTTGCTGTGGCATCATTAAGAAGTCACCAGTTTATCAGAGCAAATTCCCTCTGTTAAAGTCTTCTGAATGTTAGTCTAGCAATAAAATATCTATTCATCCTTTTAGATGGTCGTTTACTATCAGAAGAAGATGTGGGTACCTGGGAGAAATGGAAGCCAACAGCTACAGCATGAAGGGCCAGAAAGTTCTGTCATGTTACGACAAAGGGCTGTCAGGAGGAAGATTCTCCAAGCAGGAAGAGGAACATCAGACATTTTATGTTCCCAGCTAGATTATTAACATTGAACCATGACACTAATCACGTTGATCTAAGTAGGCTGCTGTTAGAAAGAATCATTTCTTATTTCATGAGTTACACTGTTTTTATCAAGCTTGCTTACATGAAGTTTCTGCAGGATCTCATATGTTGACTTGTTTTTCCAATCATTGATATTTACATCTGGTTGTTGCTCAAGTTCAGAAGCATTTGGAGTACTGGACTGTCTCTTGACTTTTGAATGTTTTGGAAGATCCAGCTCCTCCAAACTCTTAAATACAGGAGCCCTGAAAAAATAGTATTTCATTTCTTCATGGTTCAGAGAAGATTTAAGTAACAAATACTTCATCATTATTGTTTACACATAGCCTTACTCTTCTGTTTCAGTGATTCTTAGGAAGTCAAGTTGTTCAACAACTGCTCCAGATATTAATGTCTGAAATGAAAAATTGAAAAAATTGAGATGCAGAAATGTACGTAACTATATAGCTGTCTCTTGATCTCAATGTGTTGCTAGTGGTTTCCATTAAGGAAGTACTTTCTTTATCTACAGTTCCATATATCTTTACACTTGCAGAGTATTTTTCCTCTGTCTTCAGATCTCCCTTAAGACAGCAGAAGTCTCTCGGGGCTACTGACTCTTTTTTGCCGGCGGTTCTGCTGTTCTTTTGCCTGCAATGTACAGTTTAATCAAGCAGTGGCCAGCCTCCCTCCCCAGAACGGGTCTGATGAAAACACCCAAGGGAAGGATTTGCATTCCTCGGAGCCCTGCATGATACCCGTGTCCTGGATCATAACACGTCGTTTGAGAGAGCGCTGAAGGATGGCTAGTTTTCCTCTCAGGCTCAGTGATGTTACAGGAACGCACAACACAGCAGATGTCTGCCTCTGCAGTCACTCCTTAATCCAAGCATGCCTGCCCTAAGTTTGCACATCCAGTGCAGCTTACAAATACTGTCACAGAACATCACGTACCTGAAATCCAATGTTGCATTTATCCGATGTAGTAATTGCAATTCATTCACTCCAAATCTATATGAATTTCCCATTTCTATACTAGCAGAGGAAACTTACTGTACTACAGCATTTTTAAGACTGCTTTTTCATGGTTCTCATTAGCTAAATAAAACCGAGTACATATTGTGAACTTTTCAATTCTTTGCATTGTACGTAAGTTGCAGTAAAATATTGATCTGTTACACCATGGGCGGGCTGACTATAAAAAAAACCTGCTTTGCTTTTATTGCTGTGTCATTCATTGCTGGTCTTGCATATCTGCTTGCACACACGATGACAATGAAAACAGTAAAGATAAAAATTGGAAAAAAGCTACAGTCTTCTAAGTGTCGGTATTTTCAAATGAAATTACATTTTGTGTATTTTACTGAAAAAAAAGAGCATTCACCCAGTTATAGATGTAACATTCTGTCTCTAGGAATGTTTACAGATACACATCTAAACGAAGCAGCTGAAGACAAGTCACAAAGATGCAATACATATTTTGTGGGAACAGATGAATTATTTAAGAAGACACTACAAATTAGACTTGTTCTTGTCCCAAATCCTCCCCCATAATGAAACAAGGCTGTTTCCAAAATGTGACAAGTGTGCAGTAAGATTGAGAGATTATAGTTAAAGTGGTGGAAAAAGCACACCATGTTCCACCAGCCAACGCACTGATCACCAACCGACCACCCACAACAAACAAACTGTAGAGGAATGAAAGGTTTTCCAGGGGCAACAATGGCATTTGCTATAGGAAAAGTAAATGGGAGCAGGAGAGACTATGGGACCTACGTGTAGCTGTTGTAGAAATACATCAATATTTGAATGATTACAAGCATTATCTTAAACCCTTATAGCTATGAGTAATTTACAGCTCTTCTACAAATTCTTAATTTTCTAGGGAAGAAGGAACAATAACTGTGGGTTTGGTCTTCTCTCTTACAAAAAGAGGGGTTCTTCAGTAGGTGTAACTAAGATTAACGAGCACATACAGGTATCTAAACCCAGCACTTGACTCAGTAATATTCACTTTTGAATGAAATAACATTCCTGTTTTAAGATTAAGTCAAACAGCAAAGATGTTAAAACTAGATCTTAGTTCTTCTAAGAATTTTACTCTATGTAAAGCACTTTTTTTTTTTTTTTTTTTACCCCTCATTGATTATCTAATCAAAAGCAATCCCTCAGTGCTTGACTTCGTGGATTTATCCTTTGGTGGTAATTTCACCAGATTGCCAAACATAAAAAACCTCCCCATTCTCCCTTCTGAAAATCCTCTATGAAGATTATCACTTTCGAGAGATTCATCAAAGGGAATCAAAATAAACCCATTTTCATTTGGGATAAAACAAAAACTGTACCAATGTCTTGGTTCTTGACTCCTTAATTTTACGATACTAAACAAAATACTCAGAAGTCACATGAAAAAGAGAAGTGATAAGAATCCATGTACTCGCACTAGGAGGTAAGAACAACATTCAGGAAAAAACGTACCTGTACTCTGTCAACATGAACTTTCACTCCTCCAACAATGCCCTTTCTAAAGGCTGCCAACATATTTAATATTGGATTGAACCTGCTCCCTCTGAAATTTGAAACAGAACTCCATTAGTCTTGCAATCAGGTAAAACCACGCTGCAAACAATGCTTGTATCTCTCTCTACCTTATATTGTCTTCACGGATAAGTACAACAAACAGCGGACGACCGTGCATTTTCCAGTACTGCTTTATGAACTGCAGTGCATTCTAGGGAAGAAATAATGTGTTAGTCAGAAACCCCCACAAGCACAAGGTACCAGAACACGCAGTACAAGATATTAGAAGAGCTGCCTTAAAGTAACAGCAGGGAAAGCCCCAACAGATTAAAAAAACCAGCATAGCTAATAAACCACTAACAGATTTCTTCTGCCAATCTGTGCTGCTTTCAAGCGCTGCTGCTGCTTACAAGTTTTCTAAAAATACTCCTAGTGTGTATGTGGTTCACAGGCTGAACCACTGGACAGAGCGCAGGGTACTGAACTACACGTAATGACCGAGTGAGTACACTTGGGAATCCAGGGCCTGACTCTGAGCTGCCAGCATGGCATAACCAGTGCCACCTACACACGGCAAGCAGCTGCTCCAGCGCAGGGGACTGGGCAGGTGAGCTCTGCACTCCTGCCTGCCTTGAACTTCGGGAAGGAAGGCAATTTTTAATGCTTGTGCAAAGTCGAGTAATATTTCCTATTTCCCTTGAACACACCAGTCTCCCTCCTCCTTCCAGCCAAGAACATTTGTTTTCCCAAAGAAACAAATGGCCGTTCACTTGCTGCACCACTGTTCCCAATCACTTTTGGGTGAGTTTTTTGTCAGATACAGTCAGTCGCTAGAACCCCTGCTAGGCTGACAGGATATTCATCTTAATACACTGCCCAGCACAAACGGCACCTTTATAGTCCAAGAATACACACTACACCGTGTTCCCTTTCAGTCTGCTATTTTATCAGACTTCACAGTTTGTTCGTCTACAGCCTCTATTTTTGTCAGCTTCTCAAAGGAACAGTTACAGATGAATACCTTAATGTCATCAATCAACATCATAACATCCTGTGACATGTAGAAATCGCTTAGATCAAAAATGATTGAGTAGCAAACTACAGTCTTTCCTAGGATTCGATAAATCTGTGAGAGAGAAAGCTTCCATTAATCTTTTCTTTACAACATTTGAAGCGCTGAAGTAGCTGAAAAAGAAAAAAGGTATTTTGAAACTATCAAAGTAATAATGTAGAACAGTGGAATTTAAAAAAGTTTAAGATAAAACCTACATATCTAATTTTAGGTACTCTGCTCTTTATTAGGTAGGCAGAGCTACATTCTGTTTCAGTCAGAGCCGTTCACTTCATCGCTATGCAGCCTGTTCGGGCCAAGCGTTACTGTAACTGGATGTCTAGGGAACAGATGACACTTTAATAGTAAGATAGAGCACAAACATTCTCAACAGCAAAATGCATTACAAGGACTTTAAAATAAGGTAGATGCATAAAATAAAATTACATTTCAATTCTATTTAAAATCATTCAGAGTCTAACTCAATGTTTATCTGAAATACACATCAGTAACAGTAATAGAAACATTTTTTTCAACAACCTTTGATGTTCCAAGACATCCTATAGGTCTGTCCGGTCTTCCAGATAATCCCAATTTGTCATTGACTCCCAGGTGGAAGTAAGCCTGTGAGAAAGAATCACGAAAACTCAGGGAAACCAGCTATATGAAAGCCTTTCTCATGCTCCTGCCAAGTCTCATACGGAGAGCTGTGTGCATTCGGCTTTAATTAGAAAACAAAGATTCATAAAATGTGGTCACTATTTCCTTCGGGGTTTTTTACTTTTTTTTTAATCATATACCTATTTAACAGCAATCAATTAACTGAGAAAACACTAGATGTGGTAGACGTATGGTTCAAAGACCAAATTTAATTCTTTTGATAACAACAGGTACCTTGACAGCAAAGGGCAATCAAAGGGCTACATAATCGAAGCAAGTAGCACAAGATGCAAGATGACAAGACCGAGCAGTCTGCTCAGCCGTCCCTTCTGGCAGAGCAGTGCTCTGCTGCAGACAGGGTGTAACAGTTCCCCTTCCCTAACAATAATTTTGGGAGGATGAAGGATTTTCACCCTACTCTGGAAGGTGAAAACACAGTTAATGCTGGTTGGCATTGAGACTTATTCACTACAGGTAGGGGGGGCGTGCTGGGGGCAGCCCAGCTGTGGTTAGGGCACATGGGTGCAACTTCGGGCTTGGGCAAACACCCGAGTCTCACCTGTCTACATGGTTTCAAAATTCAAAACTTGTTCTTTCCTATATCAGCTCGTATTTTTACCTTCTTACCCCTATTATTTTTCTAGTCTATATAATGAAAACAGTTTTTAAATCTTCATATTGCTCATTGAAATAATCATTTGCATATTGATTGCTCACTGAAATAATCATGGCCAGTTTTGCCTTCCGTAATGCCTTCCCAATGTGGATACAAAGGTAAAGCAGCACCATAGGAACTCTGTAAAGATCTTTATTCCCGTTTTAGTAAAGACCTGCAAAACGAATGCATCAACAACACAAGCAAGAGGGAATTATCTCATTATTCATTGCTTGGGTCTTATTTGAGTTAAATTATGTATGCCTAGTATTACTTCAACTACTATAATTTTGTAAGTTTTGCATATTAAAGAAATAATCTCCATTTATTACAGTGTATGAGAATAAAACCATAAAAAAAACCCAACTAAGCTGTGAGCGAGACAGAAGCAAATGAAAGTGAGCAGTTGAACAAACATTACACTCAGTAGCTTTTTACTGCTGTCAGCTTGGGGCCTTCCTGATACTGCCTATGGTTCTGCATTAATGCCAAGAACTATTTAAAAAAGAAACAAAATTAGCTACATCACCTGTTCATCCAGACTGCATAAGGAGGAATGGAGACATCAAAACACTAACAGCTTTAAATAACTCAGCTATACATAACAAAAGAATGTTGAACCCCCCTTTTTGTAGTAAATAGCAGAGACTAGAAGAATGGCAGCAGACATTATAATTTAACACTCAGAGGACCTTCATTTTGCTAGAATGTAGAACTAAGATGTTTTCCTAACAAAAACAGAACTCTGGTACTATTGTAATTTTGTCTCTCTCCTTGAAGACTCTTTCTTTAGCGTGAGGCCTCACGTTGTTCTGCAGTCCACTAAAGCAGTTTCGTCTTCCAGGAATAGCTTTCTGTCCTGACCTGTTACATCAAAACGTCAGTTCTGATGCAGCACCAGAGTATCCGAACACATCTGTCTGCAAGTCCAGCTGCCTGAGGCAGGTTTTTCTGGATTAAAATGCCCTTCAGTTCTGGAATACTAAAGCTGCTAACAGCAAGAAGCAGCTGTGAAAGCAGACTGGACTGTTGGGTTGATTTAGGAGAGTGAACCAAACGGAGTGGCCTTTCAGACCATCTGTTTCTGGGTTCTTTTATCTGTTAGCAGTCGATGCCTATGGAGTATTCTGCTATTCTCCTGTACTATACTTCCGCTACATATGTACTGTTCTATAGATTGCAGGCATCTTGTCCCATTTTCTTGTTTTCCCTCTTCTTCCTCTTCTCATTCCGCCCCCCCCCCGCCCCCAGACTCTGTAGATCTGTTTACATGACCCCCAGCTCTACTCTGAATCCCTCGTTTTCCTGAATCAATGTCTTCCCCTTATCCATTTCTTGTTACGTACTTTTTTGGACACGTGCCTCTTCATAAGTCTGGAGGTTTAAACTTGCCATGCACCACTAGACCAGTTCAAAAGTTTCTAATTAAACGTGACAGAATTGACAGCAGTGGAATAGCAAACACCGAGATCCATGTTCTTACGGACCAACCCTTTTCTCCCAGAAGTGCAGAATGGTCCTATAGCAGCAGCTTCCCCTCCTCACAAGGGCTGGCGAATACTACCAGGCTTTTTTATTTTCTTGCCTTTTGGTTTGTATTGGGGTTTAGCGTAAGCTCAGAGATCAAACCTCAGTTCTCATAATGCCCCAAACACTTTCATTACTTCAGTCTCACAGCTATTCAGCTTTACAGCTATAGCGTAGCCTCTTCTGGAAGCCCGCTAGGAAGAGGTTTTGCTTCAGGCAATTTAGTATTTTCATGACCTTCTTTTTAGAAGTAGATTTTGATGAGGCAGATGTACCTACCCATCATGAGTATACAGAACAAGTCAGAACAGCCAGATGTCTCACCAGCTTCTGAAAAACAAATCCTACCACAGAAGCTGGCATAGCTAGGAATTTAATTGATAATAATAAAACTTAATGAAGGTCTCATCTTTTTGTCAGGGAGACCAAAGTAGTGATGGATGACTGAGAGACAACATGTATGTACTTCTACAGTAAATTTATGGGGTACCCATTTGTTAAATCAAAATTTCAGGACAGAGAGTCAGAGAGAATCCATTTTGAACTTATTAAGAAAACTAGTGAGCAAAAATGAGCTGAGAAATGAACAAGACTGAAGGTAAACAAGGATTATGGTTTTTTTCTCTCTATTTAAGTACTTCTGGGGTATTAGTGGCAGTCATTATTTGGGGTAAGCATTTTTCTGCACAAGCTAGCATGCTTTTGGCACATCAGTTATCCTCACAGCCTTATGAAGCCTAAAACATGTTGCTATGTTCTCTGGGTTTGGTTTTACTTTTTTCTATGTCCTAAAGACCTCTGATACAGGTAATGGCATCAGCCTTGTGATCCTGATTTCAGGAGGAGAAACTCACATCGTGATTTGTTCCTCAACTGGAACTTCATGACTGATGAACTAAACATGTTCATTACACTTCCCCCAGACATTCAGAATTCATCACTCTTGTTTGAGACAATTTGTAGAATTCAAAGTTAGACAAGAGCTTCATGTACCTCATTAGAATAAAAAAGACTGCTTCAGGTGGAAGGGACCTGCAAGAACCAGCTAGTCCAACTGCCTGACCTCATCCATGATCAAAATTCAGGTGGTGAAGTATGAAGCAGATCAAGTGCACACCCATGACTGCATCAGCTCGCTGGTCTGACAGTTCCTGGCAGCTGGTTAAGGCTTGTTTATGTACAGTGGGACTGTTCCCAAGGTTTTTTCAGAGGAAGGGTCCAAGTGTTTTGTAGAGAGAGATACATAGGCACCCAGCAGCCACACAGATTTTCATCAGGACATTTGACAAAAGGGTACCCACGATTGCTGATCAACACATTTCTCATTCAGAGCAGTGTTTGTCATAGTCTCTTATATTTAACTGTATTTCCAGGACAAACAGCAGCAGATAGCTCGAAGCGTATGTTCAATGCAGTCAGAGCGCTACATATAAAGTACTAAAACTGACTGAACAAAAAAGAGGCTGCGGTAGTGCTGAGAGACACCAAAACGGACGGGTACAGCCTGTGGATGCCATTCGTCTTCAGCTGCTGGCTTCACGAGGCCTTGACAGCAACCTGGACAGATGCACCTAAGCTGGCAGCATCAGCGAGGCTCAGTATGGGTTAAGGGCTAAAAGGGCCACCTTCACCTCTCAGTGAATGGCCGTGGTATGCTGTCAGGAGACTACTTGCCTCTGCAGAAAAAGGAAAACCCGAAGCCTTCGCAGAGGGCGAAGGGGATTCTGAAGACGTGCTTCATCCCAGTAACTTCTGACCATACCTTTTGCAGTGTGCTGAGCTAAAGGGGTAAACCAAAAACGGCTTAAACACCGAAACTTCATGGATATAGTCAACTGAAAAAGAGTTACAGAAGCCTGTACAATCCCTGTGAGAGGGGCTACGCTATGAAATCATGTGATGGCTTATGCCGATTGCCTTAATCCATTTCTTTGACTATTGCTCATTTTTTCTCCACCAAGTTTCAGTTAGCCTACTGTGTTGTTAATATTACTGAAATTTTATTATTCATTCCTTGTTCTTTGAAAGGGGCTCAGGTAACAAGCCCAATCAGATCATACAGAAGAAGATCTAGGCCTCCGTGTTTCACGGAAAGCTCTAACTAGGCAGGTGTAAGTCAGCAGCACCAGCATATCTTGCAATTGACTTGGAGTAACACTAAAAGGCAGATAACAAGGCGATACAAGTCTAATAGCTTGATAAAAATTCCTGTTGTTACAATAGAAATGTATAGGTAGATAAATAATTTTAAATGCAAAATTCCTTACTTTGACAAGTTCTTTTTGAGCCCATATCTGAATTGGTTCCACCTGCTGGGGGGTCTGAGTTTGGATTCCATACGTGTTCAGAAAAACTTGTAGGCTGCAAATGAAATAATGACAAATTTGATGACAAATCCCAGAATAATATTAGTTTTCACAATTATCTTGGCAGCAGACACACAAGTAGCTGTATTATATTCTGCACTTCCTTCAATACCTTTAGCAAATTTAAGATGCCTATAGTTGAACACTTTGCAAATATACACATTCTTAACAACAGTAAATACGTACCGCTGACTTTCTGCTATCAGGGCCACATGTACTACCAAATCATTTTCTAAAGGACCCTAGAAAATAATGAAAAAATACTTATTAGCATTTACTAACTATATATAGCATGAATAGGGACAACGTTGATTTAAACAATTCACCAGTACGACAGACATCACTGCCTGCGTTGCTTTTTCTTACCGCATGAACAAATTGAAAGAACCCAGGACTAAAACGTGTAAATCTCAAGCCTATGGGAAGACTGTCCTATCAAGAATACTCTGCAAGATGCATGCTGGAGAATTAATAATAAATAGGTTTCTGGTAATAATTTCCACTGTTAGTTTTGGTTTTATTAAAAAAAAAAAAAGAGAGAAAAACATTTTGCTTCATACAAACATTTAGAATTTATATAATCAATGTATTTCATTTACGTGTGCTATGACATAATGTTTTGATACACTTTTTTGCAGTTCCATTTTAATGTGTTTGATTTCACATTTGTCTAATGACGCAAGCCAAGATGTTCACACAACATCCATCACCGTCTCCCCTAGACACTGCAACAGACACACGCAACCCCCCCCCCCCC
>VWZZ01003047.1:99915-124111 GCA_013399095.1 Psophia crepitans
CCCCCCCCCCCCCCCCCAAGGTTCACCCTTCTGCCTGGCATTTTCACGTTGGATAGTGGGCAGAAGGAGCTGTTTCAACTCCATTCTGCCTGCTGTGTAAATGATAAATATACACCAGTGTGTCCAGAAGACCAAGATAAAAAACAGATTAGTTGTCTTCCCTTCTCTCAAAAAAACACAACAAAAAAAACCCCCAAAAACCAAACCAAAAATACCACCAGGATTTTTTACAAGGTTATAATCTGCTGGAGACAGGATATGTGAAGGGAAAACCTCCTGACTCCATTCCATTCCTGGCAGGAGCAGAGAAAGCAACTCTGAATTAGGCTTTCGCCGCACTCTCACTGGACAGATGCTATCAGTATGTGCCTTTCTGCACACATTCCCAGGAAATCTCAGAACTCTGAGAAAAATCCATCCATTTTGAAAATGTGGGAAGGTGGGCACAATATTCAAGAACACCAATTCAGACGGTACCTACTGGGCTTTCCAAGCATACAGAGCGAGATGAGGAAAACAGAAATAGCACGCAACAGAAGAAATGGTACGTAACCCAAATAATCCACACTGCTGCTACCGAACTACAGCTCAGCCGTTACAAAGCACATCTGCTCCTGGAAGCACCTGAACACTGCTGAACGGTTTATGGTCAATGCTACTAACACACCCGAGTTTTTAAATGAAATACAATATGGACACACGTGTGCCATAAATTCTCAAATACCACTTAATCATTTCAGGATTGTGTTAGCTGTGGTAGACAATTGTATTAGGAGAAATCAAAGCAAGAATATGCTTATAATTAACATTACAGAACAAATCATCCAATATTGTACCATCTCTCTCAACCAACAAAATTAGATACGTTCTAACCCTAAATGTAATTTAGGTAGCTGAAAAATCTTAACATATCTCAGTCTACCTATATCTAGTAATTTTAGTTCCTTCTTTATATGTTATCTGCTTCCCTGAAAACAAAAAAATAAGCAGTCATTTTGACTATTGTCTTCCCAACATAACAAATGGGTGTTAACCTTAATTTCCAGTAATTTAAATGAGGTTCTCAGAAATGATTAGTCTACAAAGCAAAACATTAGAAGAATAGTTATCACATGCAGTCAGAGAATTTAATACATTAAATGCCACCCTATACATATATTTCAAGTCAACCCAGAAGATTAGTCAGTCTTACTTTGACAATTTAGTAGGATTATAATTTTTTTAAATACAAAAGTAAATGTAAGACAGCAATAAATCAGTTCATACGCTCCAGGAAAATGCAAAAAAAAAACCGGAAAATCCCCACCCCACCTCATTTCTCAATGTTGGTGCCCTCCTAGACACGAAATTCTCCCAAGAGAGAAAGCCAGAACGGAAACCGTGTTATAATAGAATCTCTCCCGGATATGGAGACAGTAAAAAGGAATAAAATAAGCTCTTCTAAGGAATCCAGTTCTAAAGAGTTATCCCCATGGAGCAAACCACCCTGCATTATCTGCTTTCAGAAAAGTGAACAGGGCACTGCTGATGCCATTTTCTTTTTAGCTCACAAATGGGATTTAACCTGAAACACTGCTGACCATTTAGCATTGCGAAGCAAATTATTAGTGCAAAGGAGCAGCTCCCTGACTGCTGTTAGACTGCATCATGTTCTGGAACACGGACCGAAACTGGCAAAGAGAATCCTGCTCCAGCGCCACACTGGAGTTTCCCCAGGAGGGAACATACGGAGATCTCTTACTGAAAATGAAAAATAAGTTTTTGGGGGTATTAAGTTAGGAGAGAAAACACTTCCTTTTAACTATAAACAGACAACATTCGTATTTTAGTATTAGCGGCCATTAAGTTTTCACTATACTGCTCATTTGACTCCACAGCTTTCTACAACAAATGAGATCGTCTCTTTGATCAGATTTTCTAGGATGAGTGATGCATTCACAGCTGCAGTTATATAGTTTTATATATGTATGGTTTTCATAGCAATTTTGCCTTTGTAGGTCTGCATTACCTTATTTTCCTTTAACAAATTCTACAATATTCTTCACTGGTGCTTCAAAACTATAAAACTAATTTCAGAATATTTTAAATACTTCTTTTCGTTGCTTGTTTACATCTACACAATTATGTGGGCATCAGACCTATTATTGTAGTGGCACCAAAACCACAATTAAACTGAATTAATCACATTTTTCAATGACAAGTGTCTTCAGAGATCACAGTCAATGCAGCCAAAATGTGAAAATATGCCTACGCAGAAAACGCATTTCTCTGAGAAATATTTCCTCAGCACAAGGCTTCAAGTAAAAAGTAAAAAAGCCGCCTTTTTGGTAAATCACCATCCAAAACACTGTACCTCAACAAAATTTATATACACAGGCATCGGAAATTTTTACATATCCTCGTTTATTCCTTACAGGAATGAAATTTAATAGAAGTTCAGATACTTTTCTGTTCAATTTACTTGACTAGTCTTTAACTACACAGAAAAGAGAAGACATCATTAAAGAGAAGAAACTGCTTTTGATTTCCAAAGACATCATTAAAATGCGTTGTGTTCTCATTTCATATTTTATTTTTAGTCATTTTCCTCGCACTTTAAGGCAAATACCAAATACTGATTTTGCATAAATTAGCTCAATTAGATAAAATGGCATAATCAAATATTCAGACAAAGTGTTTAAGTACATTTACAGTGTGGATTAAAAAGACATCAAGGTCAAGACTCTCAAACAGAACTTGAAGCTTGCTGACTTTTAACTGCCAGACGTTTGCTGATAAAGCATACCTCACTCACGTGGATACATCTGTGCATCTGCCTTCCATTCTTTAACCTTCTCTTAATGATGAACTACATGCATACCAACAAACATTTTGCCCCGATGCAAATTTAATAGTCAAAACACACAAAGTACAGCAGCACCTGTTTCACTACGAACGATCCCAATGAAATTCCACACCCGCCTGGGTAGCATTGCAGGGACACTAACTATCTGCTCACAATTTCTACATCGCCGCTCAGAAGCTACAATGACAAAGGCCTGTTGCCACGGTCGTCTAGAATTCCCACTAATTCACAAGTGCCTCTCTTTCTTCTAACTCACATTGAGAAGCACATGAGGTATCTTGGACAGTTTTATCTTTTACTTATCAAAGAAAAGGATGCACAGTCTTTAGAACAAACCATCGTCATCTTCAAAGTAGTTCATCTGTGATATATTAAGTGTTATTGGTTTCAAAAATCAAAGAAAAAAAAAAACATTTGATGGGTGGCATGCAACACTGACTCGATATAGGCTTCTTCTAATGGCACTCCTAAAAGGGCAGGTGATATTGGCAGCTCACAGATTCTGTAGCATTCATAACCCCATCATGTCAGAACAAAGAAACAAACAGCAACAAATGAAGCCCCAGAGCTTTCATTATCTCATTTAACATGGCAGAAGTGCTGCACTGTGAACAATGTAGGTCTCATTACGAATGAGACAACACCCAGGCACTTGGATTACCTTGGTAACACGAAATAGTAAGAAACGGAGGTTTTAAGCAGCATTTGGATACAACAAGAAAAACATTGTTCACTTCTGATCTTGGAATAAATCTTAAGATAAATGCTTCATATTTTATGCTTCAATAACAAATTCACCATGCTGAACAAGGAACTTTTCAAATTTATGTTCCTTATACCAGGAAGTAAAAAACCATCTCTGAGCTACACATTTCCCTACATACAGGTCTGACCACTTTGATCAAGGAAGTCCCTTACATATATATATACAGGCTATGTTTCTGTCTTGTTACCCTGTCTACTGCAGATCTGAATTACAATGTTTGAAGCATTCCCCATCCCTGGGCACTCATTCCTGCTGTGCGTTTAAGCAGGAGCACATGTACGTACCACGCACACCAAACAGGTACCTCATCCTTGTAGGTTAGGAGCTCTAAATACAAAAAATACTAATACATCAAAGTGGTAATTAATTTGAAGGAATAATAAAAACCACAAAGGCTCATTCTTGCGTTCCTGACACACCTTACAACAAAGAACTGTACCTATCTATTAGCAACTATTCAAACTTAACGCTTTCTGTACCATTTTAATTGTATCACTTAATCTGAAGGCAAACGTGCATCACTTCCCCAAAACTGCAGATTTTGTAGTCTTCCTTTTAAAAGAAATCCTCCATGTACATACATTTAACATTTTCCCAGCACTTTAAATGTAACATTAGAAGGCCGTATGTAACACATAGGCAACATTTTTTCAGTAAAAATATTTTAATACTAAGGTTATGCTTACCTGATTTGAAAATCTCATGCTAACGTTCCGCTGATCTTGTGGAGGTATATAACGTCCGATAGGGTCGATATCTTTAGGACTTACTAATTTGTCAACTGAAAGTAAACAATAATAAAAATACAGATATGACTTGAGTACTTTCTGCAGGTTTTGTGAAGGAGGCATGCAAACATATTTTATGTAGTTGGTTCTCCTGCTATAATCTTTGATTCAGATCAATGATTTACAGATCAATAGGACGTTCTGCAAAACTGTATTCATTTTAAAGCTAATGACTCAAGCATCATTCTTGCAATAGCCAATTATAATACTGCAGTATTTAAAAATAGTTCTTTATTTTTTCAGAGAGATCTGTTAAAAGAATGCATGCAGACAACACACAAGTCACATAAAAAGCCCTCAATCCTCAAGAATAATTCCATGGCTGTGCTTTAACTGGAAACTCAATGGTTACCACCAAAACTGTTTGAAGAAAAGCAGACAGCCTCTGTCTCAAGGTAATCATATGACTATAAATCCAAAAGGGAAAATGGATATCAAACATATGTCTCAATACGATACCTTAAGAAGAAATTGTAAGAAATGAAACAAAACAAATCCCCCCAAACAAACTGAACCACCAACATCCCAATTAAACCTATTTGAAACCTAGCAATTTCTAAATGGAGTTTTTTACGGGGGGGGTGGGGGTGTAGAGATGACTAAAATTCCATTATTTTAAGCTTCTCCTGGGGAAAAAAAAGAAGTACTCCAATAAAAGTGTACTATTAAAAAGTTTTAACAAATGCCTTCAATAAAGGTTCACAAACTACTGTGAGCTATTATGCCCTTCGAATAAGCATTCTCCTATCAAAATCTCATTTTGACATGAAACTTTATCCAATCTTTATTTAATTTCTGCTACAGTGGATGTCTCAGTGCATTTTCATTTCTTGTATTTGAAGTCCAACACTTTTGCACATATTCTTAAAAAGCTCTACACTAGGAAATCAGCCGTTAATCTAAAAGCCGTTAATCTAAAAGAGAACTCATGACTCCATTAGCTTAATTCAGCTACAGAAGAAAACCAAGAATGTTTCTGAATTCTACACTGTGTAGTAAATTAAGACAACAGTTTTTATGAACTCAAAATATGAGTCCTGGTTCAAGCTTAACCATGTTAGGAAGAAAAGAGAGAATAGATAGCGCAGCAGAAAGAAAACACATGGGCAGACAATGAAGGACACCGGCTGGGCAGTGCACCGAGTAAGCCAGGAAGGAGCCTGCTGGTGCTCGGAACTATGCCAGCGACTCAGCCACGAGATGCTGTGACCACCTCCTGTCCTCAGCCTTCTGCTGAGAAAATGCAGCTTGACTCCTGCCAGGAAAGGACCCTGGTTCCTCTGCTCTGCACTACTCCTGCGGAGTCACAATCTATGTATAGGTGGCTATGTTAAAAAAAAAACAACCAACCAACCAAAAAACCCAAACCCCAAAGCTAGATTATGAAAAACTACCACAGACAACTTATTAATACACTGACACACAAGTTACCAAAACACATTTTAAGGAAAACAGTCATCTGAGCTCGTTCACACAGTCTGACTTCTTATGGTGGCTGAAGGCAGGTAAGTTACTTCGATCATTGTAGTATCACTGATGCTATAAAATTGATCAACAAATGACTGCATGATCAACAGACTTTGCCTCATAGTTCTTACAAACAAGAGCAATTTCCAGAGCAGGTGGTTTATTTCCACTGTTTATACACTGATTTACACTGCTCAGTCATTAATATATATAGACAAAATAATTTCATATTTAAAACAACTATACCAATAGAATAATATAAAATATAAGCTTTCAAAAGTTATGATTTTATTTAAAAAAAGCATCTCAGTGAGTATTCATGACTATTATCATAAATACAAGTGGATTGGAATGCAACACCAGCTTTTCTCTGTTAGCTCATTATTCACAGCAGCAGCAGCTGAAAACATTTAATGCATTTGGTCAATACTCTAAAAAATATTGCTGAAAACTCTTAACTTAGTTCTAGGCAGCACTGAATCCACAGAGCGAGATATAAAAACTCTAAGGAAAAGCACAAGAAAAATGACAGACAGCTACTAAGGAAAGACTAAACTCTGTGAATTTTCAGCTGCACAGAACAGCCGAATACCTGGCAATCCTTTCCCTTGCTCTAAACCGGGAGCCCTATCACAGAGTTTACAAACCTCCTCAACCAGAGCAGGAAAGAAATTCTACAAAAAAATGCATCACCATCTGCAAAACACATACGTTTTTTCTTCATAAACAACGTTTTCAGTTACACAGAAGTGCTGACCTCTAACAGCAGTAGGCAGACACTTCATTGCCTCTGCTGTTCAGAGCCTTTATAAGCCGGATCAAAATTTTGACTTCACTGCCTCTGTTTGCCCCTCTGTGGGAGGCAGTGAGACGCATAAGAATTGACTCAGTTTCATGTTGCTACATTTAGACAAATTTGGACAGCAACAGGCAGACACTAGGCCCACAGATAGAAGAAGAATCTGAGAAGGTTGTATTGTATGCTCGCTTACAAAACAGCAGCAAGGAGGCTGAGCAGATACAAATTGCTACCCTTGAGGCAACACAACAGTTGCTGGAATGGATGGTGAAATGGGAAATGAGTACCGTCCCAGAAACCAAACTGTTTGGAGTCAGGCTTCCACTTAATTAGCAATCACCAAATAAACAAAGACTTCCACCAAGGACAAGACTGTTATTCAGGTAGGCTTTCACCCAGAATGGAGCAAAATTAAATGCACCAATTATAAATGAGTATGAATAAATGGACTTCCTGATATAACAATCACTGGTGAAGGATTTAGCTTTGTGTTAAAATTTCCAGACTCTATTTACAAAGACTATGAGAGAAAAAGAAAAAAAAGATTTTGATAAAAGGGAGGGAGGAATGAAAAGTAGCAAATACAGTGGAGAGAAAGTTTTAAAACAATAAAGAAACAGTTAGTAATGACAACATTTCAAAAAGAGATTTAGCACAATGATATTTAAAAAAGTGAATAATGTTCAGCGAAGGAAAGAACTGAAACAAAACAAAGAAAGTTACATTACTCAAAAAGCATTTAGCAAACAATAACTACCATTTATTTAGCCAGCATTCCTCAGGTATACACAAACACACAGAAACACACAAATAGCAGTCGAAGATGAATACTGGCAGAATTACTGCAGTACACCTGCACACACATTTGAGGGCTACTTGGCTAATACTAAGAAGTTAAATCAAAATTTTTTTTCATTAAAGGTGAGATTGCCTGCATTTACTTCACAGTGTTGTCTAAAAAAGGAATTATGCAAGGAATACAGTGAAACCAAACAGGTGGAGCACCAGACGGACTCTCTTCCTCTGCACCTAAAGATACAACCACTGTTCTCGCCAAGTCCTAAATTTTTAAACTCCCCTTCAATCCTTCTCATTGTTACTACTAACAGCCTGGTTCCCTTTACACGGTTCATAGAAACAGTTTTTAGAACTCAATCCACTGATTACCAGGTAAACGCTGAGCATGTTAAAATAAAGTAATTTATCTTTCTTCTAAAAGAAATATTAAGAAAAAAAACCCCAAAGCTTAACTGTGAAGATTTTTCTGACTTAAAAACCTGTTTCTGCATGAGCCTTTGCATCCTCATGTGAGACCAAGAGTTCATTTGTGATTGATATTCACCATAACAACCTTCCATGGCCAAACTTTGAAATGCACTTTCAAACGCTCATCTAGTCTCTTCTATTGTAAAGGAAGGGTAAAAATAACACAGATTGAAGAAAACATTATCTGAGACTGCAACTAGCCAAAATTTAAACTTATCTTGCCTAAAGCAGTAAATAATTTGAATTAAATGCTGTAGGTCACCTACAAACATCACTGTACAGGTGCAGGTGATATAATTAATCCAGAAAGTGTCATGGTAATATATTTTGTCATGAAGAAAGGGAAATAAGGGAAAGCCGGTAAAAGAAACAGCAAAACAGAAACCTATCGCATTTAGAAGACTTTTCAGAATTCTATAAAATATTCCAGTAAGCTTCACAGTACACTGCATGGAGCATAAAAGTTTCATGCAAAGAAGAAAAAGCAATTTTTGCCTATCGGGTGAAAGCAGAGGACACGCACGCCACCCACTGCCCATTCAAAACTCAAGCCAATGTGCTGGTTCAGATTCAAGAAAAACATTAACAAGATCAATGTCCTTTACTTCTGACAAATCAAAACCTGATAGAATTTCCTCAGCCTCTTACCCAGGAGCTTTGCAATGATGTAAACTGCCTGTCCCCACAAGAAAAACTTTCCATCACGTCCATTGTTACTGGGAAACCGTTTCTGACTGCCAGGGTTCTTCTTTTCCGGTTCAACAAAATCAGCTGGCACATAGTAATACTTGGGTACAACAGGACATCCTATGGAGTTTTAGAATAAGTACAGTAAGTAAATAAATTCCACTTCTCTTATTATATGATTGTAAACTCCTAACAAAGCTAAAGTGGATTCAAAACAGGAAAAGCTATACCCTAGCAACAATTTGATTGAGCGGACAGACTGTTGTTGGCCATCGTTATTTCTCAAAACCAAAATCAATGTAGGAAAACAAGGGCAGTATTAAACTCCTTCCTTCTTCACCAAACATTTCCACAGAATTTCTTCCCAGAACACTGTGTGTGTAGCACCTTACTGTGCAAAAAGAAAAAAAAAATTTTTTCACCTGAAGCAAAACACACCACAGATAACAAAATAAAACCAAAAGAAATGGAAGCTGCTTTAGAGTGCAACACTTTGGGTTTTTTTCCCCTGCATTTAACACCAGTATCAGACAATTTATTAAAACTAAGATCTTGGCCAAAAGTAGCCAAACATTTAATTAAATGAAAATCATAATTTTTTCACAAGTATACAAAACCCAAGTGTAAAACAGCATTTTAATTTTGAAATATCATGAAACAAAATGGCCTAATTTCTGCATTGAAAGACAGCATATCTTCTATCTAAAGTTATGTCACAGGTATTACTGATCATTGTAGATTAATAACCTTTATTTCAACTCTTTTTAAGTGGACAAGAGCCAGGAATTTAGAAACATGATTACAAGTGATCGACCTAATCATATGCAATACAAAGGCAAACTAATAGGCTTTCTGCAAAATTGAATTTCACCTTAATATTGCTTTAATTTTAAAATTTTTTTGATAAATAGCAGGTAATACACAGAATAAAGTTGCTGTGTCTGACTATTTGCTTAGACAAAAAAATATATTACTGACAAGACACTGAGAAAAATTGAAAAGTGAGAGTTATTAGAGACAGAATATTCAAATAAGTGAGGTATCAAAAAAATTTCACTCAAATTTTAAGACGAGATATCCATGATAACACACAACAAGAGGAACCACAAAATTAATTCAGTGTCCATGGAATTTCACATATTCATTAATAATCAGAAAAAAGCAATGATCAGCAAGGTCACAAAACTTGCTAGGTAATGAAAATTCAGTACAGAAAAGCTCCTATTTCTTACAGAAGCTCCATCACTTCAACAAGTATCCTAAATTTAAAGAACAAGTCAGACTGAAATATTCTGCATCTACTTGTGTAACTGTACCACAGATGTCAAAAACAGGTGACTAAAGATGCCGAGTTTCAAAATTGGATTGTCAGTATACTGAAGCTTGTTCTATTCTCAGCCCATTTTTTTCCTCTCACTCAAACTTGTGGTCTCTTTTTTTTCTTCTTTTTTTTTTTTTTAAACTGTTTTTCAGATAGATGTGCCTGTAGGCCATCAGTAGCATTGTCTGCAGTTCCATCAAGATTCTGGAGTGCACAATTTAAGTAAGAGAACGCTTACATTCTAATTAACATGTTGCCACTTTCACCGCTCTAAGAGACAATTTCACATGCACACACAAAATTATTTTTTAAATCTTGTGAAGTGACAATGAATGACACAAGTAATTTTCAACTGTATCCAGGTGAAATACTGAAACAATCTGACTCCTGGCAGTTAACATTTTCCTGCAAAGTCAAAGTGAACTTTGTAAATAATGAAGCTAAGGCAAAGGAGAGGAGGAATGACTGCGTACAGTGTAAATCTTACATTTATATCAGTACCATTATTCCAGGCAACATTAATTTTATGTAATTTTAGGAGAGTATTTAGTATTAGTATTTTGCCATCAGGAACAGTGATATTATTACTTCTCCTTCACTCTAACTGCAATATCTATTAATAAGAATGCCACTATTTTAATAATTTCACACCAATAAAACCCTATGGCGTTTTAGGAGAAAACTGTTTATCAGAAAATACCTTCAGATGTATGCTGAAGCAAAGGGTCCAGAAGATCCTGATATTCCTTTACTTGTGCAGAATTTCCTCTAAAAACTCCTAAAAACAACCAAACAACAATTGATTTAATAGAAAAAATAACTTTTCCATGAGCTTAATGTTCACAAAAGAAGAAAACAATCTAGTGCTGATTTTCCCATGGGGTAGTGCCTATACACTAAACAGTTCATGTAAAGTAAAAGACTAAATTGTAGATCCTCACTTACTGCTACAGCTGCATCTCACAGGGATCATGAATCAGCCACTCCCTTATTAGGTTAAACTGAAATCAATGGCAAGTTACACGGGAGAATAAAGCTGTGAACGTTCAGAGGCTCAGGAACTGGACATAGACAACTAGCCCAGCTAGCTGTAAATAACTTCCTTAATTATAGCTGAAAAAAGAAGCAGAGCTTGTGTGCCAGTGTGGAGGCAAACAGGCTGGTTCCAACTCTTTAGGACAGACTTGCAAACTGATCTAGAAGTGAGTTGCCTAGAAATCCCAAAAAATAAATACAAAAGGAATTTGAAGTAGTAAATTGAAAAATTCCCCTCCAAAGATTTTCAGATGGAATGTTTACATTGATAATTTATATAGGTATTACATCTTCATATTATAGAGGCGCAGGACTGCTGACACACCATGAGATATTTAAAAGAACAGTCAACTCCTTATGATGCTGCTTTTGGGGAAAAATTGGTAAGTTTGGGAGTGCAAGTACCTTAAATGTTTTTCTAGCGGAACTCAGTCATCCCGAAATGAATGTGATGAATATTAACATGACCAGTGCTTAGTTCATCAAAAGTTCTTACATAAAAAGATCAAATATACCAAAAGCATTTCTGTTCATCAAGGAACATGTGGTTGAATTTGACAAGTCACGTTAACTTCTTAAAATAGAACATTTCTTAACATGTAAAAGGGGAACAAGTTAGATGAAAACTTTTCACTGTACATCTTTCACTCATTTCCTTCCATGGCTTTCCTTTTCAATTACCATATTCTTCCATATTATGAAGAATAGCTGTAATGTTTCCCTCCTTACCTTATCCTAGAAAATTACCATAATCCTCCATGTTCAACCAGAAATGTGAAAAGGCTTTCAAAAAATGCTATTCAAATATGTCTTATCAAAAAAATAGTCACATAGATTTATTTAGTTCAATTCTTTCCCACAACTATACATGCATATCTACTACCTACAGAGAGTCCTAACTGGAAATGAGTATTAATGCAGACATTTTGTGTTCTTAAGACGGGTGAATTCTGAAAGGCAAAAATAAGACAAAGAAAACCACAAACTCATCCACTGAGAACACACTGCTCTGGAACATCTATATTAGAGAAGTTTAGATATGTGTTTTGTTAGGCGATATACCTATATATCAAAAAAAAAAGTCACAAAAACTTTGGACACAAAAAGGGTGTGTTTAAGTGACACACTGAACTATTTCAAAACACTTGAGCACAGTCTTGACGTAAGAGCAATATGACATTCTGACTATTTGTCATTTAGTCACAGAATCACAGAGGTTGGAAGAGACTTCGAAAGATCATCTAGTCCGACCCTCCCTGCCAAGGCAGGGCCACCTAGAGCACATCACTCAGGAACGTGTCAAGTCGAGTTTTGAATGTCTCCAGAGAAGGAGACTCCACAACCTCTCTGGGCAGCCTGTTCCAGTGCTCTGTCACCCTCACGGTGAAAAAGTTTTTCCTCATGTTAACCCGGAACCTCCTATGCTCTAGCTTACTGGCAGTTGCTCTAGTCTTACTGGCAGATGCTGTAGAGGATAAACAGATGCATTTATGTGATGATGATAACACAACTGCATTTATATTAAGAATCATCTAGTCAAGATAACAGTTGGGTAATAATGATCATCATCCAGGAGGAATAAAATAGCATTCTTAATACCACTAGAAAATGCATAACTAATTCAGTAGTATCTACTTGCTAGAACTGTTTAACCTCTCCATATCTTAAAAATCCTAAAAAGCTGTCATTGACAAAACAGAACAGTTGTTGAGCTAATTAGTTTGTCTTATAAAAGAAAATGCAAGTGAGTACATGGTAAATATATAGTTACTTGAATACTTTCTACTAATCTGTCAAAAAGGAAATGATGAAAGAAATTTTGCTGATGTGACCAAAACTGGGGGATTATGGACTATGATGTCCCTGACATGGCAGGGGGGTTGGAGCAGGATTATCTTTGAAGGTCCCTTCCAACCCAAACCACTCTGTGATTTACAGGACTCTCCTTTGGTATTTAATGAAGCACTGTCCCACTGTTAGGCAACAAAATGCAGCTCTGAGGAGTTACCTCAGTCATCAGTAGCTTAATACACTTTACTGAAAAGGCTTTCCTTTGTACTCTGCAAGCACTGGATGGGCAAATAAGCTCTTGGTGGAACCAATATTAACAATGTAACAGCTTGAGGTTTTTTCCAACTTTTTCATTATAAAGACATTCAACCGTAATCTACTTCTATTTCATTGTCTTTCTGCAGTCTACGTAGCTTTGTATATGCTTCAAATTTTGCATTAAGGAAGCTTAATCTACTAATAGATTTGTTCTATTTGATGAAATTGTGGTACAGGAGAAAAGACAAGGACAGTATGTGCAAAATACGTATTTTGTACTTTTTCTTTGTAATACAAGAAGAGTAAAATGCTTTATCTGAAGTTAGCAGAAAAATAAAGAAAGATGATGATCTTTCTTGTTCTTCCCAAAACTGCAAGTGGGCAGCATTAAATGTCAGTGCCTTTCTCCTCAGTTTTGGGCATCATTCTCTGAAAAATGTCAAGCATTTCTTTAGAAAAAACGATTGGGAAACCTTATTATATCTTCAAAGAAAATATTTTAATCTGTGGGTGGCCACAGAGGAGTCTAGGCAGATAGCAGATTTCTATGCACCTATCTTTATTTGAAAACTATTCCACACACTAAAAAAAAACAGATGGTCAGATTTTCATCCATTTAGAAATCTTTTTGATGGCTGTAACCCTTACTCATTTTCTTATTCAGACTGTAGTTCTATGTGAGTTTTAGCTTCCATCATGAAACCACCTCGTGAACTTTTCTGGTGTGTCTCACACTCAAGACAAGGTCTAGGTAGTGGCATTTTTGTTGTTGGCATTTTTTGTTTGTTTTGATGTTAAATCAGACTAACTGGCTATGTGGAAAAACGTGGTCAGGAAGCACAGGGATTTCAAAGAGAAACTAGGCCTTTTCTTGTTGGCTTTCTTTTCTTCTGAATTCTGTTTCAATTACCACAGAATATCCAACTTGAAAAGACCTGCTGCAACATTCAGTTTGTCAGTGTGTTCTCTCTTCCAACTTTCTTTTCTCTCATGTGCCGCTGTGAAGTTGATACACCGTCAAAGTTTTTAAGGCTTAAAAAGTAATGCAGGATGGAATGTCACAGATTCAAGTTTTTAAAAAAACTGGTACCGAGTTATATTCTGAAAACAGCTTACATTAAAAATACTGAAATATGGGAGTTGGATGCTTCGGGTTTTTCAGTCCATGAGACAGAACTCTCAAGGAGGTATTTATTGTTGCTGCATTATGGTTTATTCTGGCAGGACAGGAAAATCATTTTGCATCTTTCCTCTAAGGGCACATCACTCTAATGCCTTTAAAGAACAGGAATGTAAAGCTGTACTTACCATCAATAATCATGAAAATAAAAAACAGAGGGAATTCACACTCAATGCCATCAAAAAGCTGAAAAGAAGAAAAATGAATCGGATATTTCATCATTTGGGTTTAAGGAAATGTATTTGAATATTCTATTGAATAATTTCAAAGCAACAAACATGAATGCCAAAACATTTTAGTACATCCGTTTTGCACTTAGCTTACAGCTTCTTAATTCTATGGGCACTTTAACTATGTTTTTACATATGCTGTGGCTCATTCCAAGCAGAATATTTATATAATCTATGTTTTATTTTCCACAGAGAAACTATTGGGAAGGAAAAAAAAAAGTAAATTTTCATTTAGATAACCTCTACTGATAAACACTGTGTTCAAAAGCCAAATTGTTTTCTATACACTCAGACTGTAGTCAGCTGTGAAATTAAATAAAATGATAAATAACTTCATTTTTTGTTATGTGAAATCAACTGTACCCTAAATCTAAATGGAAGTGCATTCATTACAAAACAAATCAACGATTAACTTGCTGACTTAGCAATCTCTCACAACTCACATGCCAAATTACAAAATACATCTCTCTCACTTGAAGAAATCAATGTGCAACTCAAATTGCAAATACTGGGGACATCCATTTTTGTTTTCTTTGGGGCTTCGGGGTGTGTGTGCGTGTGTGGGTTTGTTGTTTGGGATTTGTTGATGGTTTGGGTTTTTTTTTTTAAATACTGCCTAAACATTATAGAAACTCAAAATTTGTCCTTGTATAGGGCAGGTATTCTTTTACCTTAATTTCTGCTGGTTTGTAATAACGTCGTGTTTTGTCCTCCAGTGCAGTTCTGTACCCATCTCTCAGAAATCTTTTAAACCCATGTTTTCCTTTCAATTTTCTAACGATTTTATCTAGTGTTTGACTGAATAAAACCTCATCATCCAAAGCAAATGCAGGATAACTGAGACAGGGCAAAAGAGCTGCATCAGTATTCTGTAGAAGGAGAGACAGAAATAGCACATTACAAATTTAATTAGATCTCTGACAATTATTTGATGCACACAGAAAGACTGTTTAACTTACTAAGTGAAATACACATTTGGAACATAATCTTATCTTTATCAAAATCATAGTACTGGTATATAAATAGCGTGCAAAATAAGACTTCTAAAGATATATAAGGATAAACCCAATATTCAGATATGAATTAAAAGAGAACTCATGTGACTCAAAATCTGACCTACTTTACGGTTGATAATCTGCAGGGATAAGTGAATACATTCTAGAACTTCGTGGCTTTAGAAATAAAAAAATATCCTCCAGGTTATTCCTGAAGGAAACACAAACATTTAGGTATTCTATTCTCAAAAAGAACCACCACCATTTTATAAAAGTGCAATGCCGAGAAATAACTATGATTAAATCATCAATTCTGAAAAGCCTTCTCAGAAATATTCTTCAGGTATTGTAACAAGACCATCTGATTAAAAATTAAGTTGATATAGGAATAATTTCAGGAAAAATTGAAAGTAGCATTTCTCAAGAACCATGTGCAACTATCATGAATTAAAAACAAGAAAAATTACTAACTAGATTATCACTACAGATAAACTTACAGAAACAGTTTTAAGTTCTAATTCTTGTCACACACTGTTTTCTTATTCCTTTCTGCTGATATATCTAAGATATCCAACAATTTAAAATACCACATTTTGCCAGTATCATTGATATGAACCCATAAAAAGGAAAAAAAGAGCACAAAGATTGCTTCTATAGGATAAACAACTTATGAAACCAGCTTCTGTCGGAATATTTTAAGTCTCCAGCAAATGACAAACAGCAAAAGAGTTCTAAAAGATCCTTAGATTATAAAAAAAGTAGCTGACAGTGCCTTTTATTGTAATTATCCAGTATTACAATTCTGCTATAATTCTTCTACACAATGAGTAAACTATTAATGTTGAAGATTAATAGTCTGTTTCATGGACAAAAATGCTATTATATCCCAGAATGAACAAAAAAGCAGTAGAACTCTATTCTCATTCATTTTAAATTGCTGATTTTCAAAAACCAAATCTACCTTTGATGCTAGTACTAAAACAGATTTTTTTTTAATTAATCTATACTTTAGTCACTTAGATTTACTCAGTGAGGAAATACTTCTTTGTAACAATAGCTTATAATAACAAGAAATCCCCCTTCAGCAATTTATGAAAAGTCAACCTTAAAGGCTTCTTTTCTAGACAAAAGAATGAATTAAAGCTAAAATAAAGCATTTCAAAAATGCAGGCACTGAGTGTATAGTGGAAACTAGGTCAAAAGAAAGACAATCACTAAGACTGCAAACTCTCCTCAGGTTACCACAGATAATTATTATTTTAAATTTTGTTTTAGAATTGTTTAGAAAGCTACCAACAGGCTACTCGTTTAACATAAACATTCATAAAATAAAGAACGCCATCATAATTCCACTTCAGAGAAACAACTACATCACAGTGACATTTAAGAAGCAGAAATTTAACACCTTGCCAGCAAATTCCAATCTTTATTAAGCAGAACATCTCAGCCATCACAGAACTAAGAATTATGTTCATATTCTCTACTCTGTGAAGGTGATTTTCATTTAATTACTTACATGAGACCTTGACTCTCGGGGTAGCAATGAACAGAGAGTCTGTCTGTTACGGTTATGGGCATCAAAATCCACAAATATAACAGACCAAGAGCAGCCCTGTAAACAGAACATTAGATTTATTGAAGGGGAAGGGAGGAAAGGTTAGAGTATCCTGGTGAAACTAAGTCACTCTTTGTTTTCTTCAGACCATGCTGATTACAGTCTGCTAGCTTGTAATTTTAATCAGAAAATGTACCACAACATCAAGTTGAAAACACTGAGTTTTCAAATGTATTTACATATAGCCAAAACTAGATAGTTTAAAATTAAAATAAATAAGTAATAATAAAAAAAGATCAGGCCCACTTTTATAGTTCTTCCACACAAACTTCAGCAGAACTTAGGACTGAAGTCCTAAGGATCCAGCCAGGATCTGGCTACGATAATGCACAGTTAAGGATTATAACAGAATTCTTATGCCAATATCACACATATTAACTACTTCATACAGAGTTATAACTATTGTTTCAGAGATATACTATACACTGGGAATAAATTTAAGATATTTAGCACAGGATACAAAGCTTATTTATCTGTTATATTACAAGAAAAAATCTCTTCACAATGCATAAATAAATCTTCGGCTGAGAGAGAATGTCAGAATTACAGCTTGACTGTATTTTTATGCTTGTAATTCATACTTTTTATGAAATACTTCTGGTATGTTACAGATGAAAACGAACAGCATTTAAAAACCATGAATGATACTCCTTTTTACATTAAAACATGTAAAATACAGATTAAACAAAAAGCCAATAATTTTTCAATTCGTAATTGCTCTTTATTGTACCTGGCACCTAGAAAGTGTAGCAAAAGATGCATTAAAAATATCTGAAGATCAGTTAAGCAGTGCTTTGTTACAGAACAAATGTAGCATGATTTCTTCATGTTTTCTAGAATTCAGGGACGGAACAGTTTAATGTGAATAACAACAGTAAGTGACCTTTATTTTGTCTGCTCTGGGTGTATCCATGAATGCACAGGGAGACTGCCCTATCACGATGTAATCAGAGATTTGTGTGGGATGCATGTGTGAAAGCACAGCTACAATACTACATATCTGTATTTATTAGTGTCTTCCAGCAGCCACAGTGTGAGTGGAAAAATCTGCATGGAAAGGCTGAGCAGTCTGTTGTTCCCAGCAATGATTTATGCAGGTTGCAGGTGCAAACAAGTTCCTCTTGAGGGGCTCAGCAGGATTTCTCAAAGCTATTGGAACACAGCTGGAGCTAAGCTCAAAGACAAACTCTGCCACAGACTGAAGGTCAAAATGGTTTCTGTTTATGCTAAATATCTTGGAAATAAACTCTCGAAGCATTTAATCTGGGTTTGCTTCAGCAATTTATTCATCCATTTCAGAATTTAGCAAAAAAACCACTCGAAAAAAACCCATCAGACACATTTACTGGTGCTCCAGACTGTTGGAAAGGTAAAGATTGTAGATAAATGCTTTTCTGAAACACTGACAATGTGCGTATAATGCCCAATCATTAAGATCCTTACCAGCTCCTAGTTCTTAACGTGTAACCTCAGTTTTTAAAATGTACATAAAGTAAACCAAAACTAGACCAAATGGTTAAGTCTTTTTGAAACAGTGTATTTGTATATGCATAAAAAGCACTTTCATACTTCTCCACTCATCAGCAAACAGCCATCAATGTTTCCTGAGTGGATTCTAAACAGAACAATGCTTTTGTACTGCAGTACTGGTACAAATATATAGATGAAAAACAAAGAAAAAAAGAAAAAAAAAAACAAGAAGAAAAGCCACAAACAAAAAACCCACCAGGAATAGTTATCCCCAAAAACTAATGGATGCCTTGTTTAGGTGGATCTCCTGGTTTATGCCATAAGAGAAAGAACTGTTCATCAACAGATAAGATTGTTCAATAGATTATACTTCTATGCTCATTATTTAAAACAAAATTTTAACTTACAGTTTTCATCCCAGCATCTGAATAGCTCTAAAGTTGTAGTTAACAGTTAAGGAAGAACTTTTTGTAAAATAGTGCTAATAATTATTTTATATGACTGTTCCAATCCATACCTTCCATTTTACCAATACGAAAATGGAGATAAAAATAACTAATTTAACAAATCAAGCAGTACAGAACGAAACTTGGAACATAACTGGAACTGTCTCCCAGCCACACCTTTACAGTTGACCTATCTTATACTCATGAGCTCACACAAACAGCACCTGAAAATTCCACTTGTTCACCATTTACCTTTTTACCACTTACATATTCTCTCATTTACACTACTTTCTTTAAGGCAAATCAGTGCATTTAACCAAGTTCCTTAAAGTTGAATATTTGAAACAGACAAGTATCAAAATCTGAAAGTCAACTCCATCTGCCTTACAAGACAAAAAGAGAACACATGTACTGCAGAAAGGAAAAAAAAAAATCCTATCTTGAAGCCAGCAAGAAAATACAGAAACTTTACTCAAAAAAATATACAAATACTACTTCAAGTCAAGGTCACAATACAAAACAAACTGCAGAAAAAAATATGCAAGTATAAAAATAAGCTACTCATGTAAACATGTAAAGTTTAAACTAAGTTTCAAATGTTACTCAACCCTAAGAAGAGATTAATGTCTAGTTTGTGTGAAATACAGACATTCGGGCATGTGAGCAAGGTCCATCAGTTACAAGACAAAAAGGATTAAAGGTTCCAAGAAACAGTGCAATATGGCAGGCATTACTTAGTGTACTGAGCTCACCACTTCGTCACCAACCTATTCGCCCTTCCACACAATTTACAGACAAAACTCACCATCAAGTTTTATAACTATTTCTGCACACAACTTTGTTCTTAGCTGTACTCCTACCCTTCATTTCCATTCATTAATAACATCAGTAGCTTGACAATGATGTATCTCTTCCATTTGTACATTTTTGGACCATTAATTCGGAAGACTGTTCTTTTATTTTAGCTATAGACTACTGCAGGTATTAACACCTAAAAAAGACGCACGTGGAAGGGGAATACAAGTCAGAGACAAAAATCTAAGAAAAAGCTTGCTTGCTTAATTGATCCAAGCCTTAATGTGAAAGGATGGGAAAATAAAAGATTTTACCACTAGGCAACATACTGAAATTAAAACCCAATAAAACAGTGGGATTATGTGCAGATAGCTTGTTTTAAGTGTGATCAAAAGCCACATGAAGGAAGAAAACAGAAGTAAGGTAATGCTTGTAGGTAGAGGTATATTGTATTATGATCAACAGATACAGTTCTGAAAGAGAAACCTTCTTGGCAACCAAGTCCTTTTTCAGAATAAGCTGCAATCATTTTTGATTTTTTAATTATTTTTTTTAAAGAAAAAAAGTAATTCTTGATAGTAAGGGCATTATTGATTTTATCAGACAGATTTTGTACCCAAAACAGGAGCAGTTTGCAGACTGTTTTTAAAGCTGGAATCTAACACATTGTGTTAGGTATGTCTAAATATCCTCTGATCCACAGTGTAAATCATCATTGCTAAAAAAGGAAGAGAAAACAAACATTTTTATTACCTGATTTCCAAAGAGATTGAAACCATTAATTGCTTCTAAAGCTGCTTTTGCTAGCCCCACGGAGCTGAGGAGAAAACAAAACAACAAAAAAGAGGTATCATAATTCAAGCCCCGACTAAAATGTAACTTGTTTGACAGCTTCCAGAGCTATATTCTTTTCTTGACTTGAATTTTGTGCTTAACATTTATGTTAATAAAATGATGATGCAGCAAACTTGGGGTTGTTCAGTGATCGGTTGTTTTGGGCTGGGTTGTTTTTTTTTTAAAATACTTTTCAGCATTTTTATTTGTCTTCAAATGTCAGAGACCATCTGGAAAAAGCACTTCTGCTCTCACCTTGCTACTAGACATCTGGCATTATGTATTTCAAGGTCTTGCTAATAGTGTATTAACAGAGGATTTACTTAAGCACAATTTTTCAACACAGCTCTCAAGCATTAAATTTTAAAATTTGGACTTGATTTCAGACTAGCTTTCGATATAATAAAAAACCTCATCAATGTGGATTCAGGACAGCAGCATTTCCTGATGTCAACCATATAGTGAAACGCCTTTTATTTCACTTACTCCATGACTAGCATCCATCACAAGGAAAACAAGACCCAAAAATACTACCAACAAGCTTTCAAGTTAGAAAGTTCGTGTTTAAAGACATTACGCACTAGTTGTACCTACTAAAAGCACTGATAATTATAAATTTTTAAAACAAATTATATACTAAAACATAGTGATTATGAAAATTATAAAGTACATAAAAATACATACAAGATGACTTTTACAAGGCTGTTTCATTTTAAAAAGGCGTAGTCTTAGACTTCCCTTGTATTAAAAAAAAAAAAAAAAGAAAAAAAGATAAGCATTCCACCCCAGTGCACACACACTTTTGATGTTGTTTTTTTAAAGAAAAGCTCAAAATAAGCTAATGGAAATCTACATGCATTTCATGAGTTTATATGAAATTTGAAGTATGACAGAGGACATAATTTTGAAATACTGTTTTAAAGAACACATTATTACAGGTAGGCCAGCTTCACATGTGTTCGGTCAACTGCAATAAGGAGCTAAAGCATTAACGTACACATAAAATGTTAAATTTTGCTCATTGACTCAAAAATTCCACATGTTAAGGTCACAGGGCATCAAAAAGCAAAATATTAAATTAGCTAGTTCCCAACAGTGCTAGAGTTTAAAAACATAATATATAACCCTACAGATTTCTGACAGTTCTGCTGTCGAATACAAGCATTCAAAGTAGGGAAAGGACTTTGCACTGCTTACTAAGTGGTGACATTAAAGTATAGGAACTGGAAATACTACAGAAGTCTTGCTAATAAAAGAAACACCTTTTACATTCTCTTAGGCAACCTGGTAAAACAGATTCAGAGCACCCAGTAAAACAAAGCCTAGTATAATTCTCCCGACTTTATTGGTAGAATTAAAACTTTAAATCATGTCTTTGTCTCCACTTCACCACAGTGCCTCTGACCAATGCATCTGTATCTGTCTCTGCTTCATTTCTATATAAACTATGGTGATTTATTACTTCATTAACACTCCATGAGCTATCCCTAAACGACTGTCCTGGTTTTGAAGTTGCCTCATTCAAAACCAAGTTTCATCTCTCTCTCTAACTGCCCCTTCCTTTAGATAGGAGCTCTGCTTCCCAAGTAGCTTACAATTAATTTGAAATACTTTTAGTCAAAAAATGACAATAAATGAGACAATAGAAAAGAAAAACAGCAGACTAACAGGAAAGTATAGATGTCTTCTGATTTGTTAACTTTTAAAGATAACAAGGTAGACATATAGCAAAAGATTGAAAAAGCAGAATGACTCATGCTGACATGACAAAAGATTCAGAGTTAAAAAAAGACCATAAGGGTAAATAAAAGTGACAGAACACAGCACAAGGACATACATCAACACTGCAGGAAGGAAGACTCCAACCTTAGCAAGATAAAAAACAGTGGAAAGAAGAACTGAAAGGTTCATCTTTCCATAAAGTCTTTCCCTATAAAGAAAAGTTGTTGACACTGTCCTCAGCTAACAACCATTTAGATGCAGCTATTGTGTTTTTTTCCAGCTGGGCACAATACGTGAATTTGGAGAAAAACACAACCAAACTAAACACATACACAAAAAAACCCCCCAAAACCCATCAAAAAACCCAACCTCTCAAACATCTACACCGCTATATATAAAAGCTTGAAAAGTCTGAAGTTTTAAGAACTGAGAGAAATCTAGGAAAATCAGACTATACCAATTAATTTAACAGCTCATTGAAATACTCCCTTAAAAAAAAAAAAAGGACAAAAAAAGGAATTAAAAAGTTTATATCCTTTTTTCTCTAAAACTGATTACCCACTCAGCCAACCACATTTCCCTTTTTCTTACCATTTTTCATTTTGGATAAAAATTACACAGAACTGCCAAACAAGGAACAAAAGAAAAAAAATAGTTTGTCAGAGGACCCATGTGCCCAGATAACATGAGAACAACATTGGCACAGAGATAGTCACAACCGTGAAAAATTACAGAATCCTTACAAGTCTGTAGGCCATGCTTCATTTGCAGGGAAATAGTAAAATTAAAAACAGTTCGGAATATGTACTTTCTCATCAAGACGTATTTTCTTTATTAAAGAAAATTTAATAATTTTTTATTAATTTTTTATTTTTTATTGATTTTCTTTATTAAAACATAAATGAAGCAACACTGAGTCAGAAAAATATTCAGAAAATAATCACTAACAGTCCCCAGCTTCTGTGTAAGAGGAGTTGTGATAGTATTGACAAACCACTGCACCATCCAGCCCAGAAAAACCCTACAGCAACCAAATTGTCAGAAAACTGCAAACAGGGACTGTACTTTAACCTTACTTCTTCTACCATCCATGCAGCATTTTGGGATCAGAGCAAACTTTTCATTTTACTGTAAATAAACCGATTTGTATGTTTATTCATGTAAAATACAAACATTTAAAATGTTTACTAACTAATCTATATTTTAAAGATGGGAGCTGATTATGATTACACAGAAAATATTGAAAATAATGAAGAAAAATCAGTGTAAAGTTACAGAATTTATTTACTTTAAGTATTGTTTTACTTGGGTTGGTTTTATTACTAGAAGTAGTTCAGGCACTGATTTCAGACTCTATCATTCTTTGTTAACCACTATCAACAGATTTATAAACTTCCATCATTCTTTCTTAAACATTGCCAGAAAGAGTACTCATGGGATTTAATTCTAATTGGTTCAACAAGAGAAAGCTGATTAGGTTAACTAAGTTCTGCTGTGAGCAGCCCATCAAACAGTGGCGAAATCCCTCAGTTTCAGTATCTTCTGCTGATGAAAGCTTTTGCTACTGGAGAATGTGATGAAGGAATAAAATGAACTCAGAAGTGTTGCGAATATAATTATTTTTCTGGCTTTGTTTCAAATACCTAAATAAAGTTTTAACTGTTACAACAATTGCTTTAATTATCACCTAGCAATTGATCAAACAAATTGGCGTGAGGACTCAGAACAGAACTTTTCACAGGCGTTAAGTATTATTACCAAACTGCATACATAAAAAATGAAAATCAGAGAAATCCCACCCATTGAAATCTGTATCACGTGTTAAAATCTCATATTACATGTTAAAATCTTCATATTTCTTGGGGGGGGGGGGGGGAGGTGGGCTA
>VWZZ01003047.1:134141-152538 GCA_013399095.1 Psophia crepitans
GTCTAGGTAGACTACATCAACAGCCTTTCCCTCATCCACCAGGCGGGTCACCTGGTCGTAGAAAGAGATGAGGTTGGTCAGGCAGGACTTGCCTTTCACAAACCCATGCTGGCTGGGCCTGATCCCCCGGTTGTCACGGACATGGCACGTGATTGTCCTCAAGATGACCTGCTCCATCACCTTCCCTGGCACCGAGGTCAGGCTGACAGGCCTGTAGTTCCCCGGATCCTCCTTGCGACCCTTCTTATGGATGGGTGTCACATTAGCAAGCCTGGGTTGGCTTGAAGGGTCTGAAGGTAAAGAGAAGTGTGGTGTAGAGGGGAGGGGAAGAGTAAATCAATGCTTCGGAAAAGGAAAGACAACAAATCTGACTAGAAATCACTGCACCAAATAGTGAACAATAATTTGTAACTGAACAAAGCTGTTAGTGTGTGTTAAATCTTTACTATACATGAAATTACTCAGACTTACGGAAAATTAGGTTGGGAACACTAATAAAAATGTAACAGTCAATGTAAGATTACACTAAATCTTTCACTTTACTGACTACTTCAAATTTTTTTTGCCAGCATTATTTATTGACAACCATCTGTTGGTCTCAAAACGAAACAACTTCATAAACAAACAAGGATCTACCTCTTCAAATCCCACAGTTATTTCAGTACCTTCTGACCAAAACATACTAATGTGTTATATTTCAAAACAATCTTATTCACCAAAATTCAAAACAATATTTCAAAACAATCTTATTCACCAAAAGATGCAGAAGGTATCTCAATTTTATCAAGTACAACAAGTCTAACACTAATCTAAACAAACTGAGACAGCTGCCTCAAGAAAGAATTGAGACAATAACATAATTTAAAATAATGCAAACTTTCATTTACATGTACATGCATATTTTACCTGAAGGTGACCATATTCCTTATGGGAGAAGACCTCATCTCCAGTGTGTGCACTGAAAACAGAATGAAGACATTCAGATGGTTTGGGATCTTGCTTAAATTGCTGAACCTAAAAGTGAATTAAAGGCAAAATATAAATTCCAAGTCAACAATTTCATATGACCACTATGTAAAACTTATAAACAACAGATCCTGAAACTTATCAGCAACTGTTTCATACATACTTAAAGTACATACATATTTAAAGAATACAAATATTCAACCAATCTATCTAATCTCTTAGGTTTGATAGAAAAAAAAAATCTGTAATAGATAACTACACATACTTAATAATTTTCATTTTCTGGACAAGCACCATCTCGTTTTACTGGAGCTTATATCTTGGCAGAAAGCATGTTGAAGCATGTCATGCCTACCTTGAATTCACAGACCCACCTTTCCCTAGCAGAGCACCATCAATTCCAGCTACACTCTCAAATATGGGGTAACTTCCCTCCTCACCTTCCTTGCCATTCCTAAAGAGCCTGAATCCATCCCTCACAGTGTTCCAGTCACTTGAGCTATCCTACCACATCTCTGTGATCCCATGAGATCATAGCCCTGGAGCTACACATGTATTCTAATTCCTCCTTTTTGTTCCCCACGCTGCATGCGTTAAGTGTACGGGCATTTCCAAGAGGCACGCAAACATGCTGATTTCCCAGAAAGGGTACAAGAGCTTTCTGCTCCATAATGCTGTCCATAGCTATCTCTTTATTTCCACATGTATGCTTGGGACAATTCCACTTACAGTTAATGCTGTGTGCCTTCTGTTTACATCACCCCAAGCCCTTTGCTTGCCTATCCCAAGCACCACTTCTGCACTTGATTGTTGAGTACTCTCTCTCCCTCACTATTGCTTGCTTAAAGCACTTACTGGAGTACGAGAGCACAAAACTTCAGTTGGGAACAACAGTTTTAATAATTTTTATGAATCATGATCCATAAAATTTAATAATTATTGTACTATTTGACAAAATGACAAAGATTTTTAAACAAAAAAAGATTATTGTTATTAATAATAATTTTTAAGCCTTCCAGGTTATAGACCTACAAAAGTGTTCAGAAATTGCCACATGTGGATCACGTAACAAATTAAAACCTGCAAGAGCTAAGACTATCTAATATAAAAGACTACATGGCAAAACACAGATTTATTTTGGTGAGCAGAGTTTGTGACATTCAGGTGTACAGTGAAGTTTACAGATACTAGAAGGCAAAGCTGGCAGATTAAAAGAAAACATAAAGATCATAGACAGAAAGAACAGTACCCCAAATTAAAATTATTATATTCACGGACGCTATCATTGGACCTCAGAATTAGCCTCTATGATACAGAATCTCTTACGATAGAGACGGAATGCATTAAGATGAATTACTAATACAAGAGGTTAACTACCAAGGAGTGAAATAAGAACTGCAGTGCTTTTGAAGTAGTTTTGATTACTCTTTTGTTGAAAAATACAATGTCTGCACCTTACAAAACCATTTGAGAAAACAATCTGAACTGTCAGAGAGCTGCCAATAGGGCAGGGAAAGGAAATACAATTCACGAAGAAAAGAATGAAGGTAACAAAAGAAGATTCTTCTCCGTAATTTAGCAAGTAATACTATGCTCTCCAACAAACAGTTTTCAAATTTTCTAACCATCGTTGCCACTATCTGGTCCACATTTCACAACATTTTCAACACCGCTCTTATCTTCACGGGATATTCTTCTCTATAAACAAATCATATAACATGTGCCCCAGAAGCAACAAAGTGAATACTATTTTGTGGAGTTGCCATGTCTAGTCCACCAACACCTTCAATGTGTTTTACGTCATAACTCATATGCTCATTAGCAACAGAATATAACATCTGCAATTTTTGTCACAAGCAGCAGCATCTATTCAAGTCACGCGTTGGGCATATATAATACATATTATTAAAAAATATCTTCCCTCTACATGAAGCCAGCACATACAGAGTCTCTCAGAATAAAGTCCAGTTTGACTATTGTCTGTTAGGAACTGGAGACTGTTTATTACTACACTGTAGGAAAAGGGAAGCATTTACAGTAATCAAGGCAAAAACTGACAACCAGTATGTCAGCAGTGTGACACCTGCGTTAATTTACTGCTCATTATTCATATCTGCACTCATGATCCTCAGAACAAACCACTGCCTGTCAAAAAAACCCATCAGCTCAAATGTTAACAGGATAGATTTAGGTCAAGATAATGTAAAGATATGAAACCACAAAGAAACAGAGTAAAAAAACTGAGAAAAAATACCATGTCAGCATAAATACAACTGGCAATACACCTGATTTGCTTGTTACTATTATTGATATCACATGCATACGGACTTTACATTTCATTTTATGTGCTTAGAAGTGATGGAAGCTATGTGCTAACATGAAAATTGTTTTTAATAATACAGTTAAAAGCCAGTGATGTGAAACTTAGATAAAATAAGCACATGGAATATAGTTATTTATGTGTAGAATTACTGCTAACTGCTACACAAAATTAATCCACAACATCTAAATTTTTATAAGCCCTGAGTATTCAGGGTACACTCACAAGATTACAGGCTGAGTAAATCAGCTGTATTATAACATTAAGTAAATTGCTCTGTTTCCTTATTCATTTTGGCTTGTTGCCCTTCTGAATTTACATGATTAGGTCAAAGAATACTGGAAAGTGGCTGCTAAAGAAGCCAAGCAAAATAATCAAAATGAGCACCTAGGTAAGGAGAACAACTGCAAATGCAAGAATCAAGAGAAGAGTGCAAAGTAAACCCTCCAGCCTTAGCCAAAAGCAATTCTGCATCTTTCCTTTTAAGCACTAAAAAGACCTAAAATGACCCACAATTACCAATGGCCTAATGTTTAAACTTGACAAATAATAAGAACCCAAAGAAGTTTCAAGTATGTCCTGCAGTTTACTTTGCAAAATGCTTGTGTCTTCTATACTCTAAACCAATGCTGAAACCTGACGATAATGAAGCAGCTTTTCTTGGCTAGGCCACACAGTAATACTGCATTCCCCTTTTGAATTTTATCTAAATTTAGAAGTTATTTTTCATAGTTTAATTAATCCCTTAGAATTAAGGGAGCGCTTGTGTCCACACTACAGTGTTTTACCTTATCGGCCTGACGCATGTAGCAGTATAGAATTCCTCTCATACACTTTATAGCAGAATGCTCCAGTTCATGAGTCCTTCCCTTGTCATCATCAATACGCCTGGGAAAGAGAGATAACTCATAAAACAAATTGGAAATGCATTAGAGGGAAAAAAGAAAAAAGGAACACATTAGTGCTTTGGAATATTAAGTATTTTAAGGGTATTTTAAGTATTTCAAGTACTTTTCTCTATTCTATTCTATTTCACAAAACTGTTATATAGTATATATGTTGTATATCAACATATTTATAGCCCTACCCATACTTTCTTAATAAAAAAAATAAAAAAATTTTAGTTTATGTTGCAACTTACACAAACATTTCAAAATTCAAAAAGAAAAAAAACAACAACCAAATCCTTGCTGATATTATAACATTCAAGTCACTGTTCTGTGTTCCTTGAGAGATCCAAAACACAAAAGCAGCTTTTCTAACTCTACAAAACATTTGCTATTTGTAATCAAGCAGTCAGGTTCCTGATGATGTTGATAAACAACAGCTGTGCATAAGAGTCTGAAAGTTCACTACTCCAAATATCCAGAAATGTGTTTCAAGATACCTTAACATTTTTATACGATGAAATCAAACAGCACTTACAATTACTATTACTAAACGTATATTAAAACCAACACCAAATCTCAAGTTACTTTAACTATGAGAAATGTATTGTGTGTGAACAACCTTGATCATTGCATTCACGTGTTCTATCTTTTCCAGTTCTCAGTTTTTGATAGAGCCTTTTAAGGGTGAAAATAATGTTTTCTTACATACCTGTAACTTACAACAACATATTTCTGATACAAATATACAAAATAGTATAATATGCTCACTGCTGTTTTTCAGTCCACTTTATAGCTGTTACTAATTTGTTTACAGGGAAGTGGATGATAACTACACTGCAAACTAAGCCTATCCTTTTTCATCATACTTAACATTTTAGTAGTTTACGCTGAGGTTCTGGTTGATAACTACAAATCTCACACACATCCAGAAATCATCCTATTTAAATAATAATCTTAGATACAAGAAGCGTACTTGCTTTCAATTACAAAGTTGAAACAGGGAGGAAAAAGCAACCCCATGAGGAATAAAACCAGATAATGCAGAATTAATAGGCTAAGAATTTTTTAAGGGGTAGAATTTATCCTTAACTTTATCATAAATCCAAACAGCAATAAGAAGCACATGTAAAAGCTCTTAAGTTTTCACATTACAACATTTTTTCTCTATTTGCAACAGCAGTGTTCATTTTCTTAACAAGCTATCAAGAAATTTAGCTTGTATGATAGCAAACAGCGGCACTGGCATGAGTCAAGCACAGTAATCTGTACGTGGTAGGTAACACAGCCTTCCACATGAGTCTTCTATCTTGGCTCATTTCAGATTTTAGTTGTTCACCTAATTTCAATTAGCAACCTTTGCCCATCAAAGAAAATTTCTTGAGCAGTTCAAGGCCCTGTTCTGAGCATAACTGGAAGTAACACATATTATTTCTCTTGCCACTTCACCCTTCCTTCAAACTGCAACAAATTTCATTTATCATCATCTATGATTCTACATATTGGAAACTAAAGACTGGATAACTCAAGTAACATTACGCCACCCTCTCAGAGCTGCTGAAAACTCAAAACAATCACTCCTGCACCTTTCATTCTTACTTTTAATATTTTCTTTTTTTTTCTTTTTTTTTTTTTTTTTTTTTTTTTTTTTTTTTTTTTTTTTTTGCTTTTATTTCACCAACAGAAAGAGGAATCAAAGGAAATATGCAGTATAATTTTTTTGCTAGAAACCCACTGGATCTCAGGCATGGCATCTCCAGAAGTAAACACAGACCTCTGTACATCTCTTTCAAAAAGCATCATTTTGCAACAACATTTCCTAGAAGACAATTACAACAACTGTGTCTTCTGATTGGTGTCAGAGGTATAAAATCTACAGCAATAAATGGAGACGAAAAAGAAACTCAAAATTTTTAGCTTCTAAGTAAGCCATCTTTACAACAGTAGCTGCCCATATTGTTTCTGGCCCTTCTTCTGTAAAATGTACCAGAATTTTGCCCCAGAATGCGATCACCACCTCAATACAAGAAGCTGCTTTACTCTAAAAAGAGTAAATTATTTAGTATCTGCACACCATCTTCTTTCTTAAAAACAGTGCATTTGAGTTATCATCACCTCTGTCTGTGGTGGCTGCAGTAGGAAGGTGGGAAACAAGGAATACTAAATCTCAGAAAGCAATTTCCATAGTTATTTGACCTAAAGGAGAGGGAATTATGAATAAATTATTATGGGAGGTAACTCTCCCATAGTTCTTATGTTCATACTACATCACCCAAATTATTAACCTACTTCTCTAATGAGTCAGGAGTGGAATCAGAAGAAACAGAAAATAGTAAGAGCTAACAACTGAAACTGCCCAGTCTTTGTACCTAGAGAAGACGACAGTCACTGTTATTTCCCAAACACACATTTCTCAGCATTCAAGGATTCAGTCTCCTGCGAATACCCAGATTGTTACTGCCTGCGACAACCCTGCTTCTGCGCTGAACTCTCCTACTACATTTAAAATGACCAGTATTCCTTGAGTACAGTTGCCACAATAACTTTTCTTTTTAATAGCATGCGTTAATTCCTGTTTCAGAATATTGGTACCAGTTACATTATATGAAAACTTGTTTATTTACCTAAAGTACGGTAACTTTTTTAATCTAGTAGCTACATAAATATTTTAATTGAGATTTAGAAACACGTAACATCTCTGTGGGTTTACGAAACTTCTTTTGATAAAGCTTCATCTTTTAAAACATTCGCGAGGAATTGCATAACAGAAAGAATGTATGTCCTGGTTTCAGCCAGGATAGAGTTAATTTTCCTTCCAGTAGCTGGCGTAATGCTGTATCTTGGATTTAGGATGACAATAATGTTGATAGCATACTGATGTTTTCAGCTGTTGCTCGGTAGTTGTAGTGTCTACACTAAGTCAAGGACTTTTCAGGTTCCCACGCCCTGCCAGGTGCACAAGAAGCTGGGAGAGCACAGCCGGGACAGCTGACCCAGACTGGCCACAGGGATGTTCCCTGCCAGAGAATGTCCTGCTCCCTCTGGAACTGGGGAAGCTGGCTGGGCAGCGGGATTGCTGCTCAGAAACAGACTGGGCATCAGGGTTTTTTACCCTGCAGGTGGTAAGCAACAGCATTTGTGCATCATTTGTGTTATTTATTTATGTGCACTTGTTTTATTTATTTATTTATATTCTAATTATTGCTAAAATTATTACTTTTATAATCTTCCTTTGTTATCCTATTAAACTGTCTTTACATAAACCCACCAAGTTGGGGTTTTTTCCATTCTCCTACCCATCCTCTTGGAGGAGAGCAGGGTGAGTGAGCAGCTGCACGGTGCTTGGTTACTGCCTAGGGCTAAACCACAATGAAATAACATGGCAGAGACATGAGTTTAGAAGTTATTCACCTGTAAGCAAGGGCTAATGCCCAGGCACATGCCGCACAGTAAAGACTGTCGTGTACTTTTGCCTTTCGATTATCTCCATAAGTCTTTGTAGGAAACAGACCTGTGGTTGGGCTTTGATGAAGCAGCAACGTTGACTTCGCTGAAAAAAAAGAAAAAAGAAAAAAATGGTATTAATGACACTTATGTTTCTTCCAGTTTCTACATACATTTTCAGGAATAATTCAAGATGTGAACAACCTGTTAGAGCATGCACAACACAGAACAGAAGAGGAAAAGGTTAGGAGAAAGACACACAAAAATATTTCTGTTACATTGTTTTTACAGTCAAATTAGACCTTTTTACAAAAAAACCAACTATATTCAAAACTATTTATATGACTCTGTTCTAGTACGACCCACTCCGTACAGAATCTTCACAATGCAACCCAGTAATTTCCCTTTTACAGGGGGCGGGGGGCTACAGTATGACAGCTGCCAACCTAATTTAAATAGTTAACTCTGCAGAACTCTATATTCATAAAAATTAATTTTTAACTCAGCCCAGATGATTTTATCAATATCTTTTTAAAAAGTAAAGGAAAAAGTAAGGAGAAAGTACTATTACAATTATACGATTCAGTACCTTAACATCAAAATCGAACAAGACAGGAATTTTCAAGTTGTGAAAACTGAATTAGAAAAAATACTAAATATTACTTTCTTTTTTTGTACTTCAATGTTTTGCACTTTGTGAATTATTTTCCTAAAATTTTATATCAATACAAGATTGAAACTGGGCTTAATACCCTTGAACATGACCCTTCTAACAATTACTTATCCATTATAAGACAAGAAAGCAGGTTTTTTCCAGAATGTTATTAGGCATCAATTTAAAAAAAGCCTCTTTATTGTCTACATATTAGAAATCAAGCATTTTAAATTAAAATTACAGGCATTTATGGCTTTTTGCATTATATTCTTCAGTGACTTAATACCTTATAAAAAGAACTTTGATAAAACGTTACCTGAAAAGTCAGTATAGATTATTCTAAAATGAAGTATAAATCCAATGGTAAATTTTTACTGAGGCAGCAGATTGCTTGCAACAGAAGTGCCTGACAGATAAATAGCAAGCAGCATCACAGATTTGCTGCTGCCAAGCGTTAAAAGTAAATTGAATGGTCATCTCCTCCATATGGAAGATAAAAGCAATGCATCTACAAGAAGCAACTCATCTATGGATAGACTAGGCACAACTCACAGATTTCACTTCAAAAAGCAATTTCAATGCGGGAAGTCTCATCCCACATTTTAAAATGATGGGAAAATTGTTCACTATTCTATATATTGGCCTAATACTTCAATTTTAAACAGTCAATTGCACAGCCATTAAAAAAAAAAAATCAGATTTTAGAATACAGACAGGACTTTATAACACAGATACCCCAAACGCCAAAGCAACCGAAGTAAACCATTGCTTCTTGAATGTGTATGTTTTTGGCTTAAAATTATCTCATAATAAAAAGGAAAACACTGAAGTTGGCATAAATAAGTTAGCTAACAGGTAAAATTTCAGCACAAAAATACATTATGGCACCATTAATAACAAAAATTAACCTCTCACTGATCAAACTGTTTTAAGCACTACAAGAAAGAGTTTTTCCCATTTAAATGTTTCCTCAGCTGTATCTGGCTAATGCCACAATATTAAGTGACCACTTTATCTAAAATAATTCTAAATTCAGTCTTACAGCTGGACTGGATTTCCAGTATACATTTTTATTTTCAGCAAGAAACGTAATTCAACCCTCCATTTTTTGCGCCTTTCAAACTCCCAGTAGAAATTTAGGAAACTATCCTCAAGTAGAAATAACGTACCAATGATATTTAACATCTAAATATCAATTCCAATTCATACCTGGGGTAGTTCAAGCATCAACAAATGTTACTAGAGTACTTTTGCTCCTCCCCATCCAGGACCATTAGGTGCAACTCAGAATCTATTCCACCACTTGACAAATGCTGATGATAATTTTGAACACTATTTACAGGTCATGATTTTTCAAGCAATGCATGAAAGATCAAAATACATGCATCTTATTATCATAGGAATCTTACTAGCAATTGTAATAACAGAAGCCTTTACGTCTCAGAAAATAAAAATCCTTATTAAAGACTGCCGATAGTATTTTGAGACAAAGCTGATTACTGTCATAACCATAACTGTAAATGTTTTAGTAAGTTACACTGAAAATCTTTCATGGTAGGAACAACTACTAACTTACCAATTCTGTAATAATGATCTAATTTATCCCAGAGACTTCCCCCCTCTGGTTTTGGAAGGTTAATACTTTTAAGTGGCTCATAAATTGAACCTAAAAAAAAAGACAAGAAAAAACAAAATCAAGATTACAATTCTACCATTGCTAAAAATTACTGCAATATGATTTTTTCATGTTTGTTATATAAAATCACAATTTACCGAATTTCAATTAAAAAAGTTGTAATTTCTATAATCTCAGAGAATATATTTCTATACACGTTTTTCCTTCAGTACCTGTCCACACAAACAAGACCTCCATCTGGATCTCCAACGACTTGTAGATACTCAGCTACAGCAAATGCTACATAAATGTATAGTTTAATTATTGAAGACAGCCTATTAAATGTTAAGAATTTTCTGGGCACATTGTCTTAGAAGTTAAGTATGCTACAGACAGGACTCCTAAAGATATGTAAAAAAAGAGAAGGAAGCAGGACAGCAGTAGCCCAGGTTTAACTACTACTTCCCTACCTGCTTTCTAAAACAGTGACCATGTACTACACTATTAGTGTTTTACCTATCCTAACCTTGTTTGCACCCACCACCACAGTAAGTCTAGCTGATTTCATGGCTTGAACCCAAAAAAACAGTTAGCTTGTTCTCACACAGTACCAAAGCTTAAACAACCTACCCAACAGATAAAGCCCCCAAATTGCCTATATATTCCTGAGAAACACAATGCTATCAAATCCCTATCTCAGTGCCCCACATAATGACTGGTTCCCTAGTTGCACCTGAAATGTCTGTTTTCCTGATAGCTGAAATGACAGAAAGACATGATTTCTTAAAAATTACTGGGGTAAACCATTTCCATCTTCTAATTTTAGACTAACATACTGCTCTCCTCCCACAAATCACTTTGGTGATTTTTGGTCCAGAACATTCAGTGTTCTGGATGGCAAGATCTCCAGCAGAGCCATTAGATAACAGGAAGAATGCGAATTTCCTCTTTCCGGGCTGCACGCTGTCCTTCTGAAAAGCTCAGAGAAATCAATTGCCAGGGCAGCCCAGCCAGCCAAGCAGTTCTGGCAGGATACAGCAGAGTGCTTCTATTCAAGTTGCCTCTTTTGCACTCCCAGCACACATCCAAGCACTAGGCAGGAGATTGTCCATATACAGGACTCTCATCCAAGTGAAATGAATGCGTGTGGAGTGCTGACAGAAGCTTTATTAATCAAGTCCTTTGCTGGGGAGACTGGAAAATGTTTCTTGCCCCTCAAGAACTCAAGCTTCATGCCCAAAATTAGTATTACTTTTTCTTTGCAATCATAGTAGTTAAAATCCACCCCTCTTGGAGCAGACTCCTGTGGGTGTTGTGTGTGGATTCTCTGGTGACATTTAACAACACATCTGTGCTTCCCCTAGAGCCTTTCCTTTCCCCACTAGGAGAGGTTAAGTTCCCAACAACATGTGCATGTGGGGAAAGGGCCTGAGAGGCAACCACGGAGAGCCTAATTTACTTTAGTTGCCCAAAAAAACAAAGCTAAAAACAATGAGGCCGGTTTGTAATAGAAAAGAAAAACCTGTACTGTATCACACCTTTTGTATCTTCTGTTTTAAAATCCACATTCTGAACCCAATTTAAATCAAATTTTCAAGGTAATTTTAATTTTCTACTTCTTTCTGCCTAAGAGTTCCTGTCCCTTAGAATATTCTTCATTTATATTGTTATGCTATTAATTCAGTTATCTTGCAAAAACACACAATACACTGACCTGCAGACACTGTAATTTTATAGATTTATAGGTTTCTTCAGGGAAAGTAGGCCCAGAATACGCACAGGAAAAAATCTTATGCACAAAAAGTAGCAGATTTATGAAAAATATTTACTTGATTTTCAACAGCAAAATAAAGATTCTTACTCTTAGATTTGTTGACTGTATAACACATACATAGTACACTGTCTTTTGTATGTGAAAAAGGTTCAGAATGTCTATTTCTTGCATACTGTTAATCCCAGTACTGCACCATGAAACACAGTTGAGTATTCACAGGCATACACACAAGTCAGACATTTCTAAAATAAAATAATTCTCATTTACATACTTACCAGACAACCTGTGACCCTCTGTGGCCAACAAAGAAACGAAATAAAGTTATTATGAACAAAAAACCCCATATTTTTCTATTTCAGAGCATTCAAAGGTTTCAACTTTGTGCAGAAAGACGACGGAACAGAATAAAGAGCATAACCATGTCAAAGCACCACCACCTACAAACTATATTCCTTTCGATGTTTGAAACCTTACTGGCAGAAATAAACTAAAAAAGTCAGCGCAGACTGCTGACAAAACAGAAAAGTAAAATGAATTCAAAGTTCAAGAAAATTGACAAAAAGTATGTGCCTTGAAAGTATGCCTTAAAAGTACTCCTACTACAAGCAGAAGAACCTGTTTAAAAGAACACTCAAAATCTAAGTTTTCCACATACTCTTCATTAATTCCTCATTAACATCTATATAGTTTATGTTTTGCTTGGGTGCCTACAGCATTTGGCTGGACAAATTCTGTGGTAAATTATGTTTCATTAGTATCACAATCTAATTAAAAGCAAGAAACAGACAGGACAAACATGAAGCTAGCTGCTCCTTCCATGTGGCTTTGCGGTGAGACCACAACCCAGCACAAGCTATTTTTAGGATAGCTAAAAAAAGCCCACCTATACTCTTTTCCAAAACCTATTTAATAGTTCATTTCAGCAAGACAAAAACCTGTCACAGAAAGCCATTTTCAATTACATATTTAAAATAAGTTTTAAAATGGAAAAAAATGACAGCAGCAAGACTGCAACACTTAAACATAAAAGAATGACATATGCAAATAGTACCCTTGAGTTCTCATTTGTCTGTTAGCATTCAGAACAAACAGAATGAGGACATTAATTTCAAATACTACTTTGCATAAATATCTCATTTCAATGTAGCCATACAGTGTGAGTTTTATTTTAGGTAAATAAATAGATATGCTAGGAAGGAATATTTTAAAATATTTTGTTGCTTTAGTATTTCGTCAGCTGTATACTGGTGGGACAACTCTATACCAAATGTAAATAGGGTACATCGTAGTTCAGATTTTCTTCCAGAAAGAATGAAGTATGCCTATTACTTCCTTACATCAGAAGTGGATTGCTGCAAGTCAGTAAGCACTTCAAAAATCACTCAAAACCCAAACAGATTGGGAATCAAAGTGTTGCTTCCTGCACTGATATCTCTAACATCTGATAAGAGAAGACTCAAAACCTTTATCCCCAGTCCAATTAAATCCCTGTTTGTTTTCATATATTGCACTAAACATACTATATCCATATTTTGAATCACAAATTAATCCCCCTTAATTTCCTACCACTTGCTGGTTCCATAGTAATATGATTTCACCATTCTTCAAATTAAAGAATTACTAAGAATAGTAATTTCCTTTCAAAGTATTAGAGAATAGGAAGAAATGTGAAACAGACTGATAACAGAGACATCAATTAGCAGGTTAGAACTAAAGTAATAAAGAGGCAAGATATTTCTGACTTAGCTAAGAGATGCAAACTATAAGAAAACATTACCCAGCAGATAAAACTCAAATGTACAACAATTCCAGGAAAAATTTACAAGTTAATTATCTCTTCTAAGCAGAATACAAAACTACAGAAAATTAAGGGAGGTTCTCTGAGGTAAGCTATTAGCAGCGTAAATACTTATGTATATACAACCTCTGGAGGCTGAGAATATTATATCATCCTGATGGTAAAGTACTCTCCCATCAACTTCACTTTTATTCCCCTTATACTTGAGGGTAGCATTAATTGCTCTTCAGGGAAGAGCTCTAAACTGCCTAGATGTTTAGATTTAAAAGCTATGGCCAACATTTTAAAACCCTGCTTCATATATACAGAAGCTTTGAACACCTACACATTCTTGAAGATGGCAGAAACTGAAAATACTAAAGAAAAATACGCATCAGAATGGAATTCCGGACCTAGTATATGGATAAAGATTTGCATATTTCAACAAGGATTGACTTACAAATTTTTCGAAGCACGGACTTTTAAAAAAAAATGAACAACCAAACACCCCTTAAAGTTTAATCACAAACAAATGGAAGCAACATGGCAAGAATTTTATTTCCAACATTTCACATGTCAGAAGAACAAAATAAAATGTATACTTCCCTAATTAAAACAGCACAGACCAAACAAAAACAAAACAAAACAAAAAGCTGAGAATAACAGATTTCTTTGTAGATTTGATGAGAATAAAAACTGACCACATTACTTCAATGCGACACTAATTCTGGATGTTATCCAACACTTCAGACACAAACAGCCTCTGAATCTCCGATCACAGTAACTTTCATTATGCAATATCAGTATGGATCATAACATCATCACATTACACAAAAGTCATTGGGACCAAAAAGGACATTGTTTCTTCACACAACAAAGTTTAAGAAATGGTGTCATGAACAAATCCTATCCTCCCAACATCACTTCTCCTGAGCTCAAGAATTAATACACTACTGGAGAGAAACACTGTTGGCTATAATACAGTTTATTCTAATAGTTGTCTGCCATGAAATACATCTGCTTTTAAGTCCAAACCTATGTAGTTGAGCAAGGTGATATCAGAAAATAATTTTCAGAAGCATTTCCTCTAGAAAGAAAATTCACTTCTCACATATGTAAATATTTGAACTCTGATTCCATGAACTTAACATGTACCAACCATGATGCTGCTGGGGTTTTCTAATCCCTACATACAAGAGGAAACTACGATCTCACAGCTGACCCTGCTGTGAGCAAGAGGCTGGAGTAAATGACTTCCTAACATCTCTTCCAAACCAAACTGTTCTATAATTCAATGAAAACATGGTAAGGAAACCTGAGGAGAGGGGCTGGGAAAGAAAGAAGGTATTAAGGTAGTCCTCTATCTGAATAATCATTAGAAGTAAACACAAGGTAAAAAGCGTTGCCCAGGTTGAGTGATGATAACAACACAGGTAAAAATTAGTAAAATCTTGTAATAGTTTCATTTAAATAGTTTTAAAACCTTTCAACTATCATTTATTTAAAAAAAAGTGTGAGACTGTATATAATTCATTTAGAATTTCATGAGAAAAGAAAAAACATGAACCTATTTATTTTGTCCTTTCTCTATTTCCTAATTGTCTGAAGTGATTTCTCTCTACACTATATTATACTTAATGGAAATTACTGACTTCAGGAACACACAGAGGTTACCGAACAACAGAAATAAAACATGGACCATCATGTCAGCACACAGGAGCTTCACGTAACCAAAATGCCAAAGCCTATGACACAAGCCTAGTAAATGCTATAAACAAGGTAGAAAACCATTCAGGATATTCAAGGCAACCACTGCCACTTCTGACAGCTCGGAATAATAGTTGTTAAAATTAGTAAAAATGTTTATTTTGCATCATAACAAAAGAAATATCAAGTATCAATATAATAATTAGGAAAGAGTAAATTCTTTTTTTACATCAACACTTTACATGTTCTTTGACACGAAGGGGGCAAAACAGAAATGCCACAGGCAGGGTGGGGTAGTTCAAGTGACTGAGTTGTGGCAAGAGACAGCTGAAATCCTCTTAGCTGGTTACTCTCACTAGCACTTGTACTGCTTCTGGGTTTCACCACAGACTAAGCAAGAGTCCTACACAGTTTTCCCCAGATCAGGTAACCACACATGGACACTTTTGTTCCAGTCAAACTCTTTTCAAAATATGTTAAGCAAAATCAGTAACGGTCTTGACAACTTCATACATTCTAGCTTCTGTTGTGCCTGAAGAGAACCTGTACCAGGGAGCTTTATTTTGCTTCCAATTAATTTCCAAAAGTCAAGCTTTGGCACAATGACTGACTTACTGGAAACTTTACTTCTTTTCTCTAAACCAGTCACATTTGGGGTTTTTTTAAAGGTTAATCTATACACCATTCTTAGCGCACCTTTCACTTGACCATCATCTGAAAAGAGACATTTCAGTTCAGAGACAGTTCTACTGTTCAGTGCTAAAAAATAAAAAATCGCTAGTACAAAACACTACTTGAAGCACAAAACACACAATTATTTGTCGAGTTAAACAGCCACAAACAAAAACAAATCACAGAACTGCACACTTACCAAATTTTAAAAAAGCATGCGCAGAGGAGGTTCTGTCATCATCCAAATTGGCCATTTCAAATTGGTGCAGCTAATCACAAACGTCTCAGGCTAAGCTACAGCAATTTTCAAAACTGTTTAGTAAATGTTAAAGGCAACCAGAATTAAATTCATTGAAAGCAGTGTTAGTGGAGTTATTAAAATGACAGAGTGCACAGCACAAAAGGTAGTAAAGTTTCATTACATTTTATGTTTCCCTCTTCTACCCTAAAAATTGGCATTATTTCGTTTTTACTTTCATATAACTTATTGTAGTAAAATGACACAGTCTACACAAAGTCCATCTTTTGGACATTAGACAGTAGTTTTGTTACTCAATACGAAATTTGCTACTACTGTCAAATGGTGCTGAATAACACCTATTTGATGTATTTCTGAATTAAATAAAACCACTGATTTAATTAGTCCATATACAAGCGTTAAGTAACAGCAAGCATGGGGAGCTAAAATTCTGCTTATGCATAGTGCTGCCTATATCCCATGTGGAATTTACACTAGGATCTTTCTTGCAGTCATATATACTTCTTATGGTACTATCTTAGTTGTTTGAAGTAGAATACCTTCCAGTGTGAAATGTAAAATAAGAAGATACTGCTTGTAACTATGATGATAAGTTTTTCCAAATCTTTAAAGAAGTTTATGTTTTTTAAAGTAAACAAAGTTTCAGGTGTTGGCCTGGGGTTGGCCTTTCAGACTGGCCAACTACTGAATAACTTTATAATCTGCTGCGAACTGCTAATCATCACAGTAGCATCAAATGAAACAGTATTTCATTGCTCAAGGAAGGGGAAAAAAATTCTCAATAAAATTTTTTGCTGGCAAAAAATGTAATTCATAATTTAATATCCATAAACATGAAGACAGGGATTACCTGGGGTCTTAAATGATACTGTGCTGTCAGTTCCAAAGCATGAATCACTTGTGCATTTCATGCATATTAGTCTACATTTCATGTTTGCTATATGTTACTCCAAGCATCATACTAAACAATAAAACCCCCAAACAAATAGCACTGTTTGTAAACTGGGACTCTGGAGCAGGGACCTCTGCCAATTCCAAACAGTATCAGAGAGCTTCAGCCATTTTCAATGACTACACCAACCATGTCTCTGACAGTGCCAGAAAGGAAGTATGAAATTTGGTAACTTCAGAGCTTTTAACACATTTATAAAGTTGCAGGAGTAAATGTGAGAAACATAAACATGATTTTCATTTTCAGGTAACAGTGTTAGCTGAAAGATTATAGACAAAGTTCGATTTTTAAATCAACTCTTTATCAGAAAAGCATTTCAACTAAAATCATCTTTCTTCAGTAAACAAATTTCTTCAGTTACTATATAAATGACAAAATCTCTATGAACAGGAAAAGAAGTAAGTGAACCGCAAAAATAATCTGTCATCACTGAAGACACTTCCTTATACGTTTAACAAAAAAGTAGAAGACAGTAACAGTTAAGAAAAGCTCAATCATTTGAAATCATCCAAATGCCTTCTACAAGTCACAGGGCCCGGTTCTGCACGGGAATCCCAAAGTTAGCACGCTGCCTCGTGACTCAGGGTTCACATACTCCAAACATGCTAGTTCCAGGCTTGATTTGGGAGAGCTCTGTGGCTGCATTTGTAAATCAATTTTCAGGTTAACAGTAAATTGTAATCACGATTGGCCACAAAGTAACTACTCACTTACTGGACAGTCTCAATCATGGTATTTTGCATACTAATACTATATATAAGAAGAATTTTTAAACCCATATGAATCAGATCAGACTTTAATCAGTCAATTCTCTTTATGAGAGCCCTCACAAAGCCCCATTTTCTTTTCACAGTCTGATCAGTTATTACCACAATAGAACCAATCAAATATGCAAATAAGGAAACAACGATTGAATTTTACAAGCAGGTATGACATAAACAAACACCACAGGGATCATCTGGAAAACTATTTCCATTAAACTTTAACAATTAAAGCCCTACCATGACTGCATTTTATTTTTAAAAAACTAATTTAAAGATCAGGTTTTTTGAACTTTGGAAATTCAAGCCAACTCGGTAATCATCCTTTCGTTTAGGCCAGGATGTAGCTGCCACACAGGCCAAGTTCAGAGTAAGAAACTCTCACGTTAAAAAAAATAAACCCTTATCCAAGGGAGACCTGGCAAAAGCCAGTACTTTTGTGTGAGTGCCGGCAATTTTAAAACACTTCATCTGCTCGACAGCCTTGTAACAGCGCAGGCGGCAACACCGCGGCGAGCAGCTCCCTGTACAGCCCTGCTGCCCGGCGACACCCGAGCACCGCCTGAAACCGCCTGGCCGAGGCCAGCAGCCGCGCCGGAGCACAGCAC
>VWZZ01003047.1:152642-186399 GCA_013399095.1 Psophia crepitans
AAGGCAAGAACGGAGAGCGAGAACAGGGCGGTTAGTGAGGAGGGATAGAGGTAGCCTCGCAGCTCCTCTCGGGCAAGCCAAGAGATCAGACCTGAACGTTTAGTACGAGCCCGCAGCTCCAGCATCTTCCAGCTCACGTCAGCCATGTGGGCCCCCGCGGGGGCCGTCGCTGCCGCCGCCATCCCGAGGAGGGCCCGCCGCTGCCGTCACTCCGCTCCGGCCGGGACAGCCACCCTCACCTCACCGCCTCCGCCAGCGAGCCTGGCGACGGTCTGCGGCCGGTTACCCGTGCCGGCCGTAAAGAGAGACACGCGTGCCCTCGCGCAACTGTCGCAAAGCCGCCGGGTCAGTCCCGGAAGCGAGCCGGCCGTTGTGCCGGGCGCACCCCTGCGCTGCCGTAAGTGATGCGGGTGGGGGCGGCCGCGGCGGCAGGTGGGCCGCGGTGCCGCAGGATGGGGGTCTGCCGCGGCGGGCTGGGGTTGTGCCTGCTGCTGGCCCTGGCGCGGCCCAGCGGGGCCCTGCAGAACGTCACCGCCCAGCTCTTCGGGGCGGAGGCTTACGGAACCCTCGCGGCCTTCGGCGACTTCAATTCGGACAAGCAGACGGACCTGTTTGTGCTGCGAGGCGGTGAGCGGAGCGGGAGCGGGGCTGGCGTCGTTACCGGCGTCGGGCGAGAGGAGGGTGGGAGCGGGGCCGGCTGTGTGGCTGGGAGCTGCCGCGGGGCGCCTCGGGGGTTTCCCCTGTCGGTGTGAGGGGCTGGTGTCCCCGCGGGGTGTGCCTGGGTGTGCTCCAGGGCCGGCGGGCAGGTGGGAGCGGCCCGGGGTGGCACCTGCGCCCGGCCCCGCTCGGAGAGGTACCGGCTCCTGGCTTGGCAGGTGCCTATCCGCCCGCGGCGGGTAGGGAGAGATGCTGCTGGCGGGAGCTGCCGAGCGGGGCGCGGGGCTCGGTGATCCGCATGGGCCCCTCCAGCTGGTTCGGGGTGCGCCCGGCTGCTCGTTCTGCGCCCTGGCAGCCGGAGCAGCGTTCGGGTCGGCAGTGTTGCTGAGGGCGAGCACAGCCAACAGGAAAACTATTTTCCACCCTAAAATGGATGTTTGTTTTGCCTCTGGGATGTTTTCTATTTGCAGAACGATATTTGCAACTTGCAGTAATACATGGCTTCATATAGGGCATGTTTCTTACATTTTTCTTTAAAGTTGACCTCCGTGGCTCTGAAATAATCCAAAGGCTTTGTCCTCCTGAGTGAATGGTCACGGATTGTTTTTCTGCTTCTGCTTTCACAATATTTTGGGAAACCGCGATGAACACTTCATAGTTGTAGAGGATAAATTGCACGTTATCCTACCTTGAACATCATGTTTAGGGGAAGGCTAGGTAAATTTCTTCCATGAAGGTGTCATTTGCCATGAGTTTCTCTTTGGGCTTCAGATGTGGGGGACCCCAAATCAAAGGTCAGTGTTATTTGCAGATGTTAATCTTGGATTGTTTTCCTGAATTAAAGCTGCACTTTAAGATAATAAATTTATTCTCAAATTCATCTTTTTTTATTCCTTCAATCTCAGAAGTGTTTCTGTAAGTAGCTTCAGTAAAGCATGAGTGAATTTCCCATCTAGTTGAGATATTTAAATGCATAGCTTCTTGAAAATGCTCCACTGGCTCATCTACTGAAAAAATGCCCTCAAAGGTTAGATTTCATTGAATGTCAGTGATAAGAGACTTAATTTTTTACTTTCTTATCTTTCAGATGAATGCATGTATAAATGTGAACAGTTGTAAGTTTTGGAAATTACACTTATGGCTTCTGTGGTTCTGCAGAGCAGTACTTGCTATAGTTGCTATCCTACCTGATACTCTGTAGAAATCAGCCAGGAATATCATATTCAAAAATGTTATTTTTCATAATTTAAGCTTTGACAAAAAGTGGCTTGAAAAATTTATGGCACACCATATAAACAGAAAAGTAATAGCCAGTTGTAAGTAGTGGAATTCTAAGTAGTAGAATAAACAGTAGCTAATTCCAAAGAGTGCCAAAGAAGTGAGCACTGGAGATAATACTAGAGTTTGAGGAACAGTGATCTGGTAAAGGAGCCCAGTCCTAATAGTCCTGACCCTTAATGAGGAAATTGGGGTTTATATTACTGTTCTAATCTTGAATTACTTTATTTGAATGAGAGTTATGTTTCATGTGCTCAGATACATGAAAGAAAACTCAGTTTGTACTCAGAGAGAAAAGCAGCTAAATGTAAAGCATCTTGCTGCAGGAACAATTCAAAATACCAGTGTAGCCCAGGTTTAGTCAACTTCTGACACTAAAATACAGGAATAAATGGAATAGCGGGCATATATACCTGTCTTGTAAGTGTCTGTGCCAAGCAGGGATGAGTGGGGAAGCTCACGCTGTTTGCCTGTTTATGCTACCACCTTGTAGTTGTGTTGCTTCTTGTAATAGTACAGGGCAGTGAGTAATCATTCCCCTACTCACCCACATGTCACTGGGACAATGTGAGAACTTCTGTGGTATCCTCACTCAGGTGTTTAGATTGAAGATTTCTAATCTATGTAATTGTTGTTTGCATGGGAACTGTTCCCTTTTTTCCACCCTCCTATGTACTTTCTGCATTTCTTCTTTATTCTCTTTGAGATGAAAGGGCAAGCACTGCAGACAGCATCTAGAACGTGTGCACTGTGGATTGATGTAGTGGCATAGTAATTTTGTTTTCTGTTTACCTAATAATTTCCAGTCATCAGTTTGTTTTGACTGTTGATAAGCACTGAGCTGAAACATCATAAATCTATCTTCAGTGACCATAAAATCTCATTTCTGAGTGGTATAATTGACTTGGAACCTGGTACGTGTAAAAACACTTTTGTTTCGTCATCATCATTACTTTACCACATAGATGATAAAAAGGCAGGTGAAAGTCTATAGTGTGAAGTAGGAATTGCAAGTTTTAGCAGTCAACCCACAGTTTTATTATCAAAAGCTTAAGCAGCCAGCAGGCTTCTTCACCTTACTGTGTGCCAATTTTTTCAATCATCTGTGACTGTGGAGTGCAACCCAGGCTTCATTAGCTTGCCAGCTGGGACTGCACTAGTTGCCCCTATCCATTTGCAGAGGGTTTGTTTTCATTTACTCATTTGCTGGCATATTCTCCTTGGCAAATATGTTTATGGTGATTATCTTTTTGTCATAGCCAGGAAGCTTGTATTCAGCTATTTCACAGCTGTGAACTTTGCCACAGAATGATGCTCTTGAAATACACGATGGTAGCTTGGGTTTGGTGCTGTAGAATTGTTTTCGATTAGGTAACCTAGTTCTTGCAGTTTGGGAAGACACAGTTGAGTTTCTTGGAGAATGAAGAAAACAAACATAGTAAAGGATAAATAAAAAAATTGTTTCACCAGCTGTGAACTGTAAGTTTAATTGCAGAAGTAAGTGTGTGTGTATTGTGGTTTACTGACTAAAAATACATTTCATTATTCAGGTTATTTTTTTTTTTCTTCCCCAAATTTCTATTATTTGTGCAACATAAAATATGGGCTTTTATTTAGGTCTTCCTGAAGTAATTAAATGATAGTGGCTTGTATCCTTGCCTCTAAAAGAGGAAATGCTGCAGGGAACCAGGTTACTTTCATCAGTTTCCCTTAAAGTGCTTTTGTCTGCCAGCTGAGGAAAACTGTATCAGATCCTGCTAGGTCAGAGATGGTATTAAAAGAATTCATTTGAGTTAGCTTTTAAGCTTTAATTACTTGTTGCCTACCACTTTTCCATACGTGTTTCTTAACTCGTTACAGGAAGTTTTCTTTTAAGCAGTATGTAGGTATTGGAGAAGTCCTCCTTTGGCTTCCTTTTGAAGGAGGAGGAAGTAGCTGTATGTGAAGTCTTTCAAAGTTTTTGGTACTGTGGGAAATGACTATTTCTGGTATAGCTTTTTAAATGTTGTATATAAACCATTTAGAATCCTCCTCTATTATATATGATCGAACTTCCTTTTGCAGGAAATGAGCTGATCATCTTTTTGGCTGACCAAAAGGAACCCTACTTTAAGCCCCGTGTTAAGTTACCAATGAAGTAAGTATTGATATTCAACAGTGAAACAATGCAAGTGGCCATTTCTCTTGAAAGTGCATCTCAGCAGTCAGTGGGAGTTGTCTGTGCTGTTACCTGTTTGACTGTGGTGTTCAACTTGCCCTTAGACCTCCAGTTCTTTGACTAGTTGCTGGATTAATTTCCTGATACATTTTTGGTTTGATTTGTTTAGATATTGTGAGTCGGATGATGGAATTTGGAGAGATGAGTTTTGTCATTCATATTGTTAACTAATAGGTGTGACTTACACACCACACCCCCTCCTTATGAAATTCCTATTCTGTTTTTTGTCCTCTAATTAGCATTAAAAATACCCATATATTGAAATATTTTTGCTGATTACTTGTTTTTTCTGAACCTTACTTCCTAGTAAAGCAAATTATCATCCATATCATAGGTTACATCTGTTTGGCAGGTAGTATTAGCCTCTGACCCAAGCCACGTTTTCACGGAAATTCTTCTAGTTGCTGTAGTTAGTAATGGAACCCAGCCAATATCATCTGCTTTATTTAGAAAGGGATGTGGAGAACGGTGTTCTGCTATTTTTGTGCAGAGATCTGTTCCTTTCTAAAGTGTAAATGTGGCTTTTTTAAAAGCATCAATTTTTAATAAATGTAAAACAAGCTGTGTGTTTATGTACATATATATGTATAGTTTTAACCATAATATTACAGGATATGTTATGGCTTACGAGTAATGCTTACTAATAGTGTTATTTCTATTAAAAATTCAACTGCTGTTGTAGCTCAGCTTCATCTTTTATTATTCTATGTATTTGTATTTTTCTATATTCCCTCCTATCTTGGAAGGAGCTAATTTGTTTAGTGCATTAGAAATTACCTGCTTTCAATTCTTAAAAGGATGATCCACATTTGTGTGTGTAAAGCAGAGTCTCTGAGTCGGTAACCAAGTAAAAAAAGATAGAACAAACAAATGTAGGGAGGAGTGGCAAGACGTGGCAGAAGATGAGAGGAGATGACATTGTCTTTAAAAAACTTTAGCTATCTGTCTGACTCTGGCTGCTTAAACTCCTGTTGCTCTAGAGTCTTGCCCTTGGAATGCTACCAGACGATCCTGATCTCTGAAATGCATTTTTTGAGGAGTTGTTCTACACCAAATGAAGGGATTTAATGAAGTCTAGGTAGTATTAACAACCCGAATATGGCTGAAGAATGCCTGCGACCTGAAGTTTACAATTAAAAATGTCATCCTTCCTTGGAGGAAGACAGAATACAGAATGCTTGATTTAAAGTTACTTTTGCAGATAGATAAGGACTTTTTTAAAAAAGCCAGGTTCTTGAAGGAAAATATTGTAATAATACTTTCTATTATTATAGAACAAACTACTAATAGTTGGGATGAAAAGGCAAGCCTTTGAACGCACAAGTACTTTCAGTTTTCATGCAGACGTTTGTACAATTATTTGTGTGTGGCATTTTGTGTTGGTTTTTATAATTCTAGATCTCTCAGCGTTACTATAACCAGTGTAGTTCCTGGAGATTATGATGGTGATTCACAAATGGATGTCCTCCTTACTACCCGGGCACAAAATCATGGCAGAGATGAACTTTCAGTGTTTATTTTCTGGGGGCACAACCAAACATTAGGTGAGTTACTGAGACTGCTTCTTAATAAGATTGTTAGACTCTTTAATGATTCAAAGTATTGTCAGAAAGTTTTATCTCTGTGTACACTGTAGTAATTGTTTTTACCACTAAAATAAGGATTAGCAGCTATTCAGCTTCATACCCATACACTATGCTGCTGTTAAACTGTATTCAATAATTAATGAAAGAGAACAAAGCTAAAACTCTTGCTTTGTGTTATGCAAAAAACATAACCAAACAATATTATGGTTTGACAGTAACCTATTAACTAGAGATGTACTTCTCATGGCTTCCCCGTTATGCATGTTGGCTTCACAAAGATCACCTCGAAAGATTTATCTGGAATTTAAAATGCACGCAGCACCTGATGTAAAGTTTAGTGCATACACTTTCAAAATATCATGCCTAAGCTTACCAATGTAAGTAATATAACACTCTTATTTCTCTTAAACCACATTCTTTGGGAGAGAGGTTTCTAGAGCCTGTATCACTGGAAGTTTTCAAGAATCTTTTAGCAGTGGTCTAGGTATAGCTGATTCTGTCTTAGGGTAGAGTCATGGACTATGTGAACACCTGAAGTTTCTTCTGTTTTCTGTTGACTCTGTTGGGAAAGGGTTTGGGGAACAGTTTAGGGTTTGAAGTAGGACAGAAAAGCAAGAGAAGATACTCCAGAAAAAATACCGAAGAATAATCACTATTATAAACAACTGTGTTATAAAATAGTTACAGGTGATGCAAGTGACAGCCTTAGATACCATTGCTTCTGGCTTGTAATCAGAGGTGAAACAAGCAACCTGGGAAGGTGCCTTGGATCAAGTATTAAGATAATGGGAGGAATCTGTAGTATTGGGAAGAACGTGAAGGATTTGGATGAATTTATGCTGCCTTGTTTGTGAACAAAAAATATTGAGAGAGGCACCAAATGAGCCTATGAGGCTTAGAAAAGGAGTCAGAGGTTAAAAATTCAGGCAATGGTTGGTATGTAGTGAGGCTACTGGGAAGGTGTGTGGTGCCTTCTTAGGTAATGGGAGTGTGAGGAGGCCCTAGGAGGGTACTGTTGATAAAACGTGGAAACTGGAAAGAAGACAAACATTGTGGAGAGAAGGGGAAAATGGGGGTAATGTGTCAAAGAGTTTGGATGACAAGTGAAAATGAAATCTGAGAGGTGATAACCTGATTAGGACTTAAAATCCTCACTTCCCATTTAGGCAGTCTACCTCTAATTTTTATTTCAAGCATTCAGTGTATATGATTAAGAATGTTTGGTGTTTTACAGTGCCAAAATGTTAAACAGAATTCTTACGTACAATGTTAAATTTTTAGATTGTCTTCATCCCAGCTATTTCAGATTTCGTGTGTCTATGTGATTGCAATCATACATAGAAATAGGTTTTATTAAGATCTATTTAGAATAATCTGTTGAAGAGCTTAGTGGAGAGAGAAGCAGCTTCATCATTTTAACTGTAACTCATCTTTCCTGCATAATTTCAGGAAGCCATTTAGTTGTTTATACTCAGTGGTGGCTGATTTTTTGGTTAATCATAAAATTGATGGTTGTAAATTAAGGGAAGAATTATGTCTAAGTTAAAACCATAAATGTCATAGAATACTGGTAACTGAATCAAATTAATATTTTTCTGTTTTCAGATCTTAACCATAAAACTATGTTAAATAAAACTTTTCATGATGAGCCTCTAGTAATGGAGTAAGTATGACCTACTTTTTTTTTTTGAAAACAACATTTATAATGGTAACTAAGAGCAGCTTAAGTATATATTAAGGCTAAAATTTGAAACCCATGCTCTTTATAAGAATAGCACCGTTTTATGTAACGTCAACTGGTCTAACGACAAAACATCTTTACAAAATTTGTATATTTTATCATCCTGGCAATAGTAACTAAATAAGCTTTTACATTTTTTTATTTCAGTATTTTATACACAAAGAGAGCTTTTCTTGTGAACTTTGTAAAACAAAGACCTTACTGGCTTATCAGACTGAGCAGATATCCCTTTCATGGTGCACTTCCCTCTGTGTGAAATGCTGAACAAAAGAGAAGGGGGAAGAGTAGCTGGAAAATGAAATGCATGGCATAGTGTAAAATATTGTAAGAAGCATTTCTGCTAGACACTCAGACAAGAGCCAAAATTCAGAAAAGACTACGCAGCTGAAAATGGTTCATTGCTTGGGGGGAAAATGCTAACCAAACACAGATTAAGAATAGTTATTTTTTACTCCTATAATGACTAAGGTGATATTAAATTATTTTGCATTTTCAGCTTTAACGGAGACTTGATTCCTGACATCTTTGGTGTCACAAGTGATTCAAGTAAGCCACAGATATTGATAGGCGGGTAAGCTAAGGGTTTGTTTATTAGCATGAATTTCTATAACGTATTCATTGTGCATCTACTCTTGTTCTTATTGAGGAGGCATAACACTCAGATTTAACTGAAACTGTGTAAACATATGAATTTCTCTTATTTCCATGTTTATTTTGAAACATTCTATGAAACTGCATCTTATTTTTCAAGTGTTGCTTTGTAGGGGAAGTAGACATCCCATGAGAGCTGAGAAAATGAAAAATCTGTTATTTGACATGAGAAATAGGATAATTGTTTCAAGAAACAGTTGGTCTCCTTTGTTCAGTGCACTTTATTATTATCTGTATCATGGAATTCTGTGCTGTACAAAAATAGAAACAAACAGTTTTAAGTAGAGTCTGTAGAATTTAAGCTGCATTTAGTCTAATAGATGAAGTTACAGGTTGATGATGCAAGAAGTATTGGAATAAATCTTATAAGAGATGGCAAAGGGAAAATGCTCAAGAGTTTGGAGTAAACTTACAGCTCTCATTTATCTAGGAAACTAATTGTAATGGGAAGGTTAGGCAACACGGGAAATCAAAAGCAAAGTGCAAGGGTATTATGCTGTATATTAAGGAAAATATTTGGTAGGCTTATTGGGGGAAGAGATTCATAGAGAGACATAAGGCAGAGGCAACTTGAAGTAGTGATAGAAGTGCCATGCAAGTGTTGTTCTCTGTATCCCATCTTTTGTGTTAAGAAGTGGCTAAGACGGCTCCAGCAAATAGAAGGTGACTGAAGTCTTATGAGATTGCAGTAAAGTTTCCTTTAAAGTTTCTGCTAGCCCTGGAACTTCTAGAATGGGACTAGAGAGTAAATACCGAGATAAAAATGATTATTTTAATGATGTATTTAAATGGTTAGTAAGGACTATGCAAAGGGTTGGTTTTGTTTAACTGTTCTGAGTACGAATGCTGACATCAAAGCATAACAAAAGAATAGACCTCTACTGACTCAGAAGAACCAGTCTCTGCTACTTTTAAATTTTTTCTTTAGTTTTAATGTCTCTAATAGTGGGCAAGACGCCAAAGAACTTCAAATCTGTCTTTTGAAAATAAGTTGTAAGTTATTTGTTAAAAACACTACTGGGCCCTAGAGAAGGACAGTTCACGTTTTATTCAGTTTTCTTGATGCTACTTTTGAAGTCTGTAATCCGACAAAGAAAGAGAAAGCTTTGGCTTTTGAGAGCTATTAGGGTTGTGTATTCAAGGATACAGATTGGTGTGACTCTGAGTTAGTGAAAGTTTCACTCTTGAAAAGGATGAGCTTTTTTTTTGTGTTTTTTGTTTTAAAAAGATTTAGAAATACGGTTCTTTACATCTATTCCTGTGACTTTTGCCAAACTGAGCAGAGCATACGTTCAGCTTTTGACTCTTGTGAGGAGGAACTTCACTGATAGCATTTTGGGTTTGGGCATTTCTTGGAAAAGAAAGAAGCCTCAAAAGAAGGATACTTGATTTAGAACTCTTTCCTTCATTTAGAGATTTTTCTCTCAATTGTCAAAATGTGCTAAAAAGGTAACAAAAGACATTTTTAGGATGCAGGTTGGATTATAAATGTTAAATACATTGTTCTTCGCTTTGTGATGATACGAAGACCACTGTTGACGTTTTCTTTTTGAACTATCTTCTTTTGATAAATTGTAGTTTCCAATGCATAACTGGAAAAATTAGGAACTGGACTTGTGTTTTCTTTGAGGATTGGACGTTCAAATCAGTGGTTTGAAGAAGTTTGCATCTTCTAACTTGATATTTTGCAGCTTTGAAGTGGAACTTGATAGGACTGTCTTGAATGTTACTAAATAACATTAACGTAGAAACTTGCAGCTCTGTTTCAGAAGAAATCCAGGTGTTGGCATCACAGCTGGTTTAGGTTTGCATACTATTAATACTTAAGTTTATTTTAAAAGAAAGAGTGTGTTGGGAAGTCTTTGCAGTCCTACGTGGCTTTCTTTAGCTGTTGTTTCGAAAGAGGTGCCTTCCTGCCGAAGAAGTCAATGAGAGACTCTGTCTCTATGGCAACAATATATCAGCTTTGTATCTGCTTCTCCGTGACCCTTAAGAAATGTTTAAATAAGGCTTTCCCCCCACAAGCCATCAGTGAGTTTAATAAATCTAGACCTGTTGTTCCTAAATGGCTATTTTCATTTCGTCAGAGATGATTCAGAAGTGATGTAGTGTAAATAACATTCAGATGTGTAACTGGAAATTATACCCTTCTTGACAGTATAGTTTTGGTTATTAATCCCGACTTGAATTTTATCACCATTACTTTTATTTGATGGCTTATGGAACAGATTTCAAAATCACACGAGTGTTTCTGAACACCTTGCAACAATTATATATTGAAAAAAATTGAGCTTTAGAAGATACAGAAAAATGGGAGAGATTTGTTTCATTTTAAGATTAAGCGATTCTTTTTAACACTTCTAAGACTTAGTTATGATCTCTGGGAAGTAATCAGATGCTTAGTTTTTTTCTTATAAAATGAGTCACAGAAAAAGAGGACTTTAGTAATAAGTATGTAATGTCACTGCAATAAACGTAGTCATTCCAGACATTAGTAATATCACTGTCCTGCTATTGTTTAGTGCATATTGAGATTTTTCTGAGTGTGTTAGCTAAGGATTCTGAAACTAGCGTATCTGGTGATTCAACCGCCATGACTTCTGAAGGATTTATTGTATTTCAATGTGCTGCTAATAGGGAGGTTTGCTGAAAGTTCAGTCATTTTTAGAACAGAAACCAGCAAGGCATGTATGTTTATAAATAAATAAAAATATCATCTGCTTGGGAAATGACAAAATTAGCCAGTAGTCCATCATAATGTGATCCAGCTTAATTCTTGTGTTGATTTTTAAGTGACTGAAAATAAAGTCTGTTTACATGCAGCAGGCATCAACTGCTTTAACAGCATGTGATTATGTCCATTTTTCCTCATCTTTATTAATCCTAAAGTAGATTTCAAAAGTACTGATGTAAAACTGCTTGAGGAAACAGGAGGGCAGCAATCAGTGTCTCGAGGTTTACAGTTGAAGTCTAGGCACTAAATTTCACTTTGTGGGCAGTGATACTTTTCTGTGTACAAAACAAGTTGCTTTAGAAAGTCATTAAAATCTAACTGAAGCCCCTATGCTATGAATCATCCTTCGCAGAACCTTTCAAGCAATAACTCTAGTTACTTATTATATTGTAAGCTAATCAGTAATTTTAGCTTCTCATTAGGAGAACATGATTTCTGTTGAATTTTATTTAATTTCACTTTTTTTCTTAAAGATATATTATCATGATTAACAGTCCTTAAGTATTGATTAAATGTATTACTTTTTACTCTTGTCTGTAGGAACTTATCATGGCATGCTGCATTGGAAACTCAAAGTAATATGTATATACCCCACTCCCATGCGTTTATAGATTTAAATAATGACTTCACTGCTGGTAAGTCATAAAAGTGTTAAATACCTTCCTAAAATATTTATCACTAAGTATACAGTGTGATGTATTGCAATTTCCTTCTAATATTTTAGTGAATTTCATGGGTGGTTGTAAAGAGTTGGTTCTGGAATGTTGTGTTCAGTAATTATATGACTTAGCTACCTCTGATTTTATTTTTTTAAATTATTTTATTTTAACATACACAATTTGAAGATTCTAGGTTTTAAAAAAATAACTGCCAAAATGAATAACCTAATAATGTTTTCCATTTGTTGATAATAATTTAAACAGAACTAACGCTTGTTCTGAATTATTTTGTGCTCACCATTAAAGCATTGTTTCCTGTTCTTCGTGATGCTGTGCTCTAGTATTGAGTTTGCAACGAATCATGGTTGCGTTTTCTTCATCTTGAGTCCGAAAATAGTTTTATAGTTCATTCAGAAGAATGTTTTCAAGATTGGACTTATAATTTGTTCCTTGAAGATTTCAATATGACTTCCTTCTATTTTGTTATAGTTAATTCTGTCACTGATTGAGAAAATAGTATGTGAGACTTTATTATTCTGTTACTATATGAGCAATCTTATAACCTATTTATAATTCCATGTTCACAAACGAATACTGGAGTCAACTGTTCTTATGGTAGATAAACTGTATTTTTCCTTCATTTTGGTTGGTGTGTTTTTTGTGTAATGCGCAATGCAATTTAGCCTTCCGTTCCCACCATGAATCTATTTATCACTTACATACCTGGTTCATATCTCCAAGCACATTTAAATATTGTGCTACACTTAATTTCTTCATACACTAAATGAATTCTGAAATGCTTTATCTTCTGCTAGATGGGCAATGTACATCGGTTCATATGTGGTAATTTGGGAAAGAGAGCTTATTTTTTTCCTATTTAGTAGCATGGGAATGAGAGAGGAAAGTGTCCATAAATTTAATTAAGATGCTTAGAAATGTTGGGGATTAAGCTAATTGCTTTAGCGTGTAGTCAAATCTTAATGTTCCGTTCTGGCACATTGCTGCATGAAGCTGTCAAATGGAAATTCCAACTGGAAAATTAAATATACGGTTGCTTACCATAATCAGTGTCATGTAATAACCAATTCTACTATAAGTCCTTTGGAATTCTGTTGAAGTTGCATGGGCAGCATAGATGAGCATTCTAAGCAGTGTTTCAAGTTGAATATATTGAAACTTACAGGTAGGTAAAGGTAGGAAGACTAAGTTGCTTATGTAGATCAATCACAGCCTGATCAATTTTTGCAAGAGTGTGCAAAGGTTCTTATGACAGCTAACAGTCTAAAGAATGTCCAGAGAGTTTCAGGCAGTGCTAGTGATATATCGAAGTTCCTCTATTAAATACAAATTAAAGTCAGGATCTTTGTGTGGGAAGTACCAGGAGCTTTTATAGGTTCACATCTATATTCATATCTCAAGATGTGAATAGAAGCTTCTGTGAAGCACTCCCCATAGAAAGATCCTGACTTTTATTTCTTGTAACAGCAACCTCAGGCTGAAATATGTGTTACGTTACAGCAACCTGAGGAAAATGTCAAAGAAAATAATTCATTGTGAGAAGAAAACTGGGGAAAATATTACCATAGAATTACTTTCTTTAAAATCATTCTTTGCTCCTAAGATGGGAATGGTAAATGGTTTTTTTGCTGACCCTATGAAAATTGGACCAACTGCAAACAAGACATATGTTGCTGAAAAATAATACCTTCTCGGTGATACCTGATATTTAGTGACTGACGTGTTATTCCAAGAGTGCTTGCTGCCAAAATGAAAAGTCACCGATCGTCTGGTCCTGTCTGTGCATTTATCACAGTTCCCTCACATCAGCCATACTAACTGCTCAGGAACGGGGGCTGGCGGGGAACACAGTTCATTTTCAGTTGAGTTATTAAGCTGATCCAACTCGCCATGCAGCTTGAGGATTGCCAGAGCCAGTGTAAGCACAGAGAGAAGGTTGAGTCCTCTTCTAGTAGCAGCAGTTGTAGCCTGCCTTTAGCCAAGCATGAAATTGCACCTTGAGTCTCATTGTGCCTCTTCAAAAAAATACCTGTTTAGTGTTCTCACCACGTCACCTTTAATTTGTGTTAGTCTTTACAGTGTTGGGCAAGTGACTCATAGAAGTAGTCACAAAAGTAGTTCAGCTGATAAAAATTAAAAAAAAAAAAAAGGCAAAACAAAAACCCAGCCTGTATGTAACTGTCTATGCAGTATTGATAGTACTGGAGTTCTAAATGCTCTCTGCCAAACAGGGCCAAAATAAGGTGCTGATACTACTGCAGCGTGCCCACAGCTAGTCCTGTGTCTTGCTCTGTGCAGCCTGCAGAGACTGCAGAAGACAGCTAATGCTTCTGCTGTTTGTTTAGCTCTGTCCCTTGCTAGCACAGCTGGGGCAGCACAGCTTTCCCACACCAGCAGAGAAAGAAGTGTGATTCGTACTGCGCTGTTTCCCAGTGGAGTCGATTACTTACTGGTTAGTTCAGGTAGAGCTAGTGGAGAGGAGAGGATGCTTGTGACTCGGTGTTCACCCAGACTACCATTTCTGAGTTGGAACAAAGCCTCGTTAAGAATAGGTCCTCGTAGGCAATGCTACACTGTTCATCAATATGAAGATATAGTTGTACCTAAAATGGATGGACTGATACTTGTTTACAAATAAAAACCAAACCTCCAGAATATGCCATCTTTACTTGTTTCTGAGTGTTTCGTTTTTTGGTTTTTTTAAGAACAGCTTCTAATATTCTGCAGTGTTTTGGGGCTTTTTGAATTCTGTAACAGATGCAGCCAATTCCATGATTTTTTGCTGGGCTATTTTTGGCAACTCTATCATTATAAACAGCTTAGGAGATTTAAAGTGTACTTGACATAAAGAAAAGAAAAAAATCCTCTCTGGGCTGAGAATCTTTTTGCTAATTTATTGCTGAACCCGCTTTCAACCTGCTGATATTAAACCCCCAAAACAGAGCTTTTAATTGGCACACTTTTTTTGCTTTGGGTAAAATGAAGTTGAATTGTTATGGTTTCATTATATGAGAACATGTTCATAAAGATGTTTTTAATCCCTAACAGTGTTTCATGAAAGGCTAACTGTGTAAGGATTTTATAATCCAAAAATCTACTAACCAGAACAAAGATAATACTAATCTTTCTTAGTGAGATATAAACTAGGCTGTTCCAGATAGTAGTGCTGCTGCTGTTTTTGAATAAAGCATCCTCATGTAGAAATTTCAGATTAAAATTTTTAATTCAGTAAGTAATTTTTAGTTAGGCCAGGAATCTTGTATAATCTATGGGAAAAAAAATGCAGAAATTTTTACCAAAGGGTCTACATGTGCTTTGCAGATTAAGTAAATACAAAATTTTCAACTGTCTTCTGTGTGTGTATTAAATGCATGTTGCTCCACAGAGGAGTATCTAGTTCACAGAGTGGCCGAAGTTGGAAGGGATGTCTGGACATGGTCTAGTCAGCCTATCTACCAACAATGTCACTGTTCATATGTGCATTGAGACGGAAAGACGAGGAGGAAATGTGGTGACCATTGTTAGAATAGGGCTACTGGGTGCTTAGTAATACATGCTCACACTTGTCATTAGTTCTTTTTAATAGCTAGCTTAAGAAAATAATCTTGAAGCTCATAATAATAGGCTTGTCTGAACAGATTTACATCAGGTGTGTTTTATAGAGCATGGCAGTCCAGGTGAGCATCTCCAAAGCAGGCTCCTCGAATCGGAGGCCTGCCTTAAAAGCTTTATCTTCTCAAACTCCAAAATTTACATTGTATGACTTCAGGAAAAATGTATTTGTACAGGATTCAACTCTTTTGACTTACAATGAAGGAGGTAAAAAGTAACTTCTCTTTGCATCAGTCCACTCAGTTCAAAGTAGAAAGGAACCTGGTCTTTCTCAGAAGTGTGCTTCAGATGTGTTAGATGAGATGGAGAGAATACTGTTTAATCGAGTAAATGCTATTTGCAATATGCTCATTATACTGAAGGCTTTACAACTGAAATACCTTAACCGAAACCTGAAGAAAAAGTGTTGTAGCTGGAAACCGAGGCCAAGATAGGTAACAGGATTTGATAAAGACCACCCAGAAATGACACAGAGATGGGCACCAGTACAGATCATTTATTTAAAGCTAGACAATAGACAGACATGTTTTGTTTATGCCATTGTTGATTTGCATCACAGTCAGCATTTCGGGCAAATGCTTTGGACCAAGCTGAAGTTTAAATTTAGCATGGGTCACTAGATGAACACTGATTAGACAGTCTTTACATAAGCTCTCATGGGTGTATCGAGAGTGCTTTATCTACAGTTGAAATTTTTATGATAGCAATTATTTTGCTACGTGTAATTTTTTTTTTTGAATCAGTTAAATTGATTCTATTTAAAACATCCTAAACGGCCAGATGCTCATTTAGGGCTAATGCTGTCTTTCTAAGCCAAAATTGTAGTATTTAATTACTTGGGGAAAAATATTATTAATAAACAATAAATTTGTATGCATTCAAAGTTACAAGTCTGCTATCAAGAAATTGGGTCACAGCACTGCAAGGATTTTTTAAATGTTCAAATGTATGAGACAAACTGCCTTGGACTCTGAAACATACTGTAACTTCATACTGTACATCTGTCAATGTGTCCTTGAATGCTATGAAAACTAGCTAGTGTATTGAATTTTCTGTGTCTTACTTGGTTATGTGATACCAAAGTTTGGGAATACTTTTGGGAATGCTTTTACAGCCTGTCTTGTATTCAACCCTGGCATGTGGTGTGTGTAATTGCAGATATTTCTGGAACTGTTTATAAAAAAATGAAGGAAAAATCATAAATTTATTTTGGGAAAAATAAAGGGGAAACATCATTAGTCAGAAACAGCTTGCTACAAGCTAATTGCTCGTCTCTTTACTGATTTCTGATGGTTAATTTTCTTACATCGTTTTGCTTTGGGAATCTAGAAACCTAATGTACCAGAACACTTACAATGTGTTTTCTTTTTGATTCCCACTTCTTAGTCTAAATGTGTAAATGTAGATAGTTTTCTTCTTGAAAGCAAATTATTCAAATCACAGGTGATTTTTTCATTGTAATCATTTAAACCTGGCATTCTGCAGACACCACAATGCTTGGTGTCAGACTCTGATTATATTTTTGGTGAGTTTCCTCTTGATGGAAGCTGGTGGCCTCTCTGCATTTATTCTCTATTAAAATAATCTGGTTCATTATGTTTGCAAACAAATTACCTGGCCTTTTAAAACTTCACTTGAGTAGCATTTTGAAATTTGGGGGTGGATGTGGGGGTGTGTGTAAGAGAATTAAAGAATGAGTAAAGATCTTTAGAGAAAAGATGTATTTTTGTATTAATATCTATTTTAAGATCAAGCTATTTTAATAATTCTAAAAGAACCCATGACCTGTGCTATCTGCTTAGCAGTTTTAATTCTAAAATTGCCATTATGAAGTGTCTCAAAAGCTATTCCTTTTGAAATATTTTATTATATACTGATAAAATTGTATACAGTGGAGGGTACTAATATGATATTTTTATAGGAATCAATAACCTAATATAGGTGAGAAGTAAATTGGTTTGCCCCAAACAGTACTTTGTTGGGAAAGCATGAATGTGAAAATGGCTTCTGGAAGCACTCTTAACACTAAGTGGTCATCTTCTATTGCTTGAAACAACATTGTTGCCTTGATTCCGAAAATAAACAGGATTTTTCGTCTGAAAACTCAGGTTTGAAGCGGTAAAAAACAGAGGAATAGTCCCACCTGCTTTTGTACTCAGAAGCAGAACTATTCAGCATAAATCTAATTTAAAAGTTTTCCATTTAATTGATGCTTTTAAACTAATACATAAGGATTTTTTCTATAGTGGTTTTTAATAATAAGAGATTTTAGTGCTTAATTATGTTGTTTATAATTGTTTATCGTCTGCTTTACTAAATAGTTCAGTAAACGCTTATTAGTCTTTGAAAGACCCATTTGAAAAGCAGAATAAATTCACAACCTCTTTTATTGTAAGCACATTTCTTAAAAATTTGCAAATACAAATGAGCTTGCTTGGAACATATCAAGTCTTTCTGTTTTGCTTAAATTTTTCAGAGGAGGAAGTTACTAGGAGGAGTGGTTCCTTAACTGACTGTTTCATGTGACTTGAACAATAATTCATGACAAGTTAATTGCAAACTCCTTGGCGTTGATACTTGTATCTGTATTGTAAAAGCTAAGTTACTATAGCTAGGCAATAGGTTCCATTTTCTCCAGCACCAACTTGAAAAACAAATCTGCATAGCAAATGGTAGAGGGTTTCTTCACCAGAATGAAAAACTTGTGAACAGAAGCACAAAACTTGTCAGGTTTGGTTTTCCGTTTCCATGCAGTAAAGAAATAAAACTGGGTATACCTAACTCTTTTGCATCAAATTAAATACTTTCTTTTCCTACTGGTGGGTCAATCTGTAATGTATATAGAGGAAAAATTGTAAAGTAGAGAAAAGTTATATTTTACTTGTCCTTAGGCTTTATGGCATTTAATGATTTTAATACAGTTGTCGCTTTACCCATTCTGTCAACACACTCCAAAGCACAGATTTTTAGTTCAGAACGTTATTTACGTACACCAATACGTACAAGCAGGCATGTTCATATCCATGAGTAACTTCTAGTTAAAGAATATGGATGGACACACCTGTTCTACATAAATAAAAAAAAATTCTAGACATATTTGGAGTGTACATGTCTATGTTGTAATTGGGTAATACCTTATGCATTTTGATAGTGTTTAAAAATAGGGTGTGGGGTGTTTTGGTGGTGTGTTTTTTTCTTATTAACTTAAACTTCTGAAGTAAATGTAAAATCAAGCTGTAACTTAAGAATGCTGCTCATGCCCTGGTGGCGTCTGAAGACAACTGTAGATGCTGAGGGTTTTGATTCTGAAATGAAGTCCTCTGACATTAAACAGAAAGGTCAGATCAGTCATTAGTGAAATGAATGCTCCATCTATAAATAGTGCTGGTTTTTATAACACTCAAAAGTGAAGGAAAGTAATGAGGATAATCAGAAATGGACTTGCAGCTGATTCTGTATAGTTAGGTTTCATCGCAATTTCCTAGTACTAATAAGAAAAAGCCATGTTTGGAAGTAGGATTTGTAATATATCTGCTGTATTTAATATGTTCTGCAGTTTTCCAGTGTGGCTGAAGTTTTCTAAGCTCTCTGCCTACCTCCATGTTGAACTTTTTCTAACCTTCAGTTATACTTGCTTAGCTGCTTTCACACACTGAAGTCATGGTGGATCTGGTTTGGTATTTGATAACTTAGGGCAACTTTCCTCTTAGTGACCTAGCACTTTTCCTGAAAGATAGCAAGGTCTCTTTGCTTTTGCTCTTTTAACCAGAAGATCCATCCAAGTTTAGCTCGTTTGAAACAGGTTTTACATAGATCAACTGGAGTTTGTTTTCCTTAGTTAGTATTACTGCCTTTCTAAAACAGCCATCAGTAATGAACATACCATAGCCATAGACAGGGACTATGGAAGCCTTCCCTCCCCTTGTGGCTCTGGACTATTGCCAGTGTTTGAACGCTTAACTGAGAGTAGGGGGCAAAAGGCAGAGGTGACACATGGGAAGTGGGAACAGAACTCGGTAGGCAGGAAAGAAATCTAGGCTGAAGGTAGGGAATTTAGATGGAGATGATGAGGAGCAAACACAGGATGCATTTCTGCAAGAAGAGGATGTTTACAAAGGGACTTCAAGTTATTAGAGGAGAACCCACCTAATAGCATGTGGAATAAGAGAAGCATAGTTGCCTAAAACTGGGTTGAGAGGAGACTAGGATTGCCTCTGTGATGAATACAGTGGGATAATGGTTGGATATGGACCTGCTATTGGGCGTAGAGCTGTTTGGTTGGAAACTGCCTATATGATTATTTTTACATCTGCAACAAAGTTTGGAAGATATATGGTGTAAGAAGCTAGGGATTGCAGGAAGAGTAGATGTGCTTTTATGTTCAAGGTGTTTGAATGCTGTCCTGTATTTTAATCCATCTTTTCTATGGAATTTCTTCCTCGTGACTGATAACCTGTTACAAATACTTTCTGGGCGCTCAGTAGGCAATTTTCTATTGTAAGTGTCTGGTTTCTGAGCCCCTGGGCAAGACTGCCATGCTTGTGGTGCCTGAGATGGGCCACCATAAATGTTAGTAGTTATGTAATGCTCCATTATATGTATTACATTAAAAATAACAGAAATGGATCTAGCTCAAAATGTGGGTGTGCTGCGTTCAGATTATTATTTCAGTGTTTGTAGATGTATCTGGGATGACTTTGGCATTGATACAAGATTGATCTAAAGACACTAAACTCAATGCAGTCTAGCTGTACAAGGCTTATGTAGCTTTTTGGAGAGATTTTTGCAGTCTTCACTGGGCCACATGTTGATAGAATGTCAAAATTAGCTGATCTCATCAAATAAAGGCAGATGGAACTGCTGTGGTTCCTCTGTAATGATCTTTAGGTTACGGGAGCTTGCAATACAGTGCTTGAATATCTTTTCTTTTTTCAAGCTGAAGCATAAATTCTAATCTCCATTTCCTTTTTTTTGTAAGAATGAATGCTGAATTCAGCGCTTCTCAGTATATGTATTTACTGTTGAAAAGATATAGTAGAGCCTAGATAGCAGCACTTTATTACTAAGTCAATTAATTCAAATTAAAGAATAGCCAAATGTGCTCACCAGCTCCCTTTTTAGGGAAAGTAAAGTTGCGAGTAAAATGCTAATATGGTGTGGGTTTGTGTCGCAGCATGTGTTGGTTATCTTCCGTATCAACTGTTTGGTATATATTTAAGTTGTTGTTCAGTCTTGTGGATCTAAAATGCTGGGTAACCTCCTTTATTCTTTATCTTATTCTCATGCTGTTTATGAATTTTCCTATTGCTTATGTTATTTTTATGTCAATCACTGCCTGTTAAATCAAAAATAGGAAAACACATTTAAATGTAAACACACTCCACTTTGCAGTTATTTAAGAGAAGCCCTTCTCAGGCAGTATTGGGGTGGGTTATTTTAATTTCTAGCCATTTGTTTAAGCTGTAGGTGTTACATTTCAGAAAATCTGCCTGAATCTGATATGAAGATCTTCCCCCATCCCAAAGATTGTGGATTTTAGTTATCTTTACGACATCGTGTCACAAATGAAAAAGTAAGAAATGCCCTGGAGGCTTAGTCTAGTGGTCCATCCAGCTAATCCAATATTCTTTCTCTGGCAGTGGTAGTAGGAAAGTGGCCGGACTGATTTTTATTTTTTTTTTTAAATTTTTTTTATTCCCCTCCCCTTCTCCCATTGCCTATTTCCATTGTGTATCTCGAGAATTTACAACTGGCATAGGATTGTTAAAAGTACACCCTTGCCTATTATTTCTAGTATCCGTTTATGTACCTATTGTCTGGTAAAAGTATCTAAAGTATCACCTCTGTATTCTGTAAATAATTAAGATGGTTGAACACCAGATTATTTGATTTTACAATCTCAGGTTGTAAATATCTTACAATGTGCTCTTAGATTCATCAGCATCTGAACAGAGCGTTATGCTACAGCCCTCAGTACTTTATCTGTGCTTTTTAAACTTAGTCATCTGTGTGCAAATTAGTTTTGTTTTCTACATCTGAAATTGCAGCCAAAGGCAATGTGGCAGCATATCTTTAGACAAGTGACTTTTCCTGACCGTATGTAATGATAGGCATTCCTTGTAGGAAAGAGGGGTTGAATTTTCTTAATATAGCAAGAGGCAAAACAAAAATGTTGCTGTTTACCAGATGATTAGTGTATTAAAATACAAATAGTGTAGAAATGAACGGTGTCTTCATTGTTGTGTAATGCACGTACTGAACATACAGGTCTTAATACATTTGCTGGCTCCATCTTTTCTCCTGCAGCTCTTACATAGTAAAGAATTTAGTAATAACACACATGGAAAGCTATAGTGATGAGAAATGTCTGTCGTGGACGCCACTCCTTTGGGAAGGAGATGCTTGCAATAGATAAAGATATTTATAAATTGCACAGATTCTTAGATGTTTCCTCTCCTATGTGCTTTTGGATTTTAGGGACAAAAACTTATGTAATAAAGCTAGATGGAATTATAGAATATGTTACGTTGGAAGTAACCTTTAGAAATCATCTGGTCTCAAACACTGTACCAAGCAGGGCTTGATTTTTCTTATAGAATTCTTTCCACCAAACTTGGACAAAACATTTGTAATTCTGAACTATACAAATTTATAAACAGTTATTTGGAGTGTCTAAACTACATTGTACTTTTACATTGCTGTTGCTGCAAAGAAATGTTTTTCTTTTGCTTTGAATATTTGACGTTTTTTATTAAAATGGAAAATTACTTGTAAATATAAAGCATTTGATTTGTTTTCAGAGCAAGAGGGTTTAATCACAAAAACATGCATGAGCATTTGAGACGCATAGCTTCTCAGGCTTAAGGATGAAAAGGGGAACAATTGGCAATAACGTACCAGCTGAATTGGTTCAGCAGGCTCTAGAAGTGGCGTTGCTCTACCTGTATGAAGTTGTCCTATGGGAAATCACAGCTTGTTGCTTTAACTTAGCAGTGTGGCACTAGCTGCTCTATACTATTTCTGGAAGATTATCTGCTATCTTTGCCTGCCTCTGCATTTTATCAGTGCAGTGTAACATTACAGCCACCTTGGAGCTGCTTTGGTTTATTGGTTATATGCGTCGAGTTAGGGAAAAGGAGAGACAGATAAGTATGTGAAGAGAAGCAAAAGGCAAATTAATTTATTAACTTTTGAGAGAAGCTGTTCTGGGGATGGGAGTTCAGTGCAGAACAGGCAAGTTTCTGAATTTAATCATCTTGAAGCTACCGTAGAGTGCCATATTCAGCACTGATCTCTTGCAAACCAAAGAAATGTGTGGTAGTTTGCCTCCCCTGAAAACGCAGCTCCATTTGCCCGCCCTCAAAATATGGAACAAGTGTTCACATTAAAATACCTGGTTGTACAGGGGCTGAACAAAGGCTTTAAATCTGTAAGCACCTCCACAGTTTTAACATGGCAAACATTTTGGATGTTTTAGATTATTGTCTTTCTGTTAGCTCTTTGTAGTTTGCCTTGCATTTACTATCCTGATTTATTCCTCCTACACTGCAGATAGCTAAATGTATTCTTTGATTTTATTAAGTTGCGTGACATCCCAGCCACCATGGTTCTCTCATCCTTTTTTTTTTTTTTTTTCCTTTCTTGTGGATTTTAATGCCTGTTTTAAAGCTGCTTTCAATTCTGGTCCTAACATCTGGGATTTTATATGCCTCTTGTTCCTTGCTTTCCTGTATTACTTCAATCCATGTGCAGACATATTTCTGAATATTTCTATACACTTCTTATGAAAGCAGATTAAATGAGGAGGGAAAAACAACTAATACATGCTTCAGACTAAGAACTGGAGGAAAAAAATGGATTTTTTCAACACATAAGAAAAATCTGTTGCAAATCTGTTACATGCTTTTACAAAATAGGTCTATGTGTGTAATGCACAGTAACCATACATACTGTGTTACAAGTAATTCACTAATACTCGAGTGAGTTCATAATGGCTGTATCTGAAAATTAGGGTTGTTATACTTTGCAGTGAACTTGTACTCGTTACGCAGTCATGTTCAGTGCCTGACTTTGGGGCCTGCTGTAACTCTGGGATGAGCAGTATGGAATGTCTTTTGAGTCAAACACAGCCATTATGCTCTCTGAGGAGCTGTAACTGATACATTAACTCTGTAAAGCTCAAATGAAAACAAGATACATTACTCCTTATAGATAGTTCAATTTGTAGTAGTCCTTATGTGACTTCCCGTTAAGATGTTAGGGACATTCATTTCTCTTTATTCAAAAAGATCTATTGTAAGGATACTATAGGTGGTACTGCATTTTACCCTTGAAGAAAACATTATTTTTTTTTACTGAGAATTTGTTATAATATGCTGCATTAGTATAGGTTCTAAATTAAGAATAATTGTTAAACGAAATTCCATTGCATGTTAAATTAGTCAAGAAATAGTGCTGTTCTATTTTTTTCTGGTTTTATTTTTAATTAACTTTGTTTTAACCTTAAATAATTGATTTGTAATACCCCCCAGCATAACTTACATCTGCCTTTTGTATTTGTTTTCTCCACCCTAGAAGCATAACTGTTGCATTAAAAACTTGATGCATTTATTTAACCTAGAAATTCAGCTCTCAACAGTTGGTTATTACTCGCATAATAATACTGGGTGAATTATGTCTTGTGTTGACAGCTATACCATTTTGTCTAACTCTGGGATAGAGTCACAAAGTATGTATAAACAGGGCATTACCAGTGGGAGCGCTGAGTTCATGCTCCCCAAGATCTCCCCTTGCACAGAGAGGACTGACTTAGCAGTTAAAGGTGAGAGGTCAGCTCTGCAGTGCGAAGCTGAGTCAGAGATGCGGTGGGCAAACAGTGATAGTGCCAACACAGCGTCTGCTGCTGGGCAGGCAGCCCGGGATATTTGCTAATCAAACACTACTCATTTGCTATGTAGTTAAATGTAACACTTCAAGAGCCTCTTGTGGCATAACTTGTATGCGACACAGCCCGTAAGTAGTTGCAAACTGCAGTACAAATTACAGCATGGATATACTACAACCCTTCTTGAAATACTTATTTGAATCTCAAAAACTCTTTTTCAAAGATGTAGTGGCATTTTGGCCTGTAGAAAAGTGAGTTAAGGCTTGTGTTGTTTGAGGTTTCATTTTTTTTCCCCTGTAAATGTAGTAGATTTTTAAAAATATTTTTCTGGTTTCTATCTGATAGTAATCAACAGTCTTGTACGAACTGTTCTATATGCAAAGTTAAAATTTGAAAGTTTGTCTTTTCTAAGTTACATCTACGATCTCCTCAGATTGTCTCCATTAGTTCTGTCTCTTGCCTTCAAGAAATACTAAAGTATCAATGTAATTCATTCCAATGAGGCACGCTATCAAGCTTTTCATGTGTATGCTCTGAAGGAAATTGCCATTTCAGATATTCAGGGGAATAAAATTAAAATTATACAACTTGCAAGCTGGGAGGGGGAGAGAAATCTGTAAGCAAATCCTGCTTTGGTTTTTTTGTGTGTACGTGGCTTTTTGTTTTGGTTGGTTTGTTTGTTTGATGTGGGGTTTCTGGCTTGGTTTTGTTTTGTGGGTGTCGTGTGTCGTCCCCCCCCCACACCACCATCACTACCCCACCCATCTGAAAACAATACCCTTATTGTGCCATTTGAAACTTCTTGCACAGCAGTCCACCTTCTTGTTCAGTAAACCACCTCAGGGAAAAGCATTAATGTTCTCTCCCTTTTTCTTTTTAATCACTCTTTTTTTGTACCTACAAAGTAACCATTGTATTCCAACTCAAATAGTGGTATTTTACAGGAGGGCAATGAAAAAGAAAACAAGTGCTTAAATCTAGAAGAGTAGTTTTCCTAAAAGCTGGACAACTTAACGCTGGACTTCATAATTAATTCCCCCACACACACACTTTAATCTCCTTTATAAAGCTTTTTCTTCCCCTTTTCCTAATTTTGGTGCTTTCCTAAATGACAATGAGTAAGCTCCTCTTTAAGTAGGCATTGTCAGATAAATCCTCTGAAGCACTCTTTTACACTGTTTTGATGTTTAAGAGAATTTTAGTGTAAAGGAAGCCTGAAATATTTCTCCATCTCCTTTTGTTCTGTCGACAGTATATCTGTTGCTTAATTCAACATATCCAAAATAAAAAGATGGTTGTAGGTTTTTATTTTTAATTTAGACTTACTAAAAATATAACTATGTATACTTTTTTCTAGCTTTTGAGGTCTGTCTCTGTCTCTAAGAAATGTTCTTCAGTGTGCATACGTAACATCCAGCAGTAACTAGCTCATGTGAAGCTAACTTAATCTATGTATAAACTGTAGAAATGCAGAAGTTGAATGCTGAAGGTATATTTATTTATACAGAAGATTGTGATGAATGAAACCAGTTTGGGGGGTTTTTGGGTATTGATCTTTCTTGCTTAATATATATGCATTTAAACATCACTGCAGTATAATATATTTATAACATAAAATGTAGGTAATGTTTTTTAAAAGAAGTTATATTAGATATTTTTGAGTGAACAAATATTTGTGTGTGTAGTCTAATGCTTTTTTTTCTCTTACTGTTTTCCTTGCAGATTTGTTCCTTACTACATCACCATCAAATTCACAAAACATTCGGTTTGAGATATGGGTAAATACGGTAAGAGAAAACCAAAATAAGCATTCTGTTAAAACACAGGCAAGTTAAAAAAAAAGAAGTAATGAGATACTCCTTGTTTCAGGAATGCAATAATGCATTCAGACTGCAGAATATCACTCGAGCACATCTTTCAATCAGCATAAGTTCCTCTGCAGATTTTTTAGCACGACTACAAAGTAAATCAATCAGGCTGCCTTCATACACCTTAGTAGGACGCCTGGTGTGTCATCAGCTGTTCTAGGAGGTTACTGACACTTAGCATGGTGATTTATGAAGAAAAGGCTCATCAGATTTTTTAATTTTTGTTGTCTCAAAGATTTGATTTCTTTAAGCTTTCTTAGAACTATGACTTCAGGTCTTGGGTAAGATTTTGTAGTACAGAGCTTCAAAATCTCACTTCTAATCATTAACAATACGTACACAAGTTACAGTCCTCTTAACCAAATACCACAAATGCAGTTCAAAGTTGGAGAGAAATAGGTCAATTGGGTTTATTTATTTATTTATTGAGATTCTGCTTTTGTATTGCTTAACCTGGCCAGGGTTAGGGAAGAATTTTCTTGTTAAAAATCAATTAAATTAGTCAATTTGAAACTAAGTGTATCCTTGATAGTCTGTTATCCAAAAGGACTGTAGTTCAGCATCTTAGCATGCGTATGTTAAAAGTTTACTTTATATAATATTAAGTGCTTGATGTATTTCTTAATAGTTAAGGAAAGAGTTTTTGAGGCTTTATTTACCTGAACATTTATCCATCATATCACAGTGAGTCACTGTAGAGTAGGGAATATAGTACTGTCTGTGACAACATGGCTATCTTCAACCAGCTCCTGAAAAATAAGAAAAAAAAAAAGAGTAATAGCTATCAGATATTCTTTGAATATTAATTTTTAGGCAAAAGTAATGAAAGCTGTACTACACTTTTTTTTTTTAAAGCAGCAGGTCATGAATTCTCTATTTCTAGCTTTTAAATAGACTTTAAAATGAACCAGTTGTAACTTCAACAAATGTAAGTCTTGAGGGATTAAGTGTTAGTGACTACACAAGACATTTGACCTGTCTCCTGTAGGTGTTGGTGTTGTGTATTTTCTTACAAATTTTGGATTTTCCAAACTCATGTGTTGTAAATACTATCCTACGTTATATATTTTGTGTGCTGAGATTTTCTTATCTTTGGAAAGAATGAATTCTATTCTTTGGAATCAATCAAGCCTGTAAAATATGTCATGAAATCCATTAAAAGCTGTTAAATTACTCTACAAACCTAGGCAAAGTAATTCCATTCACTGATGCACCATAAAATGCTTTTTAAGTATTTGCCTATATGATATGTGCTTTTCTGGCCGACTGAGTAGAGGGCCTAGTCATTTCTTCTGCATTGACGTGATTTGCATAATGTCCTTCCCTCCCAGTCTGAGTCTTTATACGTTACATGTCAAGGTAAAGATATGTAGTCAAACATCCACCTACTGTCTCCAGAGTTGCATCTTCAACGGTGTTGAAGTCTACAAACTGAATATGACATGAGTAAGCGATATGGATAACTATCCGTAATCCACAAAACAGTATTGCTTTAGATGTTCGTGTGTGCACAGCACTATATGAGCTCACTGCAGCCACTAGGAAAGCGGGCCTTAGGTCACCTTACTTGGTTACAAAAACTTAACTTCCAAAATTTTTTTCTTCCAGTTATGATCCAGTTCTATAATAAACAAGGATCCAGTACTCTGCTTTTGTCTTTCTGATGAAATACTGGAATATTGTTTACTGCAAGCCTGGATTTTAATAGTAGACTATTAAAATAGGACCTAAATCAGACTTAATGTAAAATCAGGTTATTTCCTAATTAGAAGAAAAATCAGAAGCTATTTTTAACAGGTGTGCAGGTGCGTTTTTATATATTACATGTATCTGTAAAATCACGCCAATGTGCATAAAGGCACATTAGCATTTATAATCACTTAATTATGATTTAGATTATGTTGCAAAAATAACCTGATCTCTGTCTCATAACACAGCAAAATATATGGACAGTTGTATCTGAATATTAATATTACTGGATTTCCATAAGATTCCATGAAGGATTAGAAATGCAGAAACTCAGTCCCAATTTTCAGAGTACATTTTTTTCCACAGCTGAGATGTCTCTATTATGTACTTAGACTTTTTTTACTGATGTATATTTTCATTGGTTCAAGAGTAAAATTTTATCACTGAGCTTGCAATTCAGTTTTTCCTCCATCTTTGTCCTGTTTGACAGGATGGGAACTTCTCTAAACTTGAAAAAAGTAAGGAAATGCCCAGTGGTGTGAAAGTTGTTGGACAGTCCGTGTTTGCAGATTTTGGTGAGTTTTATTCTAAACTATCCTGAGTGTTTCTTCTTCAGCTTTTGGTTAGCTGCTCCAGGTCAAAGAACAAATAAAGATGTTTAGGTCTAAAATGTAATTTTCTTTTTTTTTTTCTTTAAGGTGTTATATCTGTTTAACTCTAAATCCTGAAATATCTGGAAATAATTATTAATGAATTGCAACTAAATTCAACTTTGGCAATCCCAGTACATTCTGCATCACATGTATCTACTGAGTGCCACGCTTAAGGACACGTACTGTTCTGTTGTGACATGGTACAACGCCAAGCTTGCTTTTATCAGACATGCATTTTGTTTGTCATGATTTGGGTTTTTTCCCCTAATCTTTTTCAGATTATACCATTTGAGTAAATGTTCATAAATTCTTCACTTGTATAAACTAATAAAGCCAAAATAGAAATGAATTAAAATCACTTGTATAAAGATTGATGAAACATGGTAAAATTTTAATGGTTGTAACTGAAAATTCTGAAAGGCTTTTGGACAGAAGAAAAAACTTATATGTAAATCTATTTTTGCAAGGACTAGTGAAAGCTTGTATTTTTCTACTAGTGTACTTTTTCAGTCAATTGTCTTATCAATGTGTGTGTCATGTTACAAAAAGGAAATGTTGGGTTGGTAGTACACAAAATACCTTTCTGCTGTGCAGAAATAAGGATTTTGCAACCCAAGGGAGGTGCTACAGGCCTGTTTCTGCTGACAGTATTGAATGTAAATAACTTCTTAAAGAACTCACTATGTTTATACACCATGTCTGTTAATCGTGAGAGTGAGCCCGTCTTAAATGTTGTCAAATGGTAGCCTTGTTACATCATTTGGATTCAAAATCTGTTTAAAAGAAAATGACAACTTTTTAAATTAAAAGTTAGACTCTGTATCAGATGCAGAGTCCAATTCTGTTGCACTGTGCTGCCACTCAGCATTCTGTAGAGCTGTAGCAAAGCTGTGTCCTGATGTGTAACTCGAAGATGCCTCTGCTGGATAGTTCATTATCCTTAGGTCCTGATCTAGCAACTATGGATGGGTTTACAGAACTATAGGAAAGGGAGTAAGTTAGAAGCTGAACAATGCTCTAGGTTATTCTGTGAAATGTTTAACATGTTTTGTAAAATCTTTGTAAAAGTTTTTGCAAAATCTCTTACTGTCTGATGACAAATCAAAACACTTGGATATATAATTTCTGAAGGAAAGAATAGAATACTACGGTTTTGCAGTTTAAGAAAATTTTCCATGTGTTGGGTTTTTTTGTAGCCATTTTCCAAGCTGATGTTCTGAATAATGTGTCTTAATAGGTAGTAAGTAGAAATCAGGGTTGTGTTGTTTTGTTTATTTTTTTTAACAGTGGCAATGTGGAAACTAGTCTTTATGTAGGATAATTTCATCTCTATGTTAGGTAGCTAATGAGCCCAAATGATATATCATAATTGTTGGAATTTATCATAATTAATGGAATTTTAATAAACCCTGGGATATCTTTGCAATGCAAAGAGGAACTGTTCAAATGCTAAAGTTAGAATTTTGAAAATGTGAATAAATGGAATGTGCGGTGATATAGCGGTGCAGTACACTGTGTGGTTTTGGTACAGCCAAGGTTATGAAAGACAGTGCCCGGTCCAGTTACCACAGCCATGGGGGGCTGCTGTTTTGAGGTTCCATCACCAGTTGTTTAGTACCCTGCTCTGCTAATTATCATCAGATTAATAGCCAATGTGCCTGTGTGAGGCCAGCGTGGAGCAATCTTTCTAGTAAGAATGGATATAATGGGAGAAAATGCATGCAGGGACTTAGGAAATGCATGCAAATAAATGTAGAGGAACAATGTATGTGGCAAAGCAGATAGCAAGGCAAGGAGTCATCAGTATCATCTCTGAGAGGAGATGATAGCTTTTCAGAAGCTGACTTTTTGGAACTGTTTATTCTGAAAGATCTCAGCCATTTTATCTCTAAGAGAGAACACCCAGCACAGGTCTTGCAGAATGAGGGTCTTGCTTGCTCTTCCTGAACAGCTACATACACACTGTCATCTTTATCTTCATTCCAGATCACTCACATTTGTCCAGGGTGAAGGATAGGAAATGCTTTATTGGTCTTTGTGCCTATGAGTTTTCCCAAGTGAGTGGAAGGAATGCTGTAAATGTATGTCTGTATTTTGACAGAGGGACAAAGTTTATTCTGACAACTCCAGAAATACTTATAACCATGATTTCAAATATACTATTTGAGTACTATTATGACTTCAATCTTTCTTCTGTATAACAGTGGGTAGGAAATCAAGTAGCACATCACTTGTTTTTCTTCATGTCTGCAGCATTAATTTAAAATAATCAGGACAACAGATAATTTTGTATTGAACAAAGTTCTACAGAATATTGAAGGGAATATGATACTAAAAAAACGTGTATGAGTAATGAAGGGACATAATTCCAAATTCCATGTTCTTTATAAAATGCAGCCTGGAGAAAGCTGAATAATACCCCACCACCGTAAAAAAATCCTATGTACTGCTAAATAGTTCTGTAAAAGAATGGCTATATAGTAATTGGTAGGGGGAAAAAGCTTTTAATGCAAAGGAGGATCTTGGCTGAGGTCTGCTCATGTTCATTTTCATTTCAGTATTTTTTGTTCTGCAGGAGTCTAACAATAAAGAGGCAAAATCTCACATTACTAGAATAACACTGTATCACCATACCTACATTTACCCACTGTGTGATGTCTGTGTATGTTTAGATACTTGAAAAGGTAGGCATTTATCATACCAATGCTGCTTGTAGTGAGTTGAAGTTCAAGAAAATGCCTTACTAGAAATGGTTTGTCAGACTTGAACATCTTCTTTCAGTTTTCCCTCTTTCAAAAATGATGAAATAATGATTGTCATAAGTCAAGAGAAGTTAAGGTATGATGGTTTGCAGTTTGAAATAGAAATTTGGCTACCTGTAATAGGCCTTGAAAAAAGTTTCATTGCACAACAAATCAATATAGCACAATGAAAATGTAAAATGAGAAGCATTAGAAAATTGCGGTACCTTCTACCCAAGTACCTGTTGCCAAACTGCGTGATACACTCAGGCAGAACACGCCCTAGTGCTCTCACTCGGCTCTGTGCGTGCTGCCAGCATCTTCACTGTTGGCACCGGGGTACAGCTGCTATGACTAGAAATGTGTTCAATATACAGTCACAAACCTGGTACATTCTTATTTTTGTGTTGCCTGCCTCTCTTTTCTTCCCCTTTCTTGACATTTTCTGTACCTCATAGCTGATGTGCCAGCCTTGCCGTTCACTAAAGGTCTGGAAGGATTCCATGATTCTCTGTACTTTCACTCTCTGCCACTTCTCATTTACTTAACCTTGTGCATATTAGACTCTGGAATGATGTCAGGTCCAGACGTGAGCTTGGGAGTATGTCATGTGCGCTGCCACCTTCTCATTTACACCCACTTTTCTATTTGCACACTGTTGCACTTCTGCAGTCCAAGATTCTGATTTACTGGCACACCTACATCTTGGCAAAATATGTTTAGTTTCAAAAGGTGACTTTGTCTAACATTATTTCCCACTTCCAGAGGTTTTATTTGAAGTACCTTTCTAGCCACAAGTATTTACCTGCCTTTTGAAAAAGGGAGGAACTTTGAAAGATACACTGACTGAGAACCTCCAAAGGCAACTAATTTGGGGTAAAGTTTCCTTTATTAAACTAAGCAGGTTGAACACAGCTATCATGTAGAAATGATTTAGGTAAGTGGAGCTGGAAAAATCAATTCTGTGACAGTTTCTCATGAGTCACCTATGTTAGCATAATCTTAGTACCAAGTGTTCCTGAAGTAGTCAAATAATAAAAATACATTTTTTCAATGAAAAAAGATATGCAAACCTTAGTTTGTATACATCTCTATATATGTGTCTGTACGGTCTACTACATTTCTGTATGTATATGTGTGTATATTTTAATGGAAAAATATGCAGAAGCAGATGTGTATGTCAATATAGTCATGGTAATGTAGTAGACCTTAGACTTTGTCTAAATTGGAACTTCAAAAATAAGTAGTGCTCCCCGCTATTACACAACAGCAATGATTTGTACATTAACCTGACCAAAGGACAGTGAACAATTGACAAATTTATATTGCCTTTTTAAAAATATATCAGAAATGCTTTGTGACATTGATTACAAATGGCATTTCGATTGATTAAGGTGAGCAGAGCTAGGTACTAGAGAATTCTGCACTTATTTGGCTGATACATTGCTCCAAACAAGTAAGAGCTCTTCGTTATTACTTTTTCTATTCTTCTCATGTCACTATGGTAATTGCAGTGCAGTGGTTGCTATAGCAAAAATGATTAATCCTTCGTTGTTGTTATCTGTATGCTAGCAGAGGCTTTTTATAAGATCTGCTTGTACTGTCTTTAGAGGAAATCATAGACACTGGCTAGAATTCTGATAAATAATTGCAATTATAAAGAGTTTTAATAATTGTCACTTGAAATAGTGGAAAATTTGTATTTGCTAAAGAAATTTAGGATTTCAGTGGAACACTGAAAGTGACCAGTTTTTGTAGTAACGAGATGAATGTGAACCATATTTTGGACACACAAACCTGCTATTTTCTTGCTCCACTGAAGATAAATGGAATATATCTTTGAAGTAGCAACCCAGAAGCAATTACATAGAATATTGCGCTGCCTATACAGGCCATTAATTCATTTTTATAGGAAATTAATGTTATAACTGCTATTCATCTATGATTGGTTCAGTTGGTTTAGTGGAGATTGATAAATCATCCTGTGTCATATCTGATCGAAGAATGTAAAATTTTGATTAATCAGACACTGATTTTGCTCAGTTTAAGCAAATTTGTGCAGTTCCTTTACGTACAAGGAGAGAAAATTAAAAAATAGCTTTTTGAAATCAAACTATGTCATACTTTTGTGTCCTCTTATCTAAATACAATGTAATTCTTACTTCCTCATGGTAGCATTTGGCAAACTTAATCTCAGTTCATCATCTTTTACTCACGATTTGTTCTCTTAGCTGCTGCTGAGTCTTTTATCAGTGTGGTCCTCCCTAATTTATGAAGTCTGTGTTTACCCCGACTACACAAACTTGCTTACTTTTTGACAAAGCATGGACTGAGACTGTTCTAGCTGCGTCTTTTAGGGACCTGAACTCAAACTTTTCTGGTGTTTAAAATGCGATTATCCACTGGATGCCAACTGTTAACTACTTGTAGCACATACGGTAGAAATTACCATTTCTCTCGTATGAAATGATAGCTCGTTATTGCAAGTTGGTTATGGTTAAACTGGATAACAGAATGCCTAACCTTTGGTGTTCTTTAAAGCCATTCAGTGCCCTGTGCAAGAGGTGTTTTGGTGAAAGATTTTTTTTTGTTTAAAGTAGATGGGCCGAGGCCAACTGATGAGATTTAACAAGGCCAAGTGCCGGGTCCTGCACTTTGGCCACAACAACCCTGGGCAGCACTACAGGCTTGGGGCAGAGTGGCTGGAGAGCTGCCTGGCAGAGAAGGACCTGGGGGTTCTGGTTGACAGCCGGCTGAACATGAGCCAG